>CM072515.1:18609936-18634936 GCA_036898135.1 Oncomelania hupensis | reverse complement strand
AGAATAAATTCTTGTATGAAGTCTATCAGTAGACTGGAGGAACCACGCCACGAGAAACCTAACGCAAACCGGAAAAAGCGACCGCCCACGACGAAATGAATACTGCGATAGCGTTCAGGGTGACCCGGTCTTACAAATGAAGATAAAAATCGGATGGAAATTATAATAATTAATGATAACATTAAATACGACAAAATGTTTAATATAAGCTTCTTGTAATTCCTTTTGTAGTTTCTTTAGAGGTAATGTCCTTCTTGCTACTTAAGCATATTTTACATTTCTTTAAAAAAAAAAAAAAACGTTTTCAACACTTTTGCCATCGTATGGTGTTTATTTCACATAAGTGAAATATTATATTGTTATAATATTATAAGGCTTTGATGACGTTTAGGTATGTTAAAGTTCTTGTTTTAACATTGTTACAGTTTCACTTTTAAAATGGGCAGGTTTAAATGATTGTATAAAGGCATTATGTTTGCATGTATGCTTGAACAATGTCAACTTATAGGAATAAGTTGTAAGCTTAAAATTATTATCATAGTAACATGTTATAATTGTAATAAATTTTCAAAGTTTAACAACAAAAAACACTAACGTCCTTTTGTGGTAATACGAATGTGTTATGTTGTGCTGTGTTGCGTTGTGTTGTGTTAAGTTGCGTTTTATAGTGTAGTGTAGAATGGTGTGGTTTGTGTTGTGATGTGGTATGTGTTGTATGTGTGATGTGGTGTGGAGTGGTGTAATGTGATATGTGTTGTGTATGTGTGTGAGTGGTGTGTTGTGTTGTGTTGTGGTGTAGTGTAATGTGTTATGTTTTGATATGATAACAACTGCGCTTTTATTATCTTAGAACCTTTAGAACCAAGAAGGAAAAAAATAACCCGAGAGAACGGAAACGAGCATGTCCTAACAAAGTTGACATGGATATGTGGATAAAAAACAGAAAAAGTATAATCTGTTTCCTCATTTTCAAAAATGCACGCTACGTATGCAACTGTCTAAGACAATTACGAAACGTAGAAATCTGAACTGCAAATCAGTCAGACCTCTATCTGAATACAAACCAGCTTAAAAGTCTGTACCATACACTTTTATCTGGATATACAGCAGCTTAAGAGCTATATTATGAAAAACTCAATAGTTTACGTACCGTTATTTAGAAAACTGGAAGCAGGGTCCAAGTTGTGAAAAGTTCGATCTTCGTACAGACGCAGTATCCACGGTATACTGTGGGAAAAACAGAAATAATAATAATAATAATAATAATAATAATAATAATAATAATAATAATAATAATAATAATAATAATAATAATAATAATAATAATAAAGGATGTTTGTATAGCGTGATTGTCCACAGCGAAGGATACTTATAGATATTGATCACTGATGCCGGGAAATGACCAAGTCTTCAAGTCACACTTTCGTCTAAACAAAAAACAGTCGGGACGTTTTGTAGCTCTTAAAGAAGTCTTCTTCTTCTTTATTTTTTTGTTTTTATATTACCGAAATCCATTAATACAAAATCTCAAGGTGGTGCGTTTTATCCCATTAAACATTTGTAACCCCGTATTCCGTATAAACATCGCGAAAGAAAGAAACTTCATCAAGTCATTACAGTTCACAGGTAACTGAATTCTGGAATCGGGCTGCTAATCACTAGTGCCATGAAACACAAAATATTTAATATTGAAGGACACACAGACTTCTATCAAAATAAAATAACAAATAAAAATAAAATCTAGAATAACTTAAATATTAATCTGGTTGGTGAAATGTAAAAGGTGTGCCAACATACAAAAGGCTTGTGCAGAACACAAGTGATAAAGGTGTCTTGCTTACAGAGAAGGGATTGGAGAGTATTTACTGGATATAAGCCTTATTGGATACTGCCCTCCCACAAATGAGCTACTGTGTTCAAACAATTAAATACAACTTAACTGAAATGAAACAAACCCAAAAACCTATAATTACATCGATGTTGCAAACTTTCAGTTTCAATCAGTCGGATAATTATCGCTAATGTCAGACTATCTCCACCTAGGAATTACATTACATTACATGATAATTGCTTTAGGTCCAGCGGACTCTTCCGAGCCAAATACACATAGGAATAGGACCACTGAATTTACCATATATTTAGTACGACTGCAACTCACACAAGTTTAGTAAATTTACTGTATGTAGTACAACTGCAACTCACGCAAGTTCAGTAAATTTACTATATTTAGTACGCCTGCAATTCAATCAAAATTCAGTAAATTTACTATATTTAGTACGACTGCAACTCACGCAAGTTCAATAAATGTACAATATTTAGTACGACTGCAACTCGCTCAAGTTCAGTAAATTTACTATATTTAGTACGACTTCAACTCACGCAAGTGCAGAAAATGTACCATATTTAGTACGACAGCAACTCACGCAGGCCTGTTTCTTAAAAAATAACAACTGAACTTTACGCTGCGACGTTTTACACTAAAGAAGTCTTTTAAATAAAGGCGAAACGTTTTGAAATTTTATACCATTTGTTTCTTGTTTATCTTTTTTTTTCTCCCATTTAACTTAAATGCAGATATAGATGTATGCAAAACACACAGTATACGGAAAACGAATTTTGCATTATGCCAATTAGTCTAACCACCGAAGCAAGAAAAATCCGAGTTGACACAAAGAAAGTAGGACTACTATTTAAAAAAATATAGCGAAGTGGCCCAGTAACTAAAGAAGCAAGCTGACGAGTGTAAGCCCCAAAGCGTGTGCCTGATTCAACGAGACACTATAACTCGTTTAGTAACAACAGCGACACAGTAGCAATAGGGGTCGATTCCGCTCTCTCTCGCTCTCTCTCTCTCTCTCTCTCTCTCTCTCTCTCTCTCTCTCTCTCTCTCTCTCTCAGAGATATGCTAGACTGTTATCATACTCTATCTCTACCATGGAAGTACAAACTATGGAAACACTTCTCCTTCTTTCTATGACTAAGGGAGTTCGCAGCCAAGTCACGTGGTTTTGCCCTTGTGTTCGATACTTCCGGTTGCAGAAAGTCTTATGTCTGCATCATGGAAGTACAAACCATGGACCATTTAGATGACCTTGTTGAGACATGTAGATACTTTTTCCTTTCTAAATTTCTACGTACTAACGAAGAAGAAAAGTGTAAGTACTAGATCTTTTGATTTTTGAAATGTGAAACCTGAAGTTTTCGACTGTGCAAATAGCCGCTATCGGAGAGACCGCCATTGACGTGTCATTCACTTCTTCTTCTTCGTAATACTGTGGATACCCCGTATTCGAGGAAAATAATTCCACACGGTGCATGTTGGGTGTGTTCTTGTTACCGGCACTCACCCGTCTAGGACATGAGCGTCAGGATCTTTACAGTTTGTTATGATGGAATGTATGCGACACAGACTAGACCTCGGTTTATACTCTCATCCGAAGGAGTAGGAAATGGGAGTAAAGTGTCTTTCCCAAGAACACAACACAATGCCCAGGCCTGGGCTCGAACCCGGTACCTTCAGATCCGCAAGCCAGAGCTCTACCATTAGGCCACCGTGCTTCCCTAGGCCAAAACTTGCGAGGCAAGGTAGAGATCTAGATTGTAGTCATTTCTTATCATGGACATTTTCATGATACATTTGTAACTTTAGTAGTGTATATATTTAATCTATCGTTGTTTTTGACTTATTTGTTTTAGTTTACGAAGAAACAGCAGCAATTGCACTGAGGGCGACGTTTGGCGGACATTTCAACAGGGTCAAAATATCCCTATCATAACATGTACGCCATTCAGCAACCGGAAGTTTGGAACACACACGTCCAAAAAAGACGGGAAGCAGAGAACTTCGGGCCTTCTCGCCGAAAGCCGTGCATCCATAATACTGAAGAATCCATGACCTCTACATCCAACCCACACGCATGCAGTTTGGTTTCCGTTTCCTGTTACCGTCATGCCAACTAAGGATAACCTCCTTGATGCCAACAATAGACCTAGTCCCTTCCCTCTCTCACCCTCACATGAATTTTATCCAAACCTCCCCGCGCTTGCATATACCTCAACCGTCTGTTTCTGAAATCTTGCTCCACTGCTTCCATCTTTATTGGCTAGCACACACACATAGGCTTACACACACATGCACACACACACACCTTTTTCTGCTAGTAAACTCTTTCCCTCCAAAGTCGTTTGTTTTACCCCCACAAACACACACACTCATTCTACTCAAATAATAGCAGAATAGGCAATATCATTTGAAACAGCTAAACAAGAATAGATCGAACAACAAGGCGAAGAAAACAACACTGAAAGACAAGGAAATAACTGTGTCAAAAAGGGGAAGTAAGTGTGCAAGACAGGGAAAGTAACTAAGTGTTTTAGGGCGTTCCTGCTGCCAACATGGAGGGCTAAAGAGTCAGGTTGCTGTAACGGGTCAAAGAACGATACGCGAAAGTGTTTTGAAGGCAGTAAACATGACTGTTTGCGGTAACGGCGTGATGCAAAACATGTGTTAATGTGTATGACTGTGATGCTACCAAAAAAACAAAGGAAAAACAGTACGTATATTTGATAGCGCAACTAGTAGCAGCACTGTGTAAATGATGCTAAACAAATGTCTGCGCTATTTTAAGAAAGAGATATATGTTCACATACGAAGCATTAGACAATTATTTTGTTGACGCAGCTACAATTCTAGTTTCTAGCCAAACCTCAATGCTCTGTTCTAGAAGTGAGGTGAAGTGATAGGTTCTACACATGACGGAAAGAGATTGAGGAGAGAAAGGGAGAGAGAGATAGTTGGGGGAAGAGGGAGACGAGAGACAGACACACAAACAGAGAGAGACGGAGAAAAACACAGACAAACATTCGGAGGCAGACTGACACAGACAGACAATCTTTCATTTCTTCTCTGACCCAGAACTGAAGCAAAAAGGACGGAAAGACAAACTTGTAACTGTCACAATAATGATGTCAATTTACACTTACATACTTACAAGAGCAGGTTTATGCTACAACTGGCTGCTGGTTCACACTGAAACTCAATACTGTTAGAAAGGAAAAAGGCCGCCTCTTCGGGTGGGACAATCTTCAATGATAAAATCGGAGAGTTAACTTCAAAACCAACATAAAATTGTTTGTAGCTTGTGAAAAACATGAAACACTTAGGAAATGTTTGGGTTATTTATTTATTTAGTTAGTTTTAACAGTTTTTTTTATATAACTTCAAAAACAAGTTAAACTGTTTTGAAGATTAAGAAAATCCCACAATTGTGAGCAAATTTTATTTAACAAAGATTCTTTACATGGATCTATCGTTTTCTCACTAATACTAACATGCTCGGGTTAGTTGGCATAAACTTGTGTGTATGTAATATCAGAAATGTTGACGACAAAGATGTGGTAACTCAGCTTACAGATAAACCGTTAGTATTGAACAAAACCTGACGTTAATTTACCAGCTTTCTAAACGGAAGGTTCGCAGATGTTAAATTAACATTCTTGAAACGTCCACTCCCGATACCATCAAGCAGATCTCTCTAGTAAAAATATCAGTTAGCTTACTCGAACATCTGACCAGGGTCACTTGACCACTAGTTAGCCACGCGAATCATATCACCCTGCGAGTCTCCTCTGACACGAAGTTGAGACGTAACAGATAGTGGCCCAGAAACAGGTCATGAGAGTAGAGAATTCCGAGAAAAAATTCCAGTATTCGCGAGACGAGATGATGGGTTGGAGATGATGTAGAGACTCCTGTATATTCCCTCTAAAGCCCAAATTTACCGGGTAGTCACACGCGAAGCTTGGAACGAACCCCCTAAACAAGGAGCGAACTGAAGTGAACAAAAAGCCTCGGCCATCAACAAGAAAGTGATAGACTAGAAACGGTTTCATGATTCCCAGAGACTAGAATATATATATTGATTGCCATGTATTAGTATGTTCATGTTATATGTATTTCCAGAAACCGATTATTGTTTCTGACATGTTGTGCATAGTGCTCGATATATCTTAGCCTTAAGATTCGGATATAGTAGTGTGCATATGGGAAACTCGGCAGGTGTCTGATGCTATAGACTCCTTGCAGAGGGCACCACATACCAATACATCTGAATAGAATATTGTAGCCAGAGTTCTGGATTTTACAGTTCAGCTCTGGGACGGTTTGTGGAGTCAACGCATGACGCTTGCTCCCGTGGAAAAGAAGATCAACCTATAATCTACCTCGCCACGTCCACCCCGTATGTACCAGACTCACCCGATCATCCTGAGAGTGACCAGACTCTCTCAGAATGATCACCGGGCTCAAGCACTCACAGAACCTGAGCAGCTAAGTCCCTCTCAACTGCAACTGATGTCAAACAAAACTCGGACCACTAATAGATCATCCAAACATAGGAATGCTTAGCAATTGATGAAGAACAGGCCTGAAAATGGCGACTAATTTAGTCGCCATGGCTAGTGAAAAAAAAATTGGCGACTAAAAAAAAAACTTTAGTCGCCAAATGCGAGTGCGCTAAAATGAACTTTTTTTTAGTTTGGCTATTAAAATTTTTAGTTTGGCTACTAAAATTTTTAAGTTACTAGCCAAAGGCTAGTGGGACCTTTTTTCATTTTTAGGGCTGAAGAAGAACTGCTAAAGAAATTGCCCAGCACATTGAACAGTTACAGTTATTAATTTACATTTAATTAAAGTCATGTTAGAACTTGTGTTGAAGATATAAAAGTTGAAATCACATACATACGACTGATGTCATTCTATTTGTATTGTTGTGAGTCCACTAGCTCTTCTTCCCTTGAGACCAAGTAAATTAGTGATTTGATTAGTAAAAAGTATTTCTTAAAGTGAGCCAATGATACTTTAAAACCCGAGAACAAATATAAATTTTTATGTGACCAAGCAACGTGATTTAGTCTCTCTCATCGCTTTGAAATTTTGGAAAAGAACGTCTGATAGAGGTAGCTTAACGCCCCATCTATCTTTAAGTCTTACTCCCCTTGTAAGATTAGCGTATCTTCTCCAGGATATCATCACAACGTAATCTACGCGTTCTTTGGAACAATTGACTATATTACCAAACTCAAAAAAAAGTGTTATAACAATTATTATTGAAACAATCTAAATTATATTTTGATACAACCGTTTTCGATAATGTTCTCTTACGAAAGCCTATAACGAAAATCGTATATTCTCCATCCCTTTCATTTAAGCCTTTAACAAATGAGTTAATCTGAGTCACTCATTGCCATATAGCTAGTACATCACGTAGGCTAAATTCACAAGAGCATAATGTTACGTCAAAAACGAAAATTAAAAGCATTGATTCCTCCAACACATTTCTGGATGCAGATCACCATACAACGAAAATAACATTTTCCTTTGCATAAAATATCTAACCAAATGTTTTATATATATATATATATATATATATATATATATATATATATATATATATATATATATATATATATATATATATATATATATATATATATATATATATATATATATATATATATATATATATATAAAAGTGATATATATATCACTTATGATAAACTCAGACAAGCCCCACCATTATCTTAACGTAGGTCTCTACCGAAACAGTACTTCGGAGTCTTCGTAAAACCACACTACGCAGTTGAGACTAGCCGAATCTTACTTTCGCCACTTTATTAAAGAGAGGCTCAGTTACGCAGTGTGTGCTAAAAACTATAACAATGAGGTGTTTTTTTTAACATTTATTAATCACTTTTTAATTTTACCTCGTACATGGAACTAACACAAAAGAAAACCTCAGTCATACAGGAAAAGAGGAAAGAAGCAGAAATAAATATTCAAATGCACTGCATAATCTCCGTGGTAGGGTTTATGCTTTAAACGCGTTTAGCCAACTTTATTTTAATGGAAAGAGAGGAAATAATGAATATTGTATTCCTTTTTAGAACTGAAGTACTGTATTTTGCATAGAACACACAACAAACGAACAGACAAAAAATAAACACGGCCTCATTGGTTACAACAAACGGCACAATGCGACAACATGGAGGACCAAAGTCACATTAATTTAAAAAACAAATAAGGGGCAAAGTCATTTAAATCTGTAACAGAGCGGCACATGTTGCAACGAGTTTTAAGTACACTAACCCTGCGGTGATAATGTGTCACTAGATTTGCAAATCCTTGTTGTAGGTTGTGTCCTAGTGTAGCTTACATTACAAACACACAAGCGACTTCTTATGTATGTGTGTGTGAGTGTGTGTGTGTGTGAGTATGTGTGTGTGTGAGTGTGTGTGTGTGTGTATGTGTGCGTGTGTGTGAGTGCGTGCGTGCGCGCGCGTTTGTAGATTCGCGCGTGCGTGTGTGTGTTAGAGTGTTCTCGCACCAATACACGCCTATGCGTGGGATTGTGTGCGCGCCGCTGCGTGTTTAAACGAAAGCATCGCCATAGGCTTTCTTTCATTATACACCTAACATAATATACTGATATAGTTTAAAGGGCTGACTGTAAATGGAAAAAAGCAAATTTCCATTAAAAACACCAAAACAAATTAACTGCGTTGCCGCTCAAATTTAAAAGTCGGAATATGAAAACCAGTTTCCAAAAGCGTTACTTAGATAACCCCAGCACTTAGCATGCAGTTCAAATGACAAGATCCTTACGCTGTAAATTAATAAAACCACTAGTCTAGTCTAATAGTATACGACGACGACGACGACGACGATGATGATGATGATGATGATGATGATGATGATGATGATGATGATGATGATGATGATGATGATGATGATGATGATGACGACGATTGTGAGGCGCATCATCCTCCGTGGTTTAAAACGCGCTCAGGGCGCATTCTACCAACTGTTGGAAACTATACCTGCTGAAAACTTGTGCATAACATGAAAGTTTTTTTTCCATGTCATTCAGGCTTATTTCCCCAATCCCCCATCCTCCTTCCCCCCCCCCCCCATTTCCCCTCTTTTGGCTAAAACGCCCTCTGATCGTATAACCTTTCGTTGTATAGAGGATTAAATTAATGTGTTTTGAAATAACAGAACAGAGTTTTAAAGTTCCAAATGAACATTATAACGTGTGCTAGCCAACATTCAATCTCGCTTGTTTTGAATAATGTAAACTAGATGAATAGATGCGCACAGCTGGTTTGCAATATCGTACCCCCTGAACGTGTCGATTGTACATGAATCCTTATTATAATGACAACGTATATGACGAACGGAGAATACGCGTCTCTCGTGTAATAACACGTTTATTACAAGGAACTCTGACCGCTCTGAAAATAGCGAGGATAGGTCGTATTATAACATAGTCCGCTTGTGTATTGTGATTGCTACATTTATAAAATACAAAGAGTATCCTTTTATAGTAGGTCAATCTGTGTTGAGCATGCCAGCACTCACCCATCCTATTCCTAACAATTACACTACAACCACACCTGAGGATACAGTAGTGCCAGTATAGGGCACACATCTCAAATGTACACCTATGACCTGTCTTCATTGCAAGGTTCGTGAAGGTTCAAAAACTGTTTTTTTCGAGGTTCTCACATCCCGAACCTAGGTTGCTGAACCTTTTGGACAAAAAGAGGTTCGGAAACCTAGGTTCGAGATCTCAGAATCAAGAAAAAAATATTCGTAAGCCTTCACGAACCTTCCAATTAATACAGGCCATTAGACGAGCCAACTGTATAAGAACCAACAAGAATGTCCCACCGATGCAGCTCAGTGGTAGAGCGTTCGCCTGGCACACCCGACGACCCAGGGTTCAGATCCTGTTGCAGGCAAAATAAAAGACGCCATTTTTCACTGTCAGTCTTAGCAGTATGAGTGTCCTGGTGGTTCAGTGTTGACTTAGGTCTCTACGGTATCTTCTCATCCCTGCAATGGCTAAAACCCAGTCTGCAACATCGCCAATGTTAGGTATGGAAGTGTCCGTCTTTGATGTCTATAGGGTATGGTGGCGTCTTTGTTGTCTATAGGGTATGGTGGCGTCTTTGTTGTCTATAGGGTATGGTGGCGTCTTTGTTGTCTATAGGGTATGGTGGCATCTTTGTTGTCTATAGGGTATGGTGGTGTCTTTGTTGTCTATAGGGTATGGTGGCGTCTTTGTTGTCTATTGGGTAAGGGGGCGTCTTTGTTGTCTATAGCGTGTGGTGGTGCCTTTGTTGTCTATAGGGTGTGGTGGTTTCTTTGTTGTTTATAGGGTATGGTGGTGTCATTGTTGTCTATAGGGTATGGTGGTGTCTTTGTTGTCTATAGGGTATGGTGGTGTCTTTGTTGTTTATAGGGTATGGTGGTGTCATTGTTGTCTTTAGGGTGTGGTGGTGTCTTTGTTGTCTATAGGGTATGGTGGTGTCTTTGTTGTCTATAGGGTATGGTGGTGTCTTTGTTGTCTATAGGGTATGGTGGTGTCTTCGTTGTCTATAGGGTATGGTGGTGTCATTGTTGTCTATAGGGTATGGTGGTGTCATTGTTGTCTATAGGGTATGTGGTGTCATTGTTGTCTATAGGGTATGGTGGTGTCATTGTTGTCTATAGGGTATGGTGGTGTCTTTGTTGTCTATAGGGTATGGTGGTGTCTTTGTTGTCTATAGGGTATGATGGCGTCTTTGTTGTCTATAGGGTGTGGTAGTTTCTTTGTTGTCTATAGGGTATGATTGCGTCTTTGTTGTCTATAGGGTGTGGTGGTTTCTTTGTTGTCTATAGGGTATGGTGGTGTCATTGTTGGATATGGTGGTGTCTTCGTTGTCTATAGGGTATGGTGGTACATGGTGTCTATCTTATCAACCTAAAACGAAAAAAAAACAAAAACTTACGTACAATTGTTTTTACGGGTTCAGTCTCTTACCGGCTTCCGGGATGCTATTTTTAGCTCCAGACTGTTGGCTAGCCTTTGCTATTAATAGACACAAACACTACGAAATTTATTCCTTGAAAAAATAACTCTGCTTTCGTAAGTTGGTTTTTGTTGTTTAAGCTTTTGTTTTGTTCAGTGGCGCAACTCTCACTGTGAATGTTAAAGGAATCTGTCGTGGGGGTCGTAGTCAAAGTTTATCCCTTTAAACAATAAAAAATTTGAAAACTATGGAAATTTGGTTCTGCTTCTATAGTCTATACTTCTACGTATGTTTGGGTGTTTTTGCCAGTACGTTCTATTTGACGCGATGGTAAGGTATGGTAAGGTATGGCTTTACCTTACCATTTAACAACAGTAGTTCTTTTCGGCGATGTGAACAACAAAAACTTGCTCTTCTGGACCATTAGCATTCCAGCTTATAAGGAATTTGACTTCATTTCTTTTCTCTTTTGGTAAAACAACAGCAACAACGCAATTGCTTTTGTGTTTTGTATAGTGACTAAAACTAACATCAAACCGACGTCACTTACTTCATTTACACCTAATACATTTTTTTTTTTAATTAAATGTTAACCACGCCCTTAAAACACGGTAATTTGTTGATGTTCTTATTCTTGTTCTTTTCTCTAATAGTAGTAGTAGAAGTAGTAGTAGAAGTAGTAGTAGAAGTAGTAGTAGCAGCAGGAGTAGTAGTAGCAGTAGTAGTAGTAGTAGTAGTAGTAATAGTAGTAGTAGTAGTAGTAGTAGTAGTAGTAGTAGTAGTAGTAGTAGTAGTAGTAGTAGTTGCAGTTGTTGAAGTTGTTCTTCTTCACAAACTCACTGTCGTTCGCATACCGTGTGATGTGAGCAGTCTTGCTTCAAAATAATAATTCATATTTACCATATATTGGATAAAAGCAGTCCATAACATATTATACTGTCAAATTATTCATATTCACCACAATGAGTAAATACAGCGCAAAACACATTATACTATCAAATTACTAACAAATGTGTGTTTCAAATGTGACTTTTATTATGTTAAAAATTTTATCGATAAAAATATTAAAAATGATCATTGTAATGCCTGAAGGGAATAGTGAATATTGTTTTCTTATTACATTTACAGTATCAGTATTATAACCCTGTTACATATGCTCTGTAATTCCCTTTGATAACAAGGCAAGGCATGCATGGAAAGATGAAACGGATTATCGCGAATTCTTAATGTACATGAATTTCATTTCATTTATTTAATTTAAGGTCTGTACACACAGTGATTTTAGACCAACAACAACATAAAAAAATTAATTAGCTAAATAGATTTAACATTAACATTGTAACAATTTCACCAGCTTGAACTCCTACTTAACATTTACAAAATTCTTGACATCAAACATATTCTTTTTTACATGTGAAGGTAAGGTAAGGTAAGGTAAGGTAGTCCCATAGCCTTGTGGCCGTAGGGGAGCGTGATGTTGGAGATCACTTATCTTGGGACAGCGTAATGAGGGTGATGCCCATCTCTCTCCCTCGCTGCTTTACCTTCCCCACCCTTAAGAGAGTAGGTACTCAAGTCACAGTTGAGTCAACTGGGGGCGTTGTTATTTGTCACTTCACGTTTTGCGGTCACCCATCCAAGTGCTAATCGCACTGGACGGTGCTTAACTTGCGACACAGTACTAGCGAGTGCTCCAACCACTGCGCTATCCGACATGTGAAGCTACTACCAAAATATATGTCAAGCTAGCGGAATGGCAGACTCGATTTCCCTACATTCATCCCATATACACACGCGGCAAACATTACCTTGATCGCAACCCACCACCAACCTTGCAGAGTCTGCCAAAACACCTCTATGCCTTTCAATATTCGGAAGAAAAAAAAACAAACAAAAACAAAAAAGCACCACAATTTGTCATTTGTCAGTCTTTCACTTGAATTTCCAACCCATATCAGCACAATTTAATATTCTAGTTGTCTATGTCGGTCTTCGTCGATGTTGTCTGCACATAGCCCATTTGTTTGCTCTCTCTCTCTCTCTCTCTCTCTCTCTCTCTCTCTCTCTCACTCTCTCTCTCTCACATATCTTCTCGCTCACACACACACGCACATACAAATATTACAAATTAAAGTATCACATAATGCACACATTATATTATTTTATAAGTTTATTAATTATAAATTTAAAAAAATAATAAAATTACAAATTTAATTAAAAAATTAATTAACAAATTAATTATGAATTAAAAATGTGATTGTTGCGTATTTTTTACCTATAAGAATTTAAAATGGGATTATTGTGAATTCTTCACGTATATGAATTTAAAATGGGATTTTGCGCCTGATGTAATTCCTTTTGGGGTAATAAAGATGTGTTGTATTGTATGGTATTGTGTTGTATGGCACGGTATGACATGGTATTGTATTGCATGGTATTGAGTTGTATGGCATGGTATGACATGGTATTGTATTGTATGATATTGGTATTGTATGGTATGTTATTGTATTCATATCCACCATAAAAACACCCCAATACACACAATCTTTTCATACAAATTCTAAAAATCGTTTCGATGAAAGGACGTTAAATTAACTTAACCCGACCACTTACATCACTCCCCTAATCCTTCCAACAACACACACACACAAACACACACACACACACACACACATGCACACATACACGAACACACGAAGAGTTTAAAAAAACAACTTCAAAATATCTGAAAACAAATGAATTGTTATGCAAACCTATATGCAGTCTATGTGATTCGCCACAGTAATCTTCAAACCGTGATGATTATCAGCTAACGCAGCTTACAACAGATGGTTACAGCGGCTTTCCACTATCACAGTAAGGAAAGAGGAGGATTGACTATAACTACAATCACATTTTACCTTAAAGATCGCATAGAATTATTCACACGAAAACTTACGTCCACTACCTCCTACACATCCACTACCTCCTATGAGTGTATTCATGAAATATCTGACGCATAATGACACTAAAGCAAACAGGCGGGAACGAAAAAGACAAAAAACTGAACATTTTAAATAAAAGAATTAAATAAAATTATTTTAAAAAAACACACCTAAGTTGGTTTAAAAAAAAAAAAAAAAAAACTACATAAAAATATTAAAATTGAAAATTTACACTTAAGTTAGTTTACGTTGTATATAAACTGAGCACGAAATATACACAAATAGCTAATTCACGCACGAAAAACGTTCTCATCATTCGCCTTCTTTGGGACTCACTAATTAAATCACTATACTAAAACATAACATCAAAGCTAACGGATACCAAAGAAGAAGAAAAAAATAGAAAGAGAAAAATCAACAATGTACCTCATAGATCGCATAGATCACATAGAATCAAATGGATCACTACACAAAACTCAACATCAAAACTAACGGATACTAAAGAAGAAGAAGAAGAAGAAGAAGAAGAAGAAGAAGAAGAAGAAGAAGAAGAAGAAGAAGAAGAAGAAGAAGAAGAAGAAGAATCAGCAATGTACCTCATAAATCGCACAGATCACATAGAATACCACACAGCACAATTCACACAAGAGTATATCCACCGCCTACATTACAAACGCGACTGAATTGTGCGCCGCGAGCCTGCCCCTGTTATTACTCACAACTACAACGTTCGGCCTACCGTTACGCAGGCTACAAACATGTATATGTTTGTGAGTGGTCTATAAATAAATGCTACAGCAGCGATGACGTACAATGGAAAACATCGCCAAAGTGTTTCTCTCAAGGGTCAAATTGCAATCAGGCGCATCACTGAGCATTCACGCTCATTAATTACATGTAATATTACACAAGTATAGTGGTAGAAGAGCGTTCGCCTGAGACACCGACGACCCAGGTTCGATTCCCGTTGTGGGCAAGATAAGTGGCCATTGTTCGCTGTCCATCTTAGCAGAATGATTGTTCTTTGTAGGTCATACCCCTCTTCCCTGGGATGGTAAAGGTGGGTGTGGACGTTAAACTTCAATGTTCATTTAAGTATCGTTATATCTGTGTCTGAGTGGGTAGACGGACAGGCAAATACTGAGAGAGGGAAAGAGAGAGAGAGAGGGGGAGATAGAGAGGAGAAGAGAGAGCAGATAGACAGAGGTACAGAGACAGAGAGATAAACAGAAAAAGAAAAAAAAGAAAGAGAGGGCAGAGACAGAGAGGTAGGCCTACAGAGGTAGATGCTGAGACAGGGAGAGAGAGAAAGAGACAGAGAGAGAGAAAGGCAGACAAAGAGAGAGAAAGAAGGTGTAAGGAGAGACATAACCAACTCACAAAGCTGCTCAAGATGCTTTCCCCAATCAGGATCGACCCGAAACTACCTAGACGCCAATTTGCTGCAAGCTGCGCTCTAATGCCACGGACCCCTGAGTCACTCCGAGTCACACTGAGCCAACCGCATGAACTTATGGCATAATGACCGGGTTAATTAACGTGCCTCTTCGGCAAAGTAAAGTATGAAACAAACAAAAAACATTAAAAAACCACAGACCAGCAGACAGGCAGGAGTGATAGATTGGCGAGCACGAAACTGCTGGCAAAGAAAATGTGTTTTTGGTTGCAAACCCACAGTCACAGCATGCCTCAACCACTTTCAAAAAACATACCACTTTAAGAAACAAAAAAGTCTGTTTGACAATGACATGTGTAGATCTACTTCAGTTTTTATACTTCTAACCAGACACCGATAGTTGTTTACACAATGACGGTGCCGTACCGCTGACGAACTGTAAACCATAAATTATGGCATCCAAGATTGATTGACGCTTTATTTATTTATTTATTTATTTATTTATTTATTTATTTATTTATTTATGTGTACCGTTGTCGAGATTGATGCATACTTCTTATTATTTTATTATTTGATTTTTTAAAAATTAATTATATTATTGGTATAATATTACTGGTGTTTGGTTTGTGTTTTGATATTTGAATCTGTTGTTTAATTCTGACACAATGACAGGCTGGATTATTGTTCCGATGAGGTAACGTAGCAATCAAGACAGATTAAATTTTAATCCAGGATTGTTCTTAAATTATGTACTTCAAGATATACACATTATAAACTTTACATAATGTGCCCTGCAGACAACAAACTACACGAAAGCGATAGTCGAAGTCAAAACCTTTAAAGGGTAATAGCATTAGGTCCTATGGACCTGTCTTAAGCTAGTTCTTAATAAAAGGTAGTCCGAAGAAGAAGAAGAAGAAGAAGAAGAACAACAACAACAACAACAACAACAACAACAACAACAACAACAACAACAACAACAACAACAACAACACTACAACTGCATACACATCCACCCTTTTCCATGTAAACACACACACACACACACACACACACCTACACACACACACATTACATTACATTACATGATTATTGCTTTAGGTCCAACACACACACACACACACACACACACACACACACACACACCCATGCGCGCGCGCATCCCTTTCGTACCCTAAACCATTCTGCGCACACCAGCGAATTGCAAGAATACGCAACGGCGTTAAGTGAACGTAGGCTCAGTGCCAAACATGTTTTGACACAGTGCGTAGATAAGACTGGACGATTACCGTCTCATGCCTCGTTTAGTCTCAGCTACGCTGTGTGATGTCTTCATCCACTCAAAAGGTGCTAGCTCAAGACGTCTTCATCCAGCATATAATTTCATGCAACATTCAAACAAAACAAAAAATTACAAACGTGAATAGACGTTAAATACATAAATGAAGGTAGCCTATGTTTCACCTAAAGGAGCTACTCATTGCTGCTAGCCAGTAGCCACCTGATTAAGACAAGACCGAACCATGTACAAGACACACAGCTGCCAAAACACAATGTTACGTCTTCTACTAGCGAATTACAACTTCTAATGTGCCTCGCGCATTGCACATGTCTCCTCGTTTTAAAACAATGGAAGGGTCGTTGACGAATTGCGAAAAATGTTACCCACTATTCCTCAAATGTTACCCACTATTCTTCAAATCTGTCTAAACACATTCTGAATTCTGGTATTTTGGTCAGGTGAAGATTTTGTAACATTAGACAGCTTGTTCCACTCTTTAGTGACTGTGTTAAGGAAGTTGTCATCGTTTATTCTGTTATTACGTACTTCAATCCCGTTTTGAAACCTGGGACAACTTACTTTGCAAAAGTTTTCGTCTACACAATGGAAACAGATGGTAAGTGAGTTCCAGGCAGTAATCCTATGAATCACGGTAACCTGTATAAAGATGTATTTGCCAGTGATCTACAAGGATGGCTGGAATCTGTGTTACAAACGTAAAGGTGGCATGGGTATCATTTGTAAGCAACAAAGCATGCGCCAACTTCCACAAATCACTGGCATGCAATGCTATAGCAGTTATGCACCAGTGTCTTGAAGAAAAAAACAAACTCTGGGTTTCTCCCCTCCTCTCCTTGTTTATGTAGCAAAACACACAGACCAGCAGACAGGCAGGAGTGACAGAGTGGCGAGCACAAACTGCTGGCAAATGTGTGTTGCGGTGCACACCCACAGTGTGAGCATGCCTCAACCACATTGAACTGTAGCGCAGTTGGCTGGGTGGTGTACGCAACGGTACAACAATTGGTAGCGCAGCTGATAGGGGCGCCGGTTTCCTATGCCAAAGGTCGCGGGTTCGAACCAAAGGGAGACGCGTCACAGGCATAGGCGCTTGCCAGTACCTTGTATTAATAGACACCCAAAGGGAGACGAGCCACAGGCATAGGCGCTCGTGTGAATAGTCGCTCGCAGGTCCAAATAACAGCGCCTGTGGACTCAGCGTGCATACAGCGTAGCTCAGATTCGCCGAGAGAGAGAGAGAGAGAGAGAGAGAGAGAGAGAGAGAGAGAGAGAGAGAGAGAGAGAGAGAGAGAGAAACGTAAGCCTCGGAGAGTCCCAGTTACGCTGTGTGCCTGCTCAGCCTGATTGTTTTACGATTATTTACCTTCAGAGAGAGCCACACGATTCAAACGTAAGCGCAAAGTACCATTTCAAATAAAAGAGACACACCCAAGCACACCGTCAAGCCACTTCACCATTTTAAAAAAAGAGCAAAACACAGGAGCAAGTGTTAACTGTGCAAACAATCTCGCCTTAGAAACTGGGCGCAGCATTATTTTAAGACAGCACTACTGCCACGCCAAGACTGAAACAACAAGAAATCTTAGACTAAACCTGGGACAAAACCATTACTTAAAATGCGTTGTGAACTGGGACAAGTGTTGCTGGCTGCCACAAGGACAGCTCCAGGCCATCCGATTCAGACCCATTAGGAGAAGTCAGTAATGAAGATTGAAGTTTAACGTCTAAACTTGGCGATATGACAGACGGAGAATATTTAACACATCCCAGGGAAGAGGGGGTAGTGACCCAACTCCACACTCCCCCCCCCCCTGTCCCTGAAGAAAGGCTATGGTCAGAAAAGTTTCCGAAGAATCTTTTATCAAGGATCGTCTTTATCACCACCACATGTTTTTTTTAAAAACTTTTTATTTGTCAACTCTAAACCACTAAAAGCAATCATACCAACTAATATGGACAATGAACAATTGTCCCTTTTATAAATATCTTGTCCCACCACGGGATTCGAACCTGGGTCATCGGTGTGCCAGGCGAACGCTCTACCACTGAGTTACGTCTGTGGGGAACCCTTTGGAGTCCTCATTTACATGGTAATTGCTATCACTGTCAGTATGAAAACGTGAGGGCAGATCATGTCACATCTTCACAGTAGTACAAATAGCCCAAAAACCGAGCAGTACTACTTTCGATGAAAGTTTTATGAAGCGCATTTTGAATTAGATAAAGCAGGCTACTAACTTTTACAAAGTAAATTTACTTGCAGAAGGTTAGACGGCGTAACACTTCGGAGATAACCTTTTTCAAATGCAGGTAATAGTAAGTCAGGAAATTTGATTCAGAATATTTGCCCCTGAATTTGATTCTTGAATTGTCAATTTTTGATATGCCGTGAAAAAATACATACTCCGGGATCTCCTAAAAAAATCTGCCGTCTGGGTGCTACAGTTGTACTACATTCTGACTTTTTTTGGTGGGCGTATGCCACTGCGACACAACTAGCTGTCAAGGGTTTCAGCAAGTAATGAAGCAAGCAAACAAACCGAGAGAAACATACACGCGTACGCGCGCGCTAGCTCGCACCCACCCACACACACACTCTCTCTCACCCTCATTCACACATGCACATTCAATCACCGACCTACTCACTCACAGAGGCGCTTAAGATAAATCATGGGAGGACAGTGTGTTACTGTTACGTGCATGGATTAGTCTTGGGCGTCAGTTCACCTTGAAACTGCAATGCATGTAAATGAAACATTTACCATGAGAGAGAGGGAGAGAGATAGAGAGAAAGAAAGAAAGAAAGAAAGAAAGAAAGAAAGTATAAGATGGAGAAAGAAATAGATAAAAAGAAAGAGAAATAAGATAAGATAAGAAAAGAAAAGATAATTAAGATTTTTTTCAATTCAATTCAATTCAATAATTTATTTTAACGTCTTTTTTCACATATGTGATTTTAGATTATACAGCCATTCTCACGCATGTACACAAATATATAATGTAACAATTTAAAGTTGAACGATAATCATGCAAAATATCAAACATTGCTACAGAAGTTTGCCAACTGCAGACTTGTAAATTATTCGGGCAATATCTATCATTCCCAGACTATACAACAAAATGTCAATTGATTCTTGACTATTTACATCGATATTCGTTTCTTTATATAACATAACCAAAATAGGACATACATATAACAGATGTTTAACAGATATTGGTTGTAAGCAAGTACAAACTACATCTTTTGAAAACTTGGTGTTCCATGAATTTACTCTTAGTTTATTAATTATTCTACACAAATGTCTTGGACAAGAAGACTTTTCATTCTTTCCATTGCTAGGTAAATTAGAATATATATTCTTTTCTAATAAATATATTAATTCAAATACTGAAGGCTTTATATTATTATATGTAATAGTATCACCTAATTTAATTGCTCATCGTTTAGCCAATTTATCGACTATATTATTCCAATAAATGCAGGTATGAGAAGGAATCCAACAAAAGGATACTCCAATACCTTTAGATATAATGTAATATATTAAAGACTTAATTTCAAATAAAATATCTGTCCTATTACATGACCAATATTTTTCAAAGAATATAAAACTGATTTTGAATCTACACATAAAAGAATATTAAATAAAGCCAATGAAGAATTACAATTAATATTTAAAGCCATAAGGATTGCATACAATTCTGCTGTAAATATTGATACATTCTTACCAATATAATATGACTTTTGAATTTTTAAGTCAGGAATTGCAATTCCAGCGCCAGCATGTGATTTTTCTAAAACAGTGCCGTCAGTATTAATTTTTAAATGATTAGAATATTGTTTCTCCAGAAGCTCTCTAGCATCAGTAACAAATAACTGTACATTTTCACTTTTCGTGGTATCTGAGTAATCAATATGGAACGTGGCGTTTCTATGCTCCCGTTGCGGAATCTGAGGTGTAATTGGTAATATAGGAATAGAAGAAATGTCAATATTACAATTTGTTAAAATATCGTATGTATAATTTCGTATTAGTTGGAGATAAAATAAATGTCTAGCTCGTTTGGGGAAATCTACATTAGCATCAATAAATATTTCCTCTTAAACAGAATTTGAAACTGATAAACTTCTAACAATATATTTTGCTACCGATAATTTTTGTTGTTCAAGAAAAGATAAAAGGCAAGCTTCTTTTTATGATTTTTTTGTACTTGAATGCACCGGAACCTAAGGCTATTTTCACTGCTTTACTGTCAATGCTTTGCAACTTATTCAACAATAAATTTGATGTTGAAAAATATACTTCTTGTCCATAACTAAGTACAGATCTCACTAACGATATTGACAAATGAAGTAATGTATTTGTATCGTGACTCCACGGCTGTACACAAAGTAGTTTCAAAAAATGTAATCTTTTGCTGGCTTTTGATATTAAGTATTGAACATGATAGTTCCAGTTTAGTTTGAGAGTAAGATGTACACCCAAAAACTTTACATTTTTCTTATAATTTAAAACTTTTCCATTTAGTTCTAACTTAGGCAAATATTGTGAATTTGCACCATTATTACACAATATTAGACAAGTTTTTTTCCGCAGATAACTGGAGACCATTTTCTATCATAAATGCATTTAATTTATTGAGTTCGTTCTGATATATCTTCTGCACATAATTTACAACTCTTTTGCACGTATTCTTCCTTACATTAGTATTAACCCAAATAGCTACATCATCTGCATATTGTACAATATTTGTGCGTTTGGACACAGCTTTTGGAAGATCGTATATAAGAATAGAAAATAAAATTGGAGCAACTATAGATCTTTGAGGAAGATCCATGTCAAATTTTTTTTCAAGATTTTTTTCTTCAACGATAAAAGAGTAAGCGCTGGAACAGAGAGAGAGAGAGAAAGAGAGAGAGAGAGAGAGAGAGAGAGAGAGAGAGAGAGAGAGAGAGAGAGAGAGAGAGAGAGAGAAAATCATCATTATTTTCTTCGTCATCTTTTTTAATTAAAACTATTTAATTTAATTATTACAGAAATAAATCATCGATATTTTCTTCGTGATCTATGTTAATTAAAATATTTTTTTAGTTCAATTACTGAATTATTCATTTCTTTATCATTTAGTCATCAGTCATTACAATTATTATCTTTGTCATCGTTATCATCATTATCCCCGTCGTTGTCATTTTCATCGCCGTTGTTGTCATCATCATTATTATCACCATCGTCATCATTGGTCGTCGGCGTCATCGCATTGTCAGCATTACCTTTGTGGTCACTGTTATTGCATTATAACTTGTTATTGCTCGATTGCCATTCCTTCTGTTTTACATGGCCGGAAATAATTTTTCCAATGTAAGCCTTTGAACGAATAAAATGTATGATATCTTATTTCTCAATGTTTTCACAAGTGCTAAAAAATATCCCAAATTTTATTTTTACTTTAATAAAATTACCTATTAATACATATTAGTGAACATGTTTATAAACTATTATGCTTTTGCTGTTGTTTTCTTTGGGCGTAGGTTCACGGTTTAACATACATCTATCACGGGACTGTTAGAAAATTATAACACCTTATTACTTAGTCATATAGGATAACCTTGCGACACTGCTCGCAGCCACGAGTTCAGAAAATTAAATTAACACGTTTTCTTCCATTGTGCATATAATTATTAGGCACAAAGCACGCATCCTAGCCTCAGGGGGCTTGAGTTAGATCCAGTATCGGCCAGCGCCTTGAGCAGCTCTTGAGCTGGAGAAGCGCTACCTATATAAGAACGATTAGATAAATAAATAGATAGGATCAGGGGATAGGGTCACGAGGTAGTTCTTAAGATTGTCTTCCATTGCGCAATGTTGTAGTCACAGCCATAGTGTGTGGGAAGTAAGGGTGTAGGTTTGTTCTGTCACTACGGATACAGCGAGGCAGTCTGTATTCTTTAAATAGCTGATGAAAAGTGGCTATTGTAATGCACCTTGGTCGGACACTATAGATTATCCCTGTTTACGTGTCAAGGTTACCGGCTTGTTCGGAAAGCCCCTCACAATGAGGATATGTCTTCTTTTGTTCGTTACCTTTTGACATAAGGTAGGTATTCCCCCATTTCCCCGTTTCCCAAGACGTCATGGCAGATGGATGACGAAACTTTTGTTTCCCTCCTCCAACTCCCCCACCCCCTAACTCCCAACCTGCCTTGCTGCACATTGACAAAATCACTATACCGAGTTCCATGACGTGTCGACCGGGCAACAGAGATGTAAGTAAACCATAACCTAAAGAATCATGTACACGAATGAAGATTTACTCTTACGAGATCATCGATGGCTCAACTGCACAAACTCAAAATCTCTGTAAACTGAGTTGAGGAGTTTGATCGCTCGTCAGAAGATAGCAGCTATTTAGGATTATATCTAACTCGAGCCCCATTACTTTGGGGCGAGGCAAACACTGCATGTGTTTTACACGTGCAGACTGTTTCTCCTACGAGAAAACTCGAGTGTGACTTCAATATCCAAGCCATGACAACCTACATTATTATGTTGCAGACAAGAATTGTACTACTGGACAGGATTGCTTTTGTTAGTGTGTTTTGCTTTGCTTTGATTTCTGGTTTATGGGTCCAGTGAACTTGTAGTTTTGTGACAGCTGGACCCCACTCACACAAAACGGGTCTATCTCTTAGAAGATCAGAAACACGTATATGATCCACCAAAGAACACCTTATGTTACACTCGATGTTGGTTTTGTTTTTATCAGTAGTTGATTCAGCCCCAATCCTGAAATCCTCATAAGTGTAACTCGGATTCGTTTATCCACGCAACCTGTTCACTCAGCAACAAGGCAGAAGTCGTCGTATTAAGTTTTCCAACTTTATTCAGCGTACATCAACAACTGCATACAATCGCTCAATCGCTTTTCAATTTCTCTCTACTTTTTCTCTCTACACAGTGCATCAATTATATAGCTTTTTTTTCTAGACTTCAGATAACCTCAGAATGTTCCAGCGTGACACATTACAACCAATCAAACATCAAAATAGACTTCGTCATCACTGTCTTACGTCGTACAACATTCTTCATCATAAAAGAACCTCTCAGCTTATAGTGGATCTATCTAGATTCTTCGATGATAGTAAACCAGCAATTCTAGTGAATTCTCCAACAATATCGACCAACGAAAATCATCAACATTATACCTAGCTTCTTATAACAACAACGCAAAATTAAATCAAAGGTACATACACTCTATTATTCCATGCTTTGCAAAATAAAACGATCGGATCTATCGTGCGCGTTTCAACGTAACACCTTATGTCTACCTTATCACATTTTAAAGTAAACAGAGCTAGACAGTGCTGAGGGCGTCAGCCCCTCTGCTTAATTTGTCACCCTCAGATTACAAAAAAGCGTAAAAAGTATATGACAAATACTCATAAGACTCAATACACATACATAAAAGAGGCCGAATCGGCAAATAACACCTGAGAGGCCCAAAGATCATCCCGGTGTGTAGAACTGTAACTACCTAGCCACACCCCCAATACAACAGACACATCCAGAATATTTTAAAATACTGGGAAAACCCCCAGTGAAAATGGATTGATTGAAAAAAATACAGGTCAATGACATACTGAAAGAGTGAATACTGTAGACAACAGAAAAGAAAAGCGAAGGCAGAAATATAAAGAGGGATAAAAGAAGAGGAAATTTAATGCACTAAACTTCCCGACCGTGGGAGAACCATTTCTACTAAAAGATCCCCCTGGTATCCCCACAGGGGTGTTGAAGAATGGATAGAGGCGGGAGGGTTAACGTGGTCCAGTTTTTAAATAAAGGGAAGGAGAAAACTGCGGATGAGGACGAGGAAGCAAAAAGGGGATGTTCACGTCACTTGAAAATATCTTCAGTGTCATGCTTTACGTTGGGCCTTATTAATTTCTTTTAGGACTGTCATTGTGTGCAGCACGACAGCCATTTTCTACACAAACGCTGTCAAGCTACAATGCATAATATTTGTTTTACCAACTGGCGTGCATCGTCGCCCACAGTTAAGTTGTCCTGTTGGTCCTTATTTATGATGTTGCATGCAAGGACGGCGTTCTTTGGGTTTTATCGGCCAATAAAGTTGTATTGTCTTGTTGTATTGTATAACAACATTTCTTAAGATTCAAGTTGACCAAGAAGACTCCGATTCCTTTCTCTTAAGAGCGCCAAAAATGAACTAGCAATATTCTGCAACAAATACCGGCAGTTCTTTTAAGCCACACCATATTCATAAGACTCATTATACATACATTTTATGCCACACCATGCCCTCATTAATATGTATCCATTGTTATAACAATAAACATCCACATACTTGCATATATACGCATATCTTCTTCATTACCATAACATATCGCTAATAATAATATTATTATTTTACGTTTTCAGTATCGCTGCAATTATTGCTAAAACAATGGCGAGACAATTTATAAATAGCCATGTCAGATACTGATCACTGAGGATTGATGTACGT
>CM072515.1:18417436-18607436 GCA_036898135.1 Oncomelania hupensis | reverse complement strand
CTGAAGTCACTCCACCAGCCGGTCACTTTACAATAACATGCAGGGGACGCTGAGGCTGTATACTAATATACTGAACCCCCAGTTACTAAACAAAAATTGAATATAAACATCATAATAAAATATTAACAAAATACATACATATCAAATGCATACATTGCTAATTAATAATACAATAGAAAACCATAGTGACCATTTGGCAGAAAGAGTCCAATATTTCCAAGCTGAGCCAACATACCACATACACAAATGAGGAGTTTTGGGATTTCCAAGAAAAAAGATGGGTGACTGGTCTAGCGAAGAAGATAGTAGATAGACAGAACAGATTAGGAACGAGAAAGAACCAATGAGAATGACAGAAACAGTGGTAATTTAAAGCACTACATTTCCACAAGTGGGGATACCATTTATAAAAAAAAAACTCGGCACCCGACGGGGGTAGCTGCTTATTTCTTGTAGTACTAGTGGCGAGGGCAAACTTAAGCCTCATAGGAGAGCCTGAGCTACGCGGTGTGCAGCAATCTGCCTCTTTCACCTGCATTCGATCCTTCTTGCTAGTCTGAAACGGCCGGGACCACAAAAGGGGATAAGGTATGAGAAATGGACGTTTCATGTTCACGCCAGAAGTGAAACAAGCTCTATGCCCGTTTATGGATTTCTGACGCGACCTTTTCATTACGAAAAAAGCCAAGCCATTCAAATGTATGCTCAGACATTCACATACATAGACGATATAATAAGCATTTTCAAAAGTTTTTTTTTCCTTTTTAGATGTGTGGCGTTCCGGCTTTGTCCTAAAGAAGCAAAATGCAAACATGGAATTAGTTAGTTAGTTATTCATTGCTTACAGGGTACAGCGGATTGCAAAGAGCCGAATCAGGACCACAAAATCAAGACCACAACTTGGCTGAAAGAGGACTCACCCTTGATCCGCATAAAAGATCTGCTGAAACAACCCCAGTAATAACACTGAAAGCATTCCACCAGCCGGTCACTGTACAATAAAAGCATCCCACGCAGGGGATGCTGAGGGTATACTCTAATTTATGGAAACCCCGTTTACAAAAACAAAATTGAATACAAACATCATTATAAAATATCAACAAAACACATAATAAAAAAATGCCTACATTGCTAAATAGTAATATCATAGGAAGCCTTAGTGACCATTTGGCAGAAAGCGTCCAATATTCCTAAGCTGATACAACAGACCTCACACATATTTGAGAAGATTTTTTCCTGAAGAGTTTTCAAAAAAAAAGATAGGTGACTGGTCTTGCGAAGAAGATAGTATTGTAGATTGGTAGAACAAAGTAGGAATGAGAAAGAACAAATGAAAAAGACAACGACAGTGGGAATTTAAAGCACTAAATTTCGAGAAAGTGTGGATACTATTTATAAAAAAAAAAAAACAGCACCCTAATCGCGTTAGCCGTTTTTGAAATAATGAACAAAGCGTTTGAAATATTGAACAAGACGTATTTAGCAACAACATGACTCCACTGACCTTGGCCTTGGCGGTAGAGCATTATGATGGCAAGGGATGCAGGCCACTTACCAAGGCAATGTTCCTATGAAGTTAGGTCAAAATCCGTTCAGCGGTTCTTGAAATATGATATCCAACGGACCGACCAATATTTACCTCGTTCTGATTCCAGACTGTTTCAATGTATTTCCAGAGAAGTGTGGAAACACAAAAACGAAACTGTAGAGTCAATTGTTCACGAAACCCACAAGCGCGCCCGTATCGGGGGATGTGAGCGGAGTGGAGTGCTTTCTGCATACTTATTCTAGTTAGAGAGAGGGACGCTATTCAGAGAGATACTGGCGCCTCTGAGGATAACAATATACCCCCATTGAAAATCTACGGTTCCTTGAGAGCCCGATGATTCGTTGTTATCTTCTTCTTCTTCTTCTTCTTTTTCTTCTTCTTCTTCTTCTTCTTCTTCTTCTTCTTCTTCTTCTTCTCCTCCTCCTCCTCCTCCTCCTCTTGTCATTGGAATCTCAATAGGCCTGCTCAATTTAAGTTTCAACTGCAACTGTCCCAGGGAAAACGCCAATATCGCGTTTTAGAAAAGATACCTCGGTGCTGTGGGAATTGATAACAATTAGCCGATATTGTACTTTATTGTTCCTGAAGAGGACCAACTTTTTATTCAAGCACGGCGCGGAGGACTTGGCAAGCCCTTATAGTTTATTTTGTATTGTTTTTTGTTAGAAAACTAAGCTCGGCTGCTTGGGGGAACAGACAAATAGTTTACATTGTTGCTAGAAAGAAAAAGAGAGCGACAGATTGACACTTTGATAATGCATGGAAGTGGCATTTGGAAGTGCACTAGGGACGGAAGGGTGGAGTGGAGAAGGGAAGGTGTGGGGAAGGAGAGGTGTGAGGAAGGGGAGGTGTGGGGAAGGGGAGGTGTGAGGAAGGGGAGGTGTGGGGAAGGGGAGGTGTAGGTAAGGGTTGAGTGGGGAAGGGGAGGTGTGGGGAAGGGGAGGTGTGGGGAAGGGGGGAGTGGGGAAGGGAAGGTGTGGGGAAGGGGAGGTGTGGGGAAGGGGAGGTGTGAGGAAGACGACGTTTGACGTTTGAACATCGTCCGTGTATTTACCAAAAAAAAAAACATACAAACAATAAAACAAACACAAATTCTTCGGGCCACCAGCCCCTATCGTTGGTCACGCGGTTGACAAAATTGTTGTATCTGATCTCTCAAGAATTACAATGGCGTTTACTTTCGTTAGGTTATTACATCAGCTCAAGTGTATCTGCTCATAACAGTCTCTCACGTCACAGTAACACAAACTTTACGAAGTTTTTACGCTGGTTTAGAAAGAGCAGCCATACTCGATCTCACAACACCACGTGACCCCTGTGAGGAAGACAAGGGAAGGAGAAAGGGGAACTATGGAAGAGAGATGTCCGCTTTTCTGTTCTCTACAAACTTCAAAACACGATGGTCGTTTAGTGTTTGAAAATGCCAGAGTTCGCGCAACAATCTGAACAACAAAATGTATTTAGATCATTCTTTCATCTAAAAGACAGGAGGGCATTGGGGGATAGAGGGCAAGAGGGGGCGTTCACAAATGCCATGGATGCTATATTAAAACTTTAAACTGTCAGAAAATGGGGAGGAGAGGTTACCGTTTGTGGTAGTAGATGGAAGAGTGGAGGGGGGGGGGAGAGGGATAAGAGAGATTGTTTGGACAGGGTAAAATCGAAACGATAAACATGTTACTCCGGTTATTTGCATTCACGATACTGTTGATGTATATCACAAACGCGTCATTACTTAAAAACACAATATCCAAGAACGGCATCCACGCATAACCAAAACGACAAGATTATGAGCAAATGTTTATATCGCCGCCCTCCCTTCGCGTAATACAGCACAAATAAATGTAGAAATTGGCTCGATCTGGAACTGCGTGTTTGGTTGCCAAAGAGTTTGATTTAAAAAAACAAAATACAACATACTATGACGTCTTAAGCACGATCCAGCACTTGCTCTCACAGCAGACGTGTGTTTGGGGAGGGTAGAGGTTGCGAGTAGAGATGGAGTGCAGAGGGTAGGGGTGCGTGGGAGCGGGGAAGCGGGAATGGGAAGAAGTGTGACAGTGTGTGCGTTGTGGAGGAAGTGTGTGTGCGTGTGTGTGTGTGTGTTTGAGAGAAAGAGAGTGTCGTGTCTGGAAATTTGTGTGGGTTGGGGATGGTGGATGGAATGTGTGTGTGTGAGAGAGAGAGACGGGGGGGAGGGGGAGAGAGAGAGAGAGAGAGAGAGAGAGAGAGAGAGAGAGAGAGAGCATGCGTGAATTTGTATATATGAAAGTGTGTGTGTGTGTGTCTGTGTGTGTGTCCTTCAATGTGTGTGTAAGTGTGTGTGTGTGTACACAATGTGTATAACATACTAGTGGCTTTGCTCTTTAATGCATCCTGTCTGGTCTATACTTTCTAAATCTCAGTGTCTGGAAATGTGCGTTGAGCGTCAACGAGAAAAAGAAATGGCGATATGAATCAACAGCAGTGGGCTCTGGCATCACACAAAATATGCTGAGCCTCAGAGTTAGGAAGTATATATCTAGTATTCCATCGCTTTCAACTCATTATTAGAGGCAGCCAAGCTAAAATATAAGAAATAAAAATTTGATTTCCTTTCCATCCTCTAATAGCGACGTTCCTTTACACCACATGTTTGAGTGATGTGTGTGTGTTTGTTGTGTATGTGGGAGTGTCTGTAATGTGAGTGTGTATGTTGGTTATAGATCGCCGCTCTTTGAGTCTGATTTAGGAATAAGGCGCGTGTAGTATCCATTATTATTATTATTATTATTATTATTATTATTATTATTATTATTATTATTATTATTATTATTATTATTATTATTAGTGTTGTTGTTGTTGTTGTTAACCAGTAGTTTTCACAGGAGTTCATACGACCTCTTATGCTCTGTGTACATAAGCATTGCGCCAAGGATAAAACTAAAACTAATGCGGAAACTTCCAAAGAAGAAAACAAAAGTCTCTTCCGCTGGCATATAAAAGAAATAAATATAAAAGGTATTTCACCGCATTCCAGGATAACCTTTTTGAACCAAGTTAAGATGACCTCGGTAGTACAAAGAATATACGCATCAAGACCTTTTTTCTTTCTCTTTTTTAACAAAAGAATGGCTGAAACTTACAGAGGAAATTTGAGTCTCAGCTACGCTGTTTGACTAAAAGTAAAATCAATCCAGAACATTAAAATAATGTTTCTTCAGTTGGCAGTGAGGAAATAAAGTGTTTGCCAATGTTTGAGTGCGTTTAACGTGGATTGGCTAACTCACAGTTTTCGCACAGCTCAATGATGGTGCTTGACAATGGATAAGTCCAGAGAAACATACTTAAAAAGAAGACTTACTTTCACTCTTCAGATACCACCGACCCACAGACATCCGTAGTATAAAGGCTATTATGCTTCGGCACATCTGACATAAACATCTTGGCGCCTGTGCATTAACGCATACAGAGTGCCTGAGCCTAGACAAGGTCTGCTCCTTCTCTCAAGTTAAAAGAGAATGCTTCGTTTAGTCTCAGCTATAGCTGTACGCCACCAACCATCACCCAGGAGTTTGCTTACCGTTCAGCTAACGACACACATCACCTTCGATACAAAAACCTATAGCTCAACTCCCTTTGGTAACTCCCAGACGAACAACCTTTTGGTATTGAAGGGCGCAAACGCTGTGAGTTTATCTGCTTACACTTCAGCTAACACATCGTCACGCTCATAACATAAATGCCTAACTCAGACTTAGGCAGTTGTGCAGTAGGGGTAAAAACAAAGCCCTGGGAAGACAAGCCATCTGTGCTAGAGAGTACAAGTCTCTATCTAAATCGTAACGGTCGCCACAGCTTCGTATGCCAAATTGCCTATCTCATTCCCGACATAGGCAGTTTGCAACCAATATGGCGGCGCCCAGACGCATTGAACAATTTTGGGCTGAAAAAGCAACAGAGATGTTGCAAAACATACTTCAATCAGAAGACGAAGGTAAGTAATCAATTTTAGAACTTGTTATTCTTAGGTGTTGTAGGAAAATGGCTATAAATGCTGTTCCAAGCATCATCTTCAATGTGAAGCGATTGATATCGGCAATTTGCAAATTAAGACAGAGCTGAGATAGGCATTTTGTCTTAAACGGCAGACTGACTGTAAAAAATCGTTAAATAAAGTTAAAATACTTGGCTATTTAGCATTGCTAACCATTGTTCTCGTTTTATGTTACATAAAATGTCGAGCATATTTATTTATTGATGCGTCTGTATATGCGTGTGTCCATAGATCCCCACGACTGTGACGATGAAGCGCGGGAAGCTACCAGTCTGAGTCCTCCTCGTCAAGTGAGGAAGACGACATTACATTACATTATATGGTTATTGCTTTAGATCCAGCAGACTCTTCCGAGCCAAATCAGGACCACAGAAGTGAAAGAGGACTCACCCCTGATCCGCTTAAAAGATCTGCCGAAACAACCTAGTGGTAACACTGAAGGCAATCTACCAACCGGTCACTTTACAATAAAGACATCCCACGCAGGGGACGCTGAGGCTATACTCTAATTTATCGAACCTCCGTTTACAAAACAAAATAGAATACAAGCATCATTATACAATATCAACAAAACCCATACATGTATATAAAATGCCTACATTGCCAAATAATATCATAGGAAGCCCCAGTAACCATTTGGCAGAAAGCATCCAATATTCCCAAGCTGATCCAACAGACCTCACACACAAATGAGTAGTTTTGTCCCGGAAGAGTTGTCCAAGAGACAAGTGCATGGGCAGGAGGTAGGAATCAAAGTGTTTAGGGCCAGTGGGAATTCGAGTTTTTCCCTCTCAGACTTGAGCTGCTTAGCTCAACTACCGCTTACCCATCTGCAACTTCACACTTTGCCACAACTGGAAGATCACCCCGAGGAAGTTATTGCCACTTTATGTGAAATAAAAATGTTGCAGGTGCTTCACGTTGAGCGTCTAACATGGTTTAGCCCCGGTCAAGTGGAACAGATATTAGTGTCTTGTAAGAACTTGAAACGTTCCATTTCACACTAAGATGGAAATGGCAGCCCTGAATAGACCTCTACAAAGCACACAGAGACGTCCTGTCCGGAAAAGACTTTCTATGCCTGGGTGCAGGTAGAAGGGGAGGGGAGAGGGAGTGCTCTATGATGCATTGAGTCAAGTACAAAGTAATACTTCACTGCTGCAAGTGAATTACCTTTTGTATGGATCACATACAAATAATTGTTTGTTTTGCAAGCTCACAGAAGTTAATTAAGCAAGTTTAATAATTACCTTTAAGAGGAGAGCGAGTGTTCCATGATGCTTTGAGTTAATTAAATAAATGAATAACATTTTACAAGGGTAAAAGTAAGGGAAGGGGGAGTGTGATAAGATGCCAACAGTCAAGTACACACTTTACTGCACCTTTAGTTTGGATCACATTAACAATAATTATTTGTGTTTAATTTTTTTGATTTTGCAAGCACACAGAAGATGTGTTTGTCTATTATGTCTTTTTATGAGGAGAGGATGTGTTCTATGATGCCTTTAGTCAAGTACAAGGTAATAGACAATGGCTCCCGACAGGAAGTCCTCTCAAGGATCGCAAAAACAACTGCTGCCCTGGCGAGGTTGAAGCCAAATTTGAAAGACAGGACCATCAGTTTACATTCCAAGGTAAGACTGCTGCGCTCTCTTGTCATCTCCATCTTCCTATACGCTTGCAAGACATGGACCCTCACAGCAGATCTACAACGAAGAATACAAAGCATGAAGATGAGGTGCTACAGAAGATTTCTGGGCATTTCCTACACCAGCACATCATCAACGACGAAGTCCGACAGACCATCACACAAGCCATTGGACAACACGATGACCTGCTCACAGTGGTAAAAAAACGGAAACTCCGATGGCATGGCCACGTCACCAGATCATCAGGTCTTGCAAAGACTATCCTGCAAGGCACAGTGCAAGGAGGTAGAAGAAGAGGGAGACTGAAAAAGAGGTGGGAGGACAACATTCGAGAATGGACTGGTTTGACACTGAGCGGAACCATGAGGGTTGCTGAAGACAGGGAAAGATGAAGTACGCTGGTTACACGATCATCTGTGGTGCTCCTACGACCTCCGAGTTACGGGATAGGACAGGAATAGGCTAGGAAAGTAATACATCACTGCTGCAAGTAGATCACAGTTTGTTAGATCACATTAAATTAAAAAGGATTCTTTCTATTGACATTTTGTTTGCAAGCGCATAGAAGATGTGTAGGTTTATTAAAAAACTATGTGTTGTTTCTTTAGGCTTGTCATGTTTTACCGTTGACATTGCAAGTGCATGAAGTTTTTTGTTTATCTTTATGTTATTGATTAAATGAAAAAAAATTCAATATTGCCTATCTTGTGTTTTTGTCTTTTAAAAACTTTCTTATGCCTATCTGAAGTTTCACTTCTTGCCTATCTCAGCTTTTGTTAGTGCTCATTCTGCCTAAATCAGTTTGCAGGAAAACGAACACACATTTCTCAAAACTGGCTTCAACATACATTGGCAACTTCATTCTGTGAAGATATATGCAAACAAAATCTTTAAAGAATTTTCAGTTTAAAAAATAACATGTTTTTATCGTTTATCTCGAAACTATGAAAATTGAGTTAGGCAATTATCTTATGAGCGTGACGACATATCACCTTCGATACAAAAACCTATAGCTCAACTCCCTACGTTAACTCCCAGCCGAAACAATTTTCTGGTATTGGAAACTGGTGTCTAAACTATGAGTAGTTTCCCTTCTTTGTGAAAGTATAGTCAATACAGCACACTACTGTGTTGTCTGTCTGAACAGTATGATTGGTCTTGTAGTTCAGGGTTAATTTAGATCCCTAACCCTCTTCGCTTCCATGGAATGGTTATCAACTTCTGCCATATCGCTCCTGGTGGGTATAGATGTTAAACGTTAATGTTCATTCTGGTTGTGGCAATGAGGAGCCAAGGATGACTAAAAACTAAAGTTAACGTTAATCCAAAACAAATCTAGGTTAATTTTCAATACAGTCTGCATAGTTGTAGCTGTGGTACGGCACAAAATAATCAAAGGAAAAGTGAAAAAGCTCACGATCTACATACAATGAATTCTCTCTCTCTTTCTCTTTCTCTCTCTCTCTCTCTCTCTCTCTCTCTCTCTCTCTCTCTCTCTCTCACATACACACATGTACACACACACAAAAACAAAACGTTATAAATGCTTTGATTTCAGGTGGAAGACCCTTAGGATTACGCGGTAATTCAACGGTTTCAAATTATAAACGTATCCTCCTTGCTTTGCTGCCGTTCTCTTTCATTAGTGTGGTCCAAGAAAGAAAGCACAACAGTAGCTATATCTGCTACCAAAGCAGTTAACACAAGACTCAAACGGTTACAATAGCTGTAAAGAGTAAAAATGTGTGACATTACAACTTTGAACTATTAATAAATCTTAAATTATACACTAACGTTGCTTTGCCCAAACATTATTGAAGGTTGGAATCTATCGGGTGACACTTAAACACCAGTTTTCCTTTCATTATAACTTTGTGTCTAAAGGCAAACTGCATAAAGAACAGATGGTAAATTAGCGGTCACACTAAATATTATTAGCCATACCTATTGCATGCCCCGCAGATCCACTGGAAAATTAGGGCAGATGGAAGGTTACAATAAATAATGTCAATGGGAAAGGCTGGGGACAAACTTGCACTCCAGGCATATAACCTAAAGAGCGCAGTTATTAGACCTAGACGCTTATTTACTCAATAACTATAAATCAAAACATTACATTCACGACTAATAAACGGCTGATATGAATCATAATGTCACAACACTAGCAAAGCTGGTGTTTACAAAGAGACGTTTGTTTTTTTAAACATCTGCTGTTTGAATGCAATGATTTACGATAGGTCTCTTGCCTAACAATGTACCATCAGTGGGCAGAATTAGTTTTGATAGTTGTATTCTTTTAGCAAAACCGTTTATATGTTCTGCGGTTGGTTCATTTCCCTGAAAAAACATTAATATATCTTACTTACTGATGCGTCAATAATATTAGTTATATTACTGGTTGTGCGTTAATATTTGGTTTTGAATTGTGAGTGAGTGTGTGTGTGGGTGTGAGAATAACATTCGGGAATGGACTGGCTTGACACTGAGCGAAGCCATAAGGGTTGCTGAGGATATAGACAAAAGAAAAATTATATATATCAGGGCTTCTGAAAGACTTTTTTTTAGCCCGGCGGGCTAGTTACTTAGAAAAGTTACTAGCCCGCAAGGATTTTGACTAGCCCTGCTGAAATGGCGAAGCATCAAATAAGCTGTAAAATCTATCCTTTTCGATTTTTTTTCTGATGCGATTGTTTTGCTTTTTTAGCCGGTGTATCGGATTCGGCAGAAGTTGAACCAATTCTTTTTAACCGAAAGCGCTAACAAACTAAGCTGAGCGATCATGTAAAGCCTTCTCTGATTGGTTCATATCGATCAATATTACGCGCTACGAGCCAATCATACAAAGTATTTTTTGGCTTGCAAGTAATTCATGAAATGAGGCACAGTAAGGGATATTTTTCTCCTCTTTTCCTGATGTGCTTATTATCGAATTATATGAAATGAATCATCACCCATACGGTCCCTCTTCACTGATCGTTCTTGGCGAAACACACACGTGTAGAGCTGTGCAGTTTAAGCGGTTCGTAATCAAGCCGATGTTTTTATTTTCATCGGGGATTGACAAACTGAAGAGAGAAAATCAACTAGCCCGCCGGGCTAGTAGACTTTGAACTTTAACTAGCCCGTGGCAATTTTAACTAGCCATTGGCGAGCGGGCTAGTGCATTTCAGAAGCCCTGATATATACGTTTCCCGGCGTGTCGTAAGAGGCGACTAACATGGGTGATGTCAGCACGGCATCACTGGGCGAAAGTCTTCTACACAGAAATCACCGGCCAGGACGGAGGAACCTCACGTTACTACAGGCTCAACGACCACTTGCTTTGGGCCAAGGCGAGCTACACTGTACTCGTGGATTTCGGCTGTGGCCAACGGCCTTGAGAGGATTGGGCCCTGCCAGGTCTTTCTTGCCCAAAAGACGCCGTATGATGAAAAGAACGACTCATTCCATTCCGGATCGGTCGTCATCCGTGTCACAAAGGACCGCGCCTTCCGTTGGCAACCAGGAAGGAGGTGATAAGTGTTCTACTGATGAACAACTTAGCAGGATCCGCACGAGAACCAACATCGTCATATGAACCTGGAATGTCAAGACCCAAAATCCGGAGGGAAAATTAGAAGAGCTGGACCACTATCGATAGAACATTTTAGGTATAAGCGAACTGCGCTGGAAAGTCCTACGTGAAACAACGATTGACAAAGGCCACAAGCTTTATTTCAGCGGGAGAGATGACAGAAACGAAAAGGCGTTGGTTCCTTGGTCCACAAAGACATCCTAGCCACTGTCATGGGTAACCGCCCAGTCTCCAGTAGATTCATTACCATCCGTCTGAGAGCATCCCCTTTCAACATCACCATCATCCAGACCTATGCCCTACCATCAGACTATGACAAAAGCGAAGTCGATGATTTCTATGAACACCTACAGGCTGTCCTTGACCAAGTGCAGAGGAAGGACATAGTCATAGTGCAAGGCAACTGGAATGGCAAGGTTGGCCAAGATGCGCACCACAACTGGGGAGACACATGTGGACCCCACTGCAACAAATGACATGGGCCTGAGACTCTTGGAATTTGCCAGATACAACAATACGATACTGGCAAAAACGCTTGGTCTCCACAAAAAATCCAGGCGATGGACTTGGCACAGTCCAAGCGGGTAGCATCACAACCACATTGAATACATCATGGTCAAGACACGGTTCAGATCAAACATCAACATTGGCATGACACGCACTTTTCCAGGAGCAGACATCGGTAGTGACCACGATCTCATGATGATGTCCTTCCGGCTCTACTTGAAGAGAGTAAACACAGCAAAGTGCGCCAGGATGAAATTCAACCTGGACAATCTGCAAGACTCGGAGGTGGCAGAAATATTCCAAGCCACAATTGGAGGGAAATCTGCATCACTGCTCATTTTGGGAGCTGGTGAAGTAGATGTTAACATCATGACCACCACCTTCAACTCAGATGTGACAGATGCTGCCACTAAGATCCTTGGCAAGCATCGCCCAAAGAAGAAACCGTGGATCACAACTGAACTTTTGGACGTGTGTGGTAAACGAAGAGAGATGAAAAAGAAAAAAAAAACACTTCACATGGAGTGGAAGCCTAACTAAAAATCAACAATGACATCCGAAAAGACATGCGCATAGCAAAGGAGAACTGGATAGAAGATCAATGCCCGGAATTAGAGAACAGGCTGAACAAGAACAACAGCAAGAAGGCCTACCGGACTGTGAAGCGGCTGACAAGTTTTAAACAGTACAAGGTTTCCACGATCCAAAGCATGTCTGGCATATGCCTTACAGAAGAACAAGAAGTCTTGGATAGATGGACAGAGTACCTTTATAACCAAACACCAAGTGGAGACCCATCAGTTCTAGCATGTCCCCGGAACAAAGAAGATGAAGAAATCATCCTAATTCTCAGAGACGTTGAGGCAGCAGTGCAATCACTGAAGAAGAGGAAGTCAGTGGGATTTGACAACATACCCGCGGAATTGCTTCAAGCAGGAGGAGAAGCGATGATTGACGCCCTCACCATTATTTGTAACAAGATCTGGCAGAGTGGGGAGTGTCCTACACCATGGACCCAGTCGCTTGTCATCACTCTTCTCAAAAAGGGTAATCTTCAGGAATGTGAGAATTACCGCACTATCAACCTCATCAGAGGCTTGACACCACCTCCAGAGCCTATTGAATGGAAGTAAGTGCAGGGAAGACCAAAATGATTACCAACAACACCAATGGCATCAACACGGACATCAAAGTCCAAGGCCAATCCTTCAACACAGTCCATAGCTTCAAATATTTAGGAGCCATAGTATCAGACAATGGGTCCCGACAGGAAATCCTCTCCATGATCGCACAAACAACTGCTGCCCTGGCAAGGTTGAAGCCCATTTGGAAAGACAGGACCATAAGTTCACCTTCCAAGGTAAGACTGCTGCGCTCCCTTGTCATCTCTATCTTCCTCTACGCTTGCGAAACATGGACCCTCACTGCAGATCTACATCGAAAAATACAAAGCATGGAGATGAGTTGCTACAGAAGACTTCTGGGCATTTCAGATACCCAACACATCACCATCGTCTGTGTGGTGCCCCAACGACCTCAGAGTATAGGGATATGATAGGAAACTATTTACTTCTACAGTCATTATGAGATGTTTATTTAAATCTATGACGTCAAAGAATGTAATTACGACATCGTAATTGCCTTCTGTACGCAAATGAAGTGGGGACGTTAACGTACTATATTTAAAAAAAATAAGCATTAGAATACTTTTGATTTATATACCATTCATTCCTTGTCGTTATAAAGGTAAAAGTAGTGAATTGATTTTTTTTCCAAATAAAATATTACCTCAGCCGGCTCAAGAAGCTGCTCACGTACCATGATTTTGTACACTACTTAGATCACTTTGATTGTTCATTATTGTAAACTACTGAAAGCTGTATTCAACAACAAGTATATCAGCTCAATTCTCTCTGGTGATAGCAATTCCAACATGCTATTGAGTAACAAAATAATGGATTCAAATATTAACATTCAGATGTACACCAAGATAGGAAATAACATTACTCTTCCCAAAGACTGTGAGGATGTAAAATAAACGTGGAGAATGAAGACCAAAACAGCCACCTATCCTTTCCCGTAACTTGAAAGTCGTTGGGGCACCCCAGATGATCGTTTAACCAGCGGACTCCATCTTTCTCTGTCTTCAGCAGCCCTTATTGGCTCACCCTCAGTAGACTAAAAAAACTGACACATTATGATGAAAATTATTCTTAATTTTTCACACCTATCAGGGCTATTAGCACTAATTCATCTTGAAATTGTGTTTCAGTTTACTTATATAAAAGCACAATGTTCCAAAGTTCTAAATGAACGACACATTGGTAAATATTCTGTTTATCGTTCCAATTGGCAGGCAAAACGATTAACCACAAATTCACGATTAATTCACTCCACAACATATTCCTACATACCACGCAGGACATTACGCCCAAATCTAAGAATCTGCTATAAGTTAAACCTGAAAATCCACATCGAGAACTTGATTAGCCTATCCTATCCTATCCGATCTCTTAAATAAGGGGCAGAGATATATTAGCATACAAACCGTTAATTTATGAGTCCACCCCACACCACAATTATAGAAAGATCACCAATAGAAAGATCAACAATGCTAACTGAACGCACAATAATGACCCATACCGCTCCGTCCCTCTTGTTCATCACAACCCACACCGCTTGAAACCGACGATTCACAAGGTAAAGGGACATAACAAAAAAAGCACAGCTCTCTAGTTTGAAAACAACGTTTGGTCAAGTTCCGGCAATGTCTGCTGTAGCAACGTGATTTTTATCGGAGCTTTTGAAAGTGATTTGTTTTGTGTTTTTTTCTCCCTTTTTTTTTCTATGGACTTCTCCCTCTTAACAGGTTATCCAAAATTTCAGACTTTGATTCAGATAGTGAACGATCTTTTTATGTTTTGGAGGCCAATTTTAATGCAGAAACACTCAACTTGGTATTGATTTGGACCAGAGTAATCTCTCTATTTCGTCTGTTCACACCAATGATCTTAGTGACTTTAGTTCTAATAGAAGGTGACATTGCGACCGATTCAGACACTAGCCTTGACTCTGATGCTGAATAGACTCGTATGGTGTGGGATTTGGAATAAAAAAAAATTCAAATAAAGCTTTGGGCCACAGAAACCCCGGGATATTTATGCCACGGCATTAGACTATTTTATTTTTATGCAGTTGTTTACCGAATTAATAATTCTTGATTTGTTGATGTTTGTCAGATTGATGGAAGAAACAACACGCTATGCAAGACAAAATGGCGACAGGGACTTGGAAACGTCGTTGGAGGAAATGAATGATAAAAAGGTTGCAATATAACAACCAATAATAGATTATTACAATATTAAACATAATCTTTTAGACATTATAGAGGTTGTTTTGTATCATTTCATCAGTTCCAGAATTAGCTAGAGCAACTCATTTGTGACTTACCTGTAATTTTTGTTTCAACATGCTTGCAAGCCGTTATGTGGGCTGTGACAAGTAGTAGTTCATGGCAGTGACATGTCGCAATAAACTGGTTGTAGTATATTGGGGTGCACTTAGTTGTCAACTGGGTTACATACCTGCTGGATAAGAGCCGTCACAGTAAACAGAGATGAGTGATATTGCATAAATATTGTACTTCACTCGTTCTACTTTTCGTACCACACATACCACCACACAGTATGTTTTAATTACCTCTTTCTTATAGCTTTTTTCCTTAATTCACTTTGCTATACGTAATTAACAAACTGATAAGATTTTTTAGCAGGTAAAAATGCGCCATGCGCCAAATTCTTCAGACATTCAATAAACAGTTATTAATTTCAACTTCCATTTACATTACATTATTATTGCTTTAGGTCCAGCGGACTCTTCCGAGCCAAATCAGGACCGGACAACCCCCGATCCGCATAAAAGATCTGCTGAAACAACCCTAGTGGTAAAACCGAAAGCTCTCCACCAGCCTTTTTACATTACATTATTATTGCTTTAGGTCCAGCGGACTCTTACGAGCCAAATCAGGACCGGACAACCCCCGATCCGCATAAAAGTTCTGCTGAAACAACCGTAGTGGTAAAACCGAAAGCTCTCCACCAGCCAGTCACTTTACAATAAAGACATCCCACGCAGGGGACGGCTGAGGCTTCACCCCAACTTATCGAACCCCCGTTTACAAAAACAAAATAGAATACAAACATCATTATAAATTATCAACAAAACACATACATATAAAATGCCTACATTGCTAAATAATAACATCATAGGAAGCCCTAGTGACCACCTGGCAGAAAGCGTCCAATATTCCCAAGCTGATCTAATAGACCTCATACACAAACAAGGAGTCTTGTCCCGGAAGAGTTTTCAAGAAAAAAGGTAGGTGACTGGTCTAGCGAAGAAGACGATAGTATAGCAGATTGATAGAAAAGAGCAGGAATGATAAAGAGCAAATGAGAAAGACAGCGACAGTGGGAATTTAAAGCACTAAATTTCCAGAAAGTGGGGATACTATTTATACTGAAACCCCCGGCACCCCAACGGGGGTAACTTCCATTTAAAAAAAATCAAATAAATCCATTGAGAAATACAGAAGTTGTGAGTCTTTAGATAAACATACCTTTTTTTTTTTTTTTTTTTTTAGCATAGTTTTAGTCAAAACCTTATGAGATTCAGCACAAGGATTGTTGAAAACCACTATTGCCTGTAAAAGCAACACCTCGTTGTGTACAAATTCACTATTTCTTTTATCCCACATCAACCAGCGCCCTGAGCAACTGTAGGAAAGAGGTACATATCTAGAACTATATCAACAAGCCTGCCACACGGGTTGTTGAACGCAAAATGTAAAGAGACGGCTATTAAACCTGTTTAATCCATACCGATTATAATACCTCAAATTTGCGACTCAGCTCTACCTCTCCAACATTGAACAAACATCCTTCAAAACTCATTATTGCTGGACGCAGACTATAAGATAGTGCCTAAGAAGTGAGCCAGGTGTTCGTTCACCCGGGTTTATCACAAACATAATGTGGGGAGGGGGAACACAGAACTAGAAGTGAAAAGACCTGGGGAATAAAAAGTCATCTGGGGAACATAGACCTGGGGGTGGGGTGGAATGGTGGGAAGGGGGACAGGGGAACATAGGCATAATTTATGTTCCTGTTCATAGCGACATGATGCCAGACTACGAGAAAAGAAATTTACACATTCTTATTCACCAACACAAACCACACAAATTGAATTCAATACTGCCCTTAGATCTGATATAAGTTAGGAAAAGCGCTATTATAAAGACACTTATCATCATCAATCATCTTCTTCTTCTTCAACAGACCCCATACACAATTGAGGAGTTTGGGGATAGTTTTCAAGAAAATCACGTTGGTGGTCTAGCGAAGAAGATGTAATAGATAAAGCAGATTTGGAACGAGAAAGAACAAATAAGAATTTAAGAAACAGTGACATCGACGTGACGGTGGAGCCCAACTTATATGGTCAGTCTAGGTGGAAAACGATACAAACTCATAAAGCCATCCTTCACAGCACAAAAAAACATTAACACTCTATACAAAATGAACGCATATAATATTTAAGGTGGTGCCAAACCCTGAAAATCCAGAGCGGTGACTAATAGATTTATTAAAATCAAGACAAGACAAAACAAAACAAGGCACGACAAGAAAGATAAGGTGTCACACCGATTAGGCCTACGCCCTCCTGGCTAGTTCAGAATCTATCATAGCTTACAGACTTTCGATAGCCTGGGTAGGGAAGAAAAAACTCACCGCGAATGCGAGACTTTCACAGGATCCTCAACAACAAAACAATCCCATGAGTTTGTTATAAGAAGTCACAAATATTCCTCGCGCGCGCACGCGCACACACTACCAGGAACCTTCCCCAAATCCTAAAACAAAGATTAAAGCTGACATTCTAGGTTTTATTCTAAAATAGTTCGGACAGGCATCTAAAACGCTGTTTTTTGCTCAGCTAAAAACAATCTTTCGCTATACAGGATTTTCTTATCCAAGACATGCACCCATCGTTCCACGTTCCACGCGTTAACAGTCTATATCACTCACGATCACCATTGGGCAATATAGCATACAGAGAAGGAAAAGCACACTGCCTAATTGTTATAAAGCGCTCTTAACACTCAAAACTGCTGCTCAGGGAGCTGGTCGTAGCTCAAGACGCCAGCTTGCTGTGCACACCTATAGCGCACTGTCAAACACCATGGACAACTGAGCCACCAATATTAACCTAGGCGTAGATGCGCATTAATAAGAGCCCGTCACCTGTCCTTGTTTTTGTTTTTTTACAAAATACATCGGGAATAACTGAGATCTTTTACGTGCAGATGCGGCGACATGGGAGAAAGTGAACCACCGTCTAAAGAGTCATTACAGAAACCCTGTTCCTGTGAGAGGTAAAATAAAAAAATCTTCGATCACCATCAAAACTTGAACCCAGGTTCTTCTCGTTAACGCCCAGCGGGCATTCTATTATAGCTGAGCCACTCTGCTTACCGAAAGAGAACAGAAGCCAAGCAATATTTTGTTTCAAGTCACATGCTGTTTTGTGAAGACAAGATCATACCAAAGAAAAAGATTAAAATATATCCAGATAACATACCGTGGACAACCAAGAAACTAAAGGCTAAGATTGTAGAAAAGAACAACTAAATGTCTGAGGGAAAATTGCTACCGAAATAACTAAACAAAATGATCAAAGAAGACAAATTAAGATCCAAAGAAAAAGTACAAGAGAAGTTTGTTTGGGGTTCTGTAAGGGATGCTTGGAAGGATTAAAAGAGCTAGTGGGGAAGGGCAAGTTAGGGAGAGGGATGATGGAATGAGTGAGGAGGAAAGGTTGGATTTTGCTGAAAAACTAAACACTTTTTGCTGCCGCTTTGATAAACATGGCTTCTCTCATGACAAGAAAGCGATATGTGATATTTGAAAGACAGGCTGGACAATGTTTTGATTCCCAAAACTTATTAGGAAACTGTGAAGAAAGCCTTCAGCAAGGCCAACTCTAACAAAGCCTCAGGATCTGATGGTATTTATGGCAGGTTGATCAAAGCATGCAGTAAAGAGCTTGCTACTGTGATATTTTCAATGCCTCATTAAGTACGCATTCTATTGCTCATTCTTGGAAGGCGGCCACTATCTGTCCAGTGCTGAAAAAAAAACGCAACTGGTCCGATCTCAATGACTATAGACCAGTTGCCTTGACCTCGGTGCTCATGATGTATCTAGAGCGAATAGTACTGAAAATGTTGAAACTGCAGACTTTGCCTGCGCTTGACCCTCTGCAATTCGCGTATAGGAAAAACAGGTGTCGCAGAAGCCCTGTTCCCTTCCTTTCTTTTTCATCTACAAAGCAGTGGTTTCTACGTTGGGGTTATTTTTGCAGATTTATCTTCTGTTTTCAACGCTGTTCAAACCCAACCTTTGGCGAGCAAACTTAGTGATATGAACGTGAATCCTTACCTTCCTCACTGGATCACAGACTTCCTTAGCAACCGTACACAAATCGTTTGTATAAAGTCTCAGTTATCTTCATCTTCTCCTTCTTCTGCATCTCTCGGTCATTCTTACACAAATGAACGCCTCAAGGCACAGTTAACTCCCAGTTTATCTTTAATCTCTACACCAATGGTTGCAGGTGCTCCAATGATGATTCGCAAATCATCAAGTTTTTCGGACGATGCCGCAATCGTATACACTTCTGAATCTCCCGCAAGGTTTGAGCGGAGTGTGGATGCCTTCGTCACCTGGTGCGATAACAACCATATGGATCTAAATATCAGTAAAACAAAACAGATGATGTTGACTGTCGAAGGGATAGGATGGGTGTGACGCCTCACCAAAACAAAGGCCAGACCATAGTAAGTTTACCTTTACAAGCCAATGCTGAAATGATCTTCCAAAAATGCAGGCAGAGAATGTTTGTTATAGTATACCATCTCTCATCACATAAAATACTGGAATAGTGCCTACATCGAGTCGCTACTGACATTTTCAATTATTTGCTGGTATCAGTCCCTAAACGTAAAAAGCAAAACAGTAATTGAACAGTATAACCAATGTTTGCAGTAAAATTATTGGAAAACCTCAGATTTCCATGCACGAATTTATCCAGCAAAGTATCCTAAGCAAGGCCATCAGCATCAAAGACGATTCTACCTACCCTCTGTCAGCTCTGTTTGAGACTCAGCATTCCGGACGGCGTTTCCGTAGTATAAAGTGCCGCATTGTTCGATTCCGTTCAAGTTTCATTCCAACTGCACTGACCTTGATCAATGATGCTGATTAAGAGAGGGTTTGGCAGCGTCTGGGTGTGTAAAGGGGATGCGTGCTAGATGTACATTTTGTTTATGACACAAATTTTATACTGTAATATGTGTTTACATGTATTGCACTTTATGTTAAATAATGTAAGTTTTATATTGTAAAATTAAATGTGTGAATAAGGGGAGATACGAGTACGTTAGATTTTAAGAGTGTTATGTGTTCATGCAATTTTACACCTTTTTTTTTGTCTGAATGTATTGTATTTATTCGACCAATGTTTAAAGCCTTAAATAATAATTGTTTGTATGTAGACCACATATATAAGTAAATGATTCAACAAATGTTTGTCAAGGGTTACTTAAGGTGGTCTAGTTTGTTGAAGAGAAACCCGAACACGTTTGCCAAACATCTGGAATTCAAAAGGTTCTAACGTTAGATCTATAATTTGTGTTTTGTGCATCTTAAGAAGTTAAGTTTGTCATGTTTGGTTTTTATCGCTTGTATACATGTTGGCTTTGCACATTAATTTTTACATTGACTGAAATATACATAATCATGTCGATTTAAATAGCAATTCTTTGTTGAAGCTAAAATGCTTCCTCAGTGTATAAGGAACAAAAAGATACTTCACAGGAATGTACTGATTTTTGTTTTCCTTCTTTGCAAGATATCTAAGGGGAGTGAAAGTGTTGTTTATTATTTGTCACTGATTTTACCGCTTTGAAAAGATGTTCACTCTAAAAGCAGTTCGCGAACTTAAAAAGCTGAAATACGTTTCCTCTGTACTTATCCTCTCTTCATTTCTCTGATCATGAGGAAGTAAGTTTACACAGAATCGTTTATCACTTCTTCGTTTTGGTTTTACTTCTTTTTTTTTTTCTCAGTTTTTTTCCCTTCTTTTTTCTTTCTTTCTCTTCTTCTCTTTTCTCCTCCTTTACTTCTTCTTCTTCTCTTTTCTCCTTCTCCTTCTCCTTCTTCTTCTTCTTCTTCTTCTTCTTCTTCTTCTTCTTCTTCTTCTTCTTCTCTTTTTCCTTCTCCTTCTTCTTCTTCTGATCCCCAGCTTCCAAAGAAACACTTATGGTTTTAAAGAACCAAAACCAAGGTAAAGATTCTTTATGTAAGATCCATTTTCTTCAAAAGCGTGTGCCAAGTTTTCACAGGTTGACTTTGGAGCTTCAGCTAAAATAGATCATAAATAATGTTATCCCTTTGCCAGAAGGCAAAACCGATAAACTGTACGCTGAGGTGGGGGGGGGGGGGGGCGCATAGACCCATTCCACTCTCTTCGCCGCTATCCCCCAAACACACACACTCACGCACACAAACGCGCACGCACCCACAAACCACCACCAATCCCACCACCCGGCTCTTTAACCATTGGTAGGCGCCCAATGAACCTCCTTCCCCTCAAACTGTCCCTCATCACCCACCCATCGATCAACTGTTTACATGCACTTGCAGGTGTTCGTCTCAGAAGTTGTTTTCTCCCCAAAACACTCAACCACGAGTGCTTTGAGTACACTCTAGTCTTAAAAGCAACAAGATGACAAGCCATTCTAATGTATCTCCAGACACTCACACATAGCCCAAAAATAAGCATTTTCTAACATGTTCATTTTTTTGTCGAGTTTCATTATTTATTTACATGTAACAATTCCTTGCTGATAGAAAACATTTTTGGAAAATACTTTTTTTTAGAAAATACTTTTGGATTCATTCAAATGTCTTTAAATTTAACCAGCTGATGAATACTGAATCAAAGAGCAGATTGTTAAATTTAGCCGCTTTGTTGGAGTTATGTCATGATTTATATATTGTGCATTCCATTTTGTCTTCTTTTGTGAACCATGCGATGCTGTACACTTTTCTTTCCATACTGAACCAATGTAAACCTTAAAACGGGTGTTTGACATTTGAGAGTTTTTTTCCTGATCCTATGGAGCAGTCTTTTTGTGCCGTTCATTGTTTTTTAATGTCTGTAATTCCCCCTCCCTCTTCCCCCCTCACCCCTTTTATTGTGGCTAAAGTGCCCCCTGGGCTATGAGCCTTGTTTCTTGTTTGGAGTTATATGTGTGTGTGTTTTTTGCTAATAAAAGGACAAAGTTCCAAAGTTGACGGTACACGCGGTATTTTGTGACTCGGCTTTATCCTAACGAAGCAAAACGAAAACGTGAACCTTCATAGGTCACAATCTGACCAATCTGCAAGCAAACAATTATCCAACTTGGCTTACCTTACTTTTAGATACAGCGCAACATGTGTTTAGAAAATGGTGACGTTAAAAAAGAGAAATTCGGAGTGACGGACCGACCAACTGACCGACAACCGGACTGCCCATGAATTGAAAGTACCTGTACACCCGAACTCAAAGAAATCGTTTCCGTGTTTTTCGAGATTTTGAGCAAAACTTACTTAGCAATAATTAAGATAGTGGTAGAGCAAATATGATCGCACGGAAAGAAGGCAGGTCACTAATCTATGTTATATTTTTATGAAGTTTGGTCAAAATCCTTTCAGTGGTCCTGAAATATGGCTTCCAACGAACCGACTGACAGATCGACCGATGGATAGTGTTGCTCGTTCTGATTCTCGGTCATTTTCAAAGTAAGTCTGGAAATAGGATACAAGAAGCAAAGTGAGCATCACAAGCAATATCAGCAAGCGCTGACTGTAAAAACAATATTTTTTTTATTTATTTTTGTAATAGTTGAAATGAGTTTAACTCGATGTTTGAGCACACCTAGAATTGTCCGTGACAGAATCCGGTTGCGTGTGGGAAGCGTGTGCGAGTCCAATAGGAAGAAGATCGAGAGAAGATGAATGGATATTCAGTGTTTATAGGGTCCAGCCGACTGCCAAAAGCCCAATCAAGACCACAAAAAAACTAAGCAAAATCAGATTAAACTGCTAACATTTAAATATGATAAAAGATGTAAAGAAAACCAGTCGTACTAATAAAATTTACCAAGAATATAAAACAAGACGATATGACCCATATGCGATAAAACAAACCAACATCATGTAAAACATTAAAACAGGTGTTTACTATTGCAAACTTTAAAAATCTCATTAAAAGGTGGAAAGGGTGTGCGTGTAAATGAACAACATAAAATCGAGTTAGTCTTTACTGTCCAGATTCAACCAATACAACTAAAGGAATAGGCTGTCTGGTGTCAAGGACAGCGCAGCAGCGAGCCTAAACCTGCCAACGAGACCTCAGTTTCGTATTTGTGAGTCACAGATTACACAGGATAAGCAACATGCTATGTGCAGAACAGACGGATGAGCGTTCACTGTGCATTAAAGTGGATTGGATCTTCTCCTCTTTCTTCTTTCCCGAGCCCTTAACCCTTAAGCCCTTTCGTCTCCACGCATCACCGCTAGCCATAACCCTTACCCAAGTGTCCTCTGTTTTGCGCAAAGCTTTGCTCCTTCAACGTTTTTCCTTGTCTTCCTTAAACCAGGACAAAAATGGAGATAAGAGGATTTGCAAGGGTAGTGACTATAATATATAAATATTCATACAAATAATTATCTAGGCACCTGTTAAACCCACACTTCCCACTCACATCCAAAAAACGCGACAACTTCTGCAAAAATTCCCGTCCTGTTGTAAGTCTCCTTTCAATAAAAATAAAAAAAATAATAAAATAATAATAATAATAGACACACACCCATCGCGTTGTCAAACTGTCTGCACGTACATACACCTGCAAGCTCACCAAAAACACGCACCAAGCGTCAAAATTTCTGCACCGTCAAACAATCTCCATATAAAAAAAATATATATATATATATAATTGCCCGCAACGCTACCACTCGTGCGCCTTCTTAAGTTCCGTGATCAAGACGATAGATTTCATGTTCGGCGTTCAAAAGTGGGGAAACAGGTTCCGAAAAGAATTGGCGATTATGTCCGTACATGTTTCGCCTCATTTCCCTGTTTAAACTCTACACGTTTTAGGAAACTTCTCCCCTGCGATGACAAAACGAAGCAAATCAGAACTGGTCAAAAATGAGACTTTAACATCCCCCCTAGACAAGAAACGGGTGCGCGTCTTCAGGGTACATTTGGACATTTCCGTGAATTTATAGATTGCGAAACCCAGACAAGTATGTCATCGAAACACCGCAAACAGACAAGGTAGGTCATTGGGACACGAAATTAATTTTTTTTATATACTAAACACACACACACACACACACACACACACACACACACACACACTAGCGTCGCTGGATGTACTTTGTTTTGTCATCACGCAGTGTAGACTGGCAGAGGTTTTTACACTTTTAGTCTTTAGGAGAGCGTTTACGGACAAGGCAAATTTACGGTTGAAGCCAATTAAGGCAGGGTTTCGGATGTGATAAACTAGGATCTGAATGCTATTGTCCACCTTTTGTTTCTAGGTAATTATGGGAAAAAGCTCAATCTGGGGAAACAAATCACTTGGTAGATAGTGAATCCGTGTTAAGAGGAGGAACATGCGAAGCAGACGATCTATTTTAAACAGCAGGTGTTCCTCTAATAGACAAAGGGGATCCGATATCTAGATTGAAAGCATATATGCTAATTCTATTTTATCTGTTTAACTGGATTGTTTGTTGCAGTATCGACCGGAAGCGGATGTTATTTTTTTTCCCCATGTTTTACCGCATGAGTTATTCAAAATGACAATTACTTATGGAGATTGCTATCAACTTAATTAACCGAATCCAACTAACTGCAGTTATATTCCTTGGCACCCAACTAAAACCGTATTTTCTCAAACGTAGAAAGTTGTACGAGGATGGGGAAAAGTGTGAATTAATTACTAAAAAACTGAGCATCGCCAAACCAACGAGGACGAATTTATAGTAGATACAAAACCTCAACACAGACCTACACACAGGAACGCGTAGGATGAAACTTGACTCCTTGACTTAGACAAGAACTTCTTAAAAATGGTCGTTTAACAAAACTCTAGGTTACTACTTACTGAAATGAATCTGACTAATCGCAATTCGGTTTGTGGATACAGAACAGGCCCACACACAGGAACGTGTAAGAGGAAATCTAGATTTCTTGATTTGACATGAGCTTCTTCAAAATGATCGTTGAGGCACGAACTAGGCTACTCATTACTGGAACGAATATCATTAATTGCAATTAGGTTTTTAGATTTGAAAACAGACTCAACAGGAAATTATATGGGAAACCGTCTGCCCACGACTTCTTCGAATCCATTGTTTAATCAAGATTGCCGTCAAGCTGCTGGAACGAATCTGGTGAACTGCATCATATTTCTAGACAGATTTTTGAACAGACATCTCACACACATGAACGCGTAGAAGGAAATCGTGAGTTGAAGGCTACTTCAAAAATGACTGCGGAAGCGGGACTGCCGTCAACCTTTGCACAAACGAATATGGTTATTAGAGTCTGGATGCAGACCTATATTTTTTTAAAGCTATTTCTCGGATACAGGAAGAAGTATGGCAAGGTGTGTGCCAATTACTTTTGTATAATGACTTCTCCAAATGATTGCAGAAGTGTGACTGCCGTCAACATATTGGAACCTACTGGAACGAATCAGATTATTCATATTAGATTTGTGCGTACGGCTGTTGACAAAAAGTAGAAGGCAAAGATTTACACATTATCTGTGAAACAAACAAAAGTGCAAATTGTTAGATTAATTATTGCTCTTTCAACATTACCTTGTACAATTGTGTCGTGACGGAGTACTTCTGAAATCATCATCATCATCATCATCATCATCATCATCATCATCATCATCATCATCATCATCATCATCATCATCATCATCATCATCACCATCATCATCAATGATCATAATCATCATCATCTCCAGTGCACAGCGCTGGCTCGATAACTGGTGGTGATTGCACGTTGTGATGTGTGGGTACAAGTACTCGTAGTACTGATTTACTTGGGTTTCAGCGTCACGATTCTGATGCTATCACGTTTCCTTCTCCATTCGTCACCGCTACTATTTAAAGTGCGTGTGGGGTCAAGATTAAAATTGCGATTAAAACAAGAATATTTTTGTTATTATTATAAAATGTCTACTTCACTCTAAGATGTGACTATGTCATTAATAAATTTGTATGTTTAATATTGGCGAAAATGTAATTTAAACATCGTGTCCAACCATTCCAAAAGTTGTTTGCTACAGGACACTGGGATGTTGTTGTTGCATCAAGTTTTATTCATCAGATTAACATAAGTTGTACTTAAGTTGACACTGGGATGACGAACCGCCCTTAATGCATATAGGCGCCGAAAACGTAGAATTATTATGTGCGTGACCCAACTCATAGTGCGGTTCGAATCTGAAATGGAAACTAAGTCTTCGTTCGTACTGCGAGATATCGTAATCCTCAGCTGATCCTTCTCACATGGTCACCAAACCTTGGAGAAGAAAGTATGGTGTCAAGTTGATTTATATAATAATGCCTTCTTCTTCTTCTTCTTCTTCTTGTTCTTCTTCTTCTTCTTCTTCGTCGTCGTCGTCGTCGCCTTCGCCGTCGTCACGTCGACTACTTAAGGAAAGTCGATCGTTTTATTTTTTTTATTTCTCCTCCTCCTCCTCCTCCTCCTCCCCCCCTTCTTCTTCTCCTTCTTGTTCTTCTTGTTCTTCTTCTTCTTCTTCTTCTTCTTCTTCTTCTTCTTCAATCATCAACATCATCATCTTCTTCGTCTTATCATGCTACCCTCATCATCCCTTCTTCTTCTCCTCCTCCTCCTTTTTCTCGTCTTCTCTTTCACTTTGTCCTCCTCCTCAACCTCGTTCTTGTTGCCCATGCTATTATTCTTCTTTGGCCAAGCAATTATTCTGCTGGCACTATGAGACCGGTTTGTGAATCCCTGGAACATCACTTAAGTTTGGAAAGCCAGAAAACTGATCAACGTTTGAAAAGCAACAGATCACACACAAAGACCGTACGACTTCCATGTACTGTTATGACTCCACAATAACATCCTAAGATTTTTGTAGATTTAAGATTATGGCTTTTGTTTGACATTTGGAAAAGCCACAATAAATGATGAAAATCAGTCAACTGTTCTTTTGTCACAAGGCGCGACCAGATCTCTAGTCGGGTGTCCTTGTCCTCGCTATAAGATTCTTGGATTACCGTTTTGTTTGTGAAACCCATAATTGGGCCTTGTCAAGTCTAAGACCATTATGTCCGTGTCACTCAACAAAATGCAGAATAAAGCTGGGCTGATCCTCAGAAAAATCGCTTTAGAATAGTAGACAACGCTAGATAACCAAAGGGAGACGCGTCAAAGGCTAAGGCGCTCGCGTATCCAGATACAAGCGCCTGTGGCCTACGCGTATCGGATTAGATTTCCATGAGTATGTGTGGGCCGTCAGTATCATATGAACAGTACTGGACCAAAGTCGAAAACATATTAAAACATTTACTCATTTGTGGTAAGACATATGATAATGGAAAACATAGTAAACAAGTCGCAGGCTGGGCGTAATGCATTGGATAAGACGAATTAAAAATCAAGTTAAGGGTGTGTCAGGAAAGCCAAGCTGTAAATCATATGAATGCATTTTGTAGCGTGCACTGATGCATTCAACATTTATGAAGATATGGAAAAAAAATCGTGCTAAAAGTGGAGGTTGAAGAAACACAGCCTGTGTTAGAACAGCAATGAAGAAGAAGAAGAAGAAGAAGAAGAAGAAGAAGAAGAAGAAGAAGAAGAAGAAGAAGAAGAAGAAGAAGAAGAAGAAGAAGAAGAAGAAGAAGAAGAACAACAACAACAACAACAACAACAACAACAACAACAACAACAAGGAGGAGGAAAGAAGAAGAAGAAGAAGAAGAAGAAGAAGAAGAAGAAGAATGAATGAATGAATGAATGAACGGATGAATGAATGAATGAATGAATGAATGAATGAATGAATGAATGAATGAATGAATGAATGAATTAGTAAATATTGTAGTTTTACGTCTACACCCACCAATGGCGAAATGGAAAACGGGGATAGCCGTCCCAGGAAAAGTGTGGGGAAGGAACCTAAATCAACACTGAACCACCAGAGCAACCATACTGCTACGTCATGTCGGGTCAACAAATCTGTATTACCCACAATGGAGAATTCATATTAAGGTGGATAGTGAAAAACGGCCACCTTTATCTTGACCACCACGAGATTCGAACCTGGGGCAGGCGAACCCTCTAACACTGAGCTACGATGGTGGGACAAGACAAAGAAGAACAAGAACGAGAAGGAGGAGGAGGAGAACGGTAAGAAGAAGAAGAAGAAGAAGAAGAAGAAGAAGAAGAAGAAGAAGAAGAAGAAGAAGAAGAAGAGAATGAGGATAAAGGAAGACTGATCATAAGGAGGAGAATGGAAGAACAAGAAGAACACGAGAACAAACACGTCGTTATCCAATAAGTTTACTTGGTAGTTTTTTTTTTTTAAAGATCCGGCAGTCACCTTTTACTCTATCTGCAAAGGTCGAACTGACACTGACTGTGGCCTCTTGCAGATTTCAGATCGCAGAGTAGCATGAGTCTTAAGGCAGCATACGGATAGTAATAAAACAAAAGTGTAGTAGGCATTACAGAAATGCTTCTTGTCCAAAGGGATACTCGAAAGTCGCACAGTTTCTGTAATGCCATCGGCATGGAGACCATAATTTCCTGCATCCGTATAGAAGTAACCGGTTTCTACAACAGCGCGCACACCAGCTCAAAGAATAATAAGGCAATAACCGCTCATGGAAATCAAGACTGGACCAAGCCGGCCAAAACGCACGCTTGCTGCCAGTTTGAAAACCGGACGACGTCATGGGTCACTGATCGACTTGTATGCAAACATATACGACAAGCCCTAAAACTAATTTCCTGCTATCAGAATGGAAAGTACTAATCTTGGTATTATCCAAAACCCATGAGCAAAGAGATTCCTAAATCACCCATTTATCATACATTAATTATACATGACAAAAGGTTTGCTGTTAATGCTAGATACACATTGGGAACTCGCTAAGACATAAGTCTTAGTAATAATAAGAGACAAATCCTAACAGTTTGCATAATTTACGCATAGGATATTAACTTCTGGTGTCTTCAAGATATCCATTATTTGAGATTACACATAAGCTTCGAGACTGTGTGTCTCCTTCCTTGGTCAACCCCCTCTCCCTCACTCCCTCTCTCTCATTCGTTTGTTTGTGTGTGTGTGTGAGAGAGAGAGACAGACAGAAAGACAGGCAGACAGACAACAGATAAATAAACCGACAAACATACATACAGGGGGAGAAAGACAGTGCATGAGAGAGACAGAGTGAAACAGGTAGAGGGAGAGTGGAAAACTACTGTTCAAGGAATATATTCGCCCTTTCCCTCTGATTTCCTCTGGTGGTCACTCCCTGTTATACTGTTATCACGTTGTCAGATTTCAACACAGGATGTCCCTTAATCTTTCCCACATACAAGTCAACACAGGATGTCCCTTAATCTTTCCCACACATAATGTTTTCTACACTTGGTCATTGCCGTGGCATATCTCACAAGAATTATAGAGGGGGGATTGGCAGACTTTCAGATTACACAGGCTTTGCGTAGCAGATGTTTCAAACGTATCGAATGTTCGTCTTTAGCAATCACATCTTCGTGTCTTGTAAAAATAACAACAACAACAACACACACACACACGCATACACATACACCAATAATTGAATGTTGGCTGAGATCAAAATGTACTGAACAATGAGGTCCAGAATCAAAGAGATTGAAAACTTCGAATTATACGACAGTTTTACCTGAAGGACATTGCAGAAAGTCTTTTATCACAATGTGTAAGAGATTAGGGACAGCTGCCAACACAAGTGATACAGTTAAAGGTTACCTCAGCCCAAATGTTATACAAGGTAAATGTTTAAGAAAAGCTAATGGTAAAACATGGGAGAAATGACTTGTGAATAAATCAGAAACAAACCCTTCGCTGGGTGATAGTTGAACCTCGAGAATATTTATATCTGAAAAAGGTTACAATACGAAATGAAGGAAATGTGATACGTAGAAAGAATATCTCAAGGAAGTAACACACGAAAGGAAGAGAAGCGTTAATTATGTTTTTAATTTTTGGTTTTGATTTTGATTTTGTAAAACATAGCAATTTGTACAGACCATAAATGAAAAACAACATACATTCAGGGATGTATCTGGAAGAGATTACATCGGAGGTGACAGAGGCTTAAACCGGAAGTCGTCTACCGCTTTGATAACGTTAAGTCAGGAATGCGACACATTTGGACTGACATGAATAATACGCCTCTTACTCATGGATATGAAAGAAAAAATATTTGATAAGCATCTGCGACAACACTGGTGATTTCTCGCTTTTATTATATTCCACACCAAACAGTAAGGATATGCTATTTAGCAGAACAACGCGAGGAGAAAATGATTAATGAACATTGAAGTTTAACCTCTACACCAACCATTGGCGAAAAGGCAGACGGGGGCAACCACCCCAGGGAAGAAGGGAGCTAAACCAACAGATACGATGGACTGTGAAAATTGCTACTTTTAACTTGCCTACCACGGGACTGGAACCTGAGTCATCAGTGTGCCAAGGCCAAAGCTCTACCACTGAGCTACGGCGGTGGAACAAAGAATGTAACTAACGCTGAAAAGTTTCGTTGAAGAGAAGCAAGACTTATATCTAAACCGTTTTACAACGTTCTAAAGTACAATAGTTTGCAGACTGTCCGCGGTAACGATATAAGCAGCTAATGTTAGCTGCCGATACAAGTAAACTAGGTACATGTTTTTACCCTTTGATCTTAGGCTAAGGTAAATGTTTAACAAAAGGTAACGAGGTAACAGAAAAAAAACGACGAAATGTAGTCTGACATTGTACCCACAATCATAAGCTACAGTACGTAGTAGCTTGTATAAGTTGCCAATCCAAACAAAAGGGTATAGCATATAGTGTTGTTGATGAGGGTGATGCTTCTGTAGCATAGAGGAAAATAAGATAAGATAAGAATATTTATTAACCAAGTAATGCATCTCTCTAAAATGCATCTCTAGGTGGTGGAGGAGGTGGTGGTCGTGATGATGATGATGATGATGATGATGATGATGATGATGATGATGATGATGATGATGATGATGATGATGATGATGATGATGATGGTGATGACGATGATGATGATGGCGGTAACGACGATGATGATATGATGATGACGACGATGATGATGAGGGCAGCATACTCAGGGCGCACATACATATCATCATCATCATGGAAATGAAGATAAAAGATGAAGATAATGTAAGAAGAAGAACGTAACAATTGAGCCAGGACATAAAACTAACGTTTTGCTTCTTTATTACGTTCTATGCCTTGTGCGCCTCGCACAGGAGTTATAAGGGATGTAATTCAATTGTCCTTTTACTCCTCCTTTTAAGCTATAACGTACGTTAACAATGAGCAATCAGACTACTAAGAAGTAATTCAATGCTTATTTTGCATTGGCAAAACTAAAACTACTGTCTCTGAGATCCCTGGGAGGTTTACGTATTCTTTTTGGGCGGTCAGCTAAGGCAGAAGCAGGTCGGTTGAACAGAAGCAGGTCGGTTGAACCCAGCCGGCTGTGGGGCGGACTCTCCAAGGCTCGGACGCGGACTGGAACTTCCTTCTGGAGATTCATTAGGCAAGACCGCTCGTAGCGGGAGACTTCTGCTTTGTAGACCACTAGTAGAGCTTGAGAGAGAAGTTGTCTACTTTAAATTTTTTGGGTAGACTAGCCTTGGATGGCTCCTGCAGTGCAGAATCCTTTGGTGTGACTATTGGATTATGCAGGACAAGGCGACACGACATTTGTTCTCCCCGGCTGACCATTCGTCTTCTTCTTTTGGTGGTGAGCGGGACTACATTGTCGGCAGGCATTTTATGCAAGTCGATGGCAGCGACTTGGGTGAAGTGTCGTGGCACTAGTAGCCGGCAACTCGATTTACTACCAACACGCATCACCGCCGTACAGGGTAAATATTTTCATGTCCCTCTTATGAGGGATAAATGAAAATAACAGTTCAGGTTGGGCCGTGATCTCAAGGTGGTGGCCGAGAGACGGGAGTCAAATTCATCCGCTCGGCTACAAGTGGTTCAAACGACCGGGAACAGGATGATGCTTGACCGTGGTAACTGTTAAAGGCAGTTTTTAACTGTTAAGTCGGTGAATGCAGTCTGACTGGGCGTAGTCAGTGTCGGTTCTACACATACCTGTTGCGAACTAGGAAACCATGAGGACATGGTTCGATTTGAGTTGTAAGATCTGTGGCTGAATAGGAGGCGACTGGTTTAAGCTTGAGAGAGAAGTTGTCTACTTTAACTTTTTTGGGGTAGACTACATGTAGCCTTGGGTGGCTCCTGCTGTGCAGAATCCTTTGGTGTGGCCATTGGATTATGCAGGACAAGGCGACACGACATTTGTTCTCCCCAGCTGACATTCGGTGTCGGATAGTGCAGTGGTTGGAGCACTCGCTACTGTGTCGAAAGTGAAGCACCGTCCGGTGCGGTTAGCACTTGGATGGGTGACCGCTAAGGTGTGAAGCGACAAACAACAACGCCCCCAGTTGACTCAACTGTGATTGAGTACCTACTCTCTTGAGGGTGGGGAAGGTAAAGCAGCGAGGGAGAGAGTTGGGCATCACCCTCATTACGCTGGCCCAAGACAAGTGTGATCTCCAACATCACGCTCCCCTACGGCCACAAGGCTATGGGACTACCTTTACCTTTTTTTTTTTTTTTTTTTTAGCTGACATTCGTCTTCTACTTTTGGTGGAGAGCGGGACTACATTGTCCGCAGGCATTTTATACAGGTCGGTGGCAGCGACTTGGGTGAAATGTCGTGGTGTCATAAATTTATGTGTACGTGTTACACAATAATTAGCTTTATTCTTACAAGATTCCCACAAACTTGATATTAGTTTGTAAACAGTTTTTAATGTTCCAATTTCACGTATACACGCATTCATCAAAAGTCCTTTCTTATATAATTACACAACTTGAGCCAGAGAGATAAACTTGAAACGCTGAAGACGTAAAGTACACAACAGTTGGAACCCAACGCCAATTTACGTTTTGCTAATTTTATGGCTCTCTTCTTTCTCACTCAAGGTAGTAGAATATTTCTCACTCAAGGTAGTAGAATATTTCTCACTCAAGGTAGTAGAATAATAATTAAAACTGAATTCAAGAAAACTATATTCAAGAAAACTATAAGTCCTAGAGTAATAAAATAATAAGTAGCTGAACTATAATAGGATTTTATCTCTCTCTGAAGCAATCCCGTTCTGATCTGACAGACACTTACATTTATCAATTTATGAAAATATTTTATGCATTTACAAAATTTGTTTCAATGTTTCCAACAAGCAAATAATAAAATATACATATTCAAATTACCGTGTCTGTATTAGTTTCTAGGTCAACTGTCTTTTACGAACCGTTTGACGATGTTTTTGAACCGTTAACGGTTTGTTGACGCCGGATAGTGTCCTCACTTGGTTTCATGCAATTTAAGAATCCAACAAGGCTATTGGGTTTTTGAGACTGAAAGAGCGGAATGTTGTAGAGCAACATTCTGTATATATTTACAGTGAAATTGCGCTTTTCCCGTCACTATAGCGCTTGAAGCGTGTAGGAAGCAGTGCTATGAAGCATGAGAGCATGCTTTATCGCCTGTTGAGGCGACTAGTAAAACATGCTTCTGGCAGCCTTCGACCAATGTGTACCGGGTGTGATGATGATGATGATGATGATTATGATGATGATGACGGCGATGATGATGATGCTGATGATGCTGCTGATGATGATGGCAATGAAAACGACTTGCAAGGAGCACAAATAAACGCGGGCAGCAATAAGAATGGAAAACAAATTACGAGTCAGGCCCGCACAAGGGTTCAAAACACACAATCGTAACATTTTACAGTTCCGTTCTTTCGGGAAGACATCCAAAGTCTGGAAAAGAAACTAGAAAATGTTCAAAACCCCCAATACCTTCAACTGTTTAAGAAAGAACAAAACATGTCCTGGTAATATCTGCTGCTCTACATTACACCAGTCGCGTGTATATAATATATAACCATACCTCGAGCGAATAAAACTAAGCGTCTAAAAGCTACCCAAACCCGTGTAATGTTAGGGACGCTAGTGCAAAATACTTGAACTTTCACCAAGTTCAAGCATTTACATCCTTCTTGGGAGACAGTCTTTACATTACACTACTGCATCCTAGATGATGAATGAATGATTGAATGAAAATGTGTTAAGCTCATTAACATTTCTACACAAGAAGCATTACCACAACGCTTGGGGTGGGGGGGGGGAACAACAACAATAACCTCACGTATATACTTAAGACCTATTCAGTATATATTTATTGTCTTTGCGTATATTCTTAAGCAGTTTGAGTAACAGCACAGTAGTGCCCATACTATCTGGATGATCCTTTGCACTAATGAATGACATAGTTCAAAGAAACATGACCCATAGCTTCCGGCTTGCAATATTAATGGCATTAATATGATGAGTAATTATGCACGCAGGAGTGCAGCTTAAATGCAAAAGTCGTGTAGTCATTACATATCGTGCAATGGTGCTGGGTGCGGGCACGCATACATGCACACACGAACGCACGCAACCACACACACAAACCAGCAAGCGCGCACATGCGCATCCACCCTCTTTCATCCACGCACGCACGCACGCACGAACACGCTCCCACAGACACATACACGCACGTTCGCACGTAATATACAGGCATGCACCCACGCACGCATGTACACACGCACACATACACGCAGGCGTGAAAACACACACACACACACACACACACACACACAACACCACACACATAAGTACGCAAGAATAAATCCCACCCACAGACCACACAGTCTGGAATATCGCACACAAATGTTCATTTTGTGGGGAAGCAAAACAAAATATTGAGCAAAACACCCCCCAGCACAACCAAAGGCAAACAAATTACCAAAAGTTCCTGCCACAGCTCATGCAGTGATTAAAAGAAAAACTGTGATTAATGATTATTAGCGGAGGGAGGGACAGGACGGTCACCAAAGGATTTAGGGAACAACAACACTCTATCAGCCAGCCCGTTCTCTGCGCTCCCCCGTTGGGGTGCCGAGGGTTTCAGTATAAATAGTATCCCCACTTTCTGGAAATTTAGTGCTTTAAATTCCCAGTGTCGCTGTCTTTCTCATTTGCTCTTTCTCATTCCTGCTCTGTTCTATCAATCTGCTATACTATCTTCTTCTTCGCTAGACCAGTCTACTAACATTTTTCTTTAAAACTCTTCCGGGACAAGACTCCTTATTTGTGTATGAAGTCTGTTGGATCATTTTGGGAATATTGGACGCTTTCTGCCAGGTGGTCACTAGGGCTTAATATGATGTTATTATTTAGCAATGTAGGCATTTTATATGTATGTGTTTTGATGATAATTTATAATGATGTTTGTATTCTATTTTGTTTTTGTAACGGGGGTTCGATAAATTAGAGTACAGCCTCAGCGTCCCCTTCGTGGGATGTCTTTATTGTAAAGTGACTGGCTGGTGGAGAGCTTTCAGTTTTACCACTAGGGTTGTTTCAGCAGATCTTTTATGCGGATCAGGGGTTGTCCGGTCCTGATTTGGCTCGGAAGAGTCCGCTGGACCTAAAGCAATAAGCATGTAATGTAATGTAATGTAATGTAATGTTCTCTGCGCTCTAAGGAAGTCCCAAGATATTCTCTGAACTCCTTCGGGAAAACGTCTTTTGCAGTGTTTGCCCCGTCGCTTTGGAACACTCTTCCTTCTGAACTTCGTCGCACTCAGTCGCTTTCTACCACCTCAAAACCTGTCTCTTCTCAAAGTATAATGTCCTAATCTTGCGATTCAGTCGCTGGCTGGCAGGAACTTGGTTGGCCTGTTAACCGGCGTGCTGGTGGTCTATGAGAAGAGAGAATGAATTGTTGTGTGATACAATTGTGCTACTCTGGGTGAGTGTGTGTGATTATGGGTGTGAGTATGTGTGTGTAAGTTAGAAAGTGTTTAAGTATGTGTATGTGGTTTATATGTGTGTAGGTTTGTATATCCTATCCTATCCTATCCTATCCTATCCTATCCTGTCCCGTAACACGGAGGTCGTAGGGGCACCACAGATGATCGTTTAACCACCATACTCCATCTTTCTCTGTCCTCAGCAGCCCTGATGGCTTCGCTCAGTGTCAACCCAGTCCATTCTCGAATGTTGTCCTCTCACCTCTTTTTCGGTCTCCCTCTTCTTCTACCTCCTTGCAATGTGCCTTGCAGAATAGTCTTTGCAAGGCCTGATGATCTGGTGACGTGGCCATACCATCGGAGTTTCCATTTCTTCACCACTGTGAGCAGTTCATCGTGTTGTCCAATGGCTTGTGTGATGGTTCTTTTGCATATGGGTAGTTGTAATTGTGTGGAGCTGAATACTTATTAATTCTTGAATTAGTACTTCGCTGGAATCATAATTGTCTATTATGCAAAGGTCTAACGACGTGGGAGAGCGCAATGCACTGTACTATAACTTCAAAATAAAGCTATGAGCACAGATTTGCTATGTCAGTAATACCAGCAGAATATCAAATGAGTTATAAAATGGTGGCTAAAATTGGTGCTTCTGTTATTTAGGTCATCGACGCTGCAGGCTTTATTGGCGACTCGCTTTGCGCTAATATTAATGGTGCGCACGCGGGTCCTGCTGCAATTTCTTCAACTGTGAGCTGATTCCACTCGACAGTTGTTTTCACAAAGAATGAGTTCGTGTACTGCTCAGACTTGCTGCTTGGGACGCTGAAGCCCTTGAAGTTCTTGACAACCTGTCTCTCAAGGATGTTGTCTGTGCAGCAGTCAGCGTATCTGGTCGGCCGGATTCGACATCTGTCTACGGTAGCTAGGGTGAGAAAATCGCCGGGAAGGAGTGCTGGGATCCGATCCTGAGATTTTGTAAAGAAGGCTGAGGAGTTGTCTCCGGCGGTCTTCCAGGGGTAGGAGGTTCAGGTGCACAGGCATCTCCGAGAAACAGCCTGGGTTATTAAATTTGTAGTCTTTTGTAATGAACCTGGCTGCCTGGCGCCGTACCCTCTCCAATCTATCAATGTCTTGCTTGTGGTAAGGAGCCCATACTGTAGCGGCGTATTCCAGCTTTGATCGCACCAGGCCGGGCAAGAAAAGCTTAGAACCTGCAGTGTTATGGGCAGTTTCGTAGATTTCGCCGCAGGAACTCCACAATAGAGCTGACATTCTTGCTTAAGCTGGTGATGTGGGTGATCCATTTCATGTCATTTGATAGCAGTATGCCAAGGTATGTGCTTTGCTGTACACGTTAGAAATAGATACCATGAAGTTTGAAGAGGAAGTGGGACTTGCATTTGATGGATAGGACTGTGCATTTAGAAGCGTTAAAACGCATGCGCCAAATCTTGGCCCACTCCTCAAAGTAATGAAGGTCCTGCTGTAGTATGAACTTTATATTACATGGTTATCGCTTTAGGTCCAGCGGAGTATGACTGATCCTGGTGGTAGTTGATCTAACGGTAAAGCAAGTACTAATCTGCGAATAGGCGAACTGTCGATCTGACTGATTCTGGCATGTTGTTTAGATAACACAAGAAGAGCAGAGGCCCTAGAACTGGGCCTTGAGGGACTCCAGATTCGACACTCACTTCTGTAGACTCTTTACTCCCAATGACTACTCTGATCTTGCGGTTGGACAGGAAGCTGGTGAGCCAGGAATGGATAGGGCCTCTGACGCCGTAGTGGTCTAGCTTGTGCAGCAGCCTTCTGTGGGGGACGGTGTCAAAGGCCTTACTGAGGTCAAAGACGGCAACGTCGACCTGTTTCCCTGAGTTGATGGACCTAAAGAGGTCGTTCGTCGTGGTGAGGAGCTGAGTCACATAGGAAAACTCAGAGCAAAACACGTTATTTTTATCTGTGAAAATCTGGTGTTTCTCTAGGTGGTAGCGAAGGTGGCGTGAAATGATGTGTTCTAACACTTAGCAGGCCACTGAGGTCAATGATACCGGTCTGTAGTTCTCAGCCTTGTTTTTGTCTACGGTCTTGAACACTGCTGTTGTTTTTCTTAGTGCTATTGTACAATTTGTCTCTTAATAGTGATATGTTTGTCATATACTTCCGTTTATTATTTTTGAGAGTGAGAGTGAGTGTGAGTGTGTGTGTGTGTGTGTGTGTGTGTGTGTGTGTGAGCGTGTGTGAGCATGTTATTAATTAAAATGATTTTATTATAGATTTACTAAAATGTATGCCATTGTGCTTTGCGTGAGAATGAATGAATGTTTCGCTTTGAGCATACTTCATGTTTGGTATTATAACATAATAAAATAAATTATTATAAATATATTATTATTATTATTATTATTATTATTATTATTATTATTATTATTATTATTATTATTATTATTATTATTAATTCATTATTGCATTGCCGTATATACCAAGGCTGCCGTCTTACAGCACAGTGAAATAAAAGTGAAGTTATTTGGTAGAGCTGCTCTGCAGCTGATGTGCTTTCCCTGAGAAAGCCAACTCGCCTTTTACCCCGAATGGGTTTCGAGTTTAAAGAGCTGCGCAAGGAGTGGACAACATCAGAATGAAGCAAAAAGCCACCCAAAACGCCAGCTTGTCCCTCTTGCGCAGTTACTCCGTGGATTTGCGAGTCTGAATGAATGATTGAACGTTGATGGCAATACGTCCACACTCACCAATGGCAATACGGTAGACTGGAAAGTGGAGAGGGGGAGGGATTGATACCCATCCCAAGGAAGAGGGGATAGGGACCTAAATCAACTCTGAACCCCTACAGCAACCACGCGGATAAGGTAGTAAAACCTATAACTTGCCCACTACGAGATTCGAACCTGGGTCGTCGGGATGCCAGGCGACCGAACCTGCATGTAGGCTCATTTTTGTGCTCCTGTTGATAAAATGGTTAGATTCTTTAATACGCCGCCATGGCGAAACGGGAGATTGTAAGACGGGAGACGGTAAGAAGGGAGGGATGAGGAGCGTAGGGGGTCAGAACACCGAATAAAGACTATAGAAGTCGACATCTTTAAAAATAATCTCCCGCCACTGCCCAAAGGTCACTTTTGCACGCCGACTAGCCGACCCAGCTGACTCAGCCACCGACTTAAACTATGTTGTCACCTCCAACACCATTACCCCAACAAAGCAAACAGTTTTTATTTGAACCAAAATAGTCTAATACAAACACTTATCAGAAACCAGAATATTACAATACAAAACCAACAGCGTTATCGGGACCCTCAATATCACAGTTATTAACCCATATAAGCCTAGCGTCCCATTTTTGGGACGCTACAAATTCAACCACTTCAGATCTAAACATAAAGTCTACTGTCATCTTTGCATGCTACAATAGATAAAAGGACACTACCGCATTCTATCCAACCTGAAATGAGGATCATTTCTCTTGATTACCACGTACAGCAGCCATTTGTAATCACAGGGTGACTGCTTTTGAGGTTCAGCATGGCATCAAGTGTAAGGTGAGTGAATATTTTTTCCTGTGATCAACTTTTTGATGAGGTCACTGAAGATAAAATGGTCCTCTACATGTAATCTGAAAATGTGTCTCTCAGTTTTTAATAGAAGTTCGAAATATTTATAGTAGAAGCTGCTGAAATGGCGTCCCAAAAATGGGACGCTAGGACTGAGAGGGTAGGGGTTTTTTCACATGAAGAATTGTTTGTTATTGATATTTTTCAGGACTTACTCTGTCTATGATGTTATCAGCATGTTAGAGGAAGACGGGACTTTTGAGATAGCAATATTTACATCGATCCTCCCCCACTTGATGAATTGACGGATGAAGATAGAGCCGAGGAGGACGATGGAGGAACTGCTGACAATCTAAATGGCCGCCAACTCTGTGCTGCAGCAGAAGTCACGGTTTTGAGACAGGGGATTCGGGCGAACTATGCTGCAGAGTCCAACACACCGGACAATTTAAGTTCTGATCTACAGGTGGTCTAAACTGAATCAAATGTGAAATTCAGTCATCGCCTTTACGCACCCCCTCTGCCCTCCCCTCACTTAGCACAGATGATGAGAAGCAACACAGTGTTCAAAGTAGGCAAACATTACATCAAAATGCTCTCTTCTTTTGCTTTGTCATACTGATTTGAAATTACATTGGGATTTTGACCACCCTTTTTCCCAGGCGTTATTACCATTCAGTTTGCCATTCTGTTATCTCATGTTCTTCTCCCCGCTGGAGATGCCCATGCTGTTGCTGAAGACCTGGAACCTGGGACTTCTCAGCCTTCAGCACCAACTCCGTCTGCTTCAGATGGCAGGACTGGGAAGAGGAAAACCCCACCACAGCTGCCTCAACATCCAGCAAGACCAGCAGAACGGCTACTGGATCAAAAGCAAAACACAAGACTGTTCATGAGTGGAGAAGAGTGCACATCAGTGGCAGGATGAAGGATCGTTTCAAGTGGAATAGTCGACCTTATGGTGCTGCTCTCTTACCAAGTGATCCACATGAACTCTTTGAACTCTTTTTTGATGATGACATTGTTGAAATGCTTGTCCAGTTCAGTATCACTTATGCGAGGTCAAAAGGAAATCATTCATTCTCGGTCAATTCTGGGGAGATGAGGACATTTTTGGCCATCCTTCTGCTTTCAGGGTACTACACTGTGCCTCGGCACAGAATGTACTGGTCTCAGGATGATGATGTCAGGAATGTAGCTGCTGTATCAGCAATGACCCGGACCGATTTGATGACATAATGCGCTACCTGCATCTCTCCGACAATGCTCGCCTGGGTGCAGAAGACAAGATGGGAAAAGTTCGCCCTCTGATGTCCATGCTGAATGAGAGGAACGCCCTTTATGATCAAGCACTACAACAGCACTATGGGCGGAGATGATCGAATGGATCAAAATGTCGACTAGTACAGAACCAGCATCAGGTCAAAGGAGTGGTGATGGGCCATGTTCGCATACTGCCTTGACCTCTGCGTGCAACAGGCCTGGCACCTGTACAGGGCGACGCCTACAGGCAAGAAGCACCACTGGACCTCCTGGGCATCTGTCGGGCCATATCCGTACTTATTTGGCCCAAACTCCCAAGACCAAGGGAGCTGGACGACCCTGCGGCAGGACTCCCACCCTGGACAAGCGGGTTTCCCCTGCAGTGAGGTTTGATGGAAAGGACCACATGGTTCAGCCGTGACCGACCCAGCTGCGCTATGCCTCATGTGGGAAGAAGACGATGAGACGGTGCTTCAAGTGCCACCTGGGGTGTCCATGACCGGTGTTTTGTGGCCTTCCACAGCCAGTAACATTCGCCTGTAACTCTGCTATGGCTTGAAGTGCTGAGGTTTTGATATCGCTACCAGCAACTTGGCTTCACTGACTGCCTTTTTTCCCCCGTCAAAATTCATGTCCAGGATTCGTAACTTTGCTGAATATGACCAAAATGTGTTAGTCAGTATACATGTCAAGGATTTAGAAGTCACTTACTGTAACCATTATTCTATTTTCCCCCTTTATTTCTTTCACCACTTCTTATTTTCATGTTCAGGAGTTTATTTCAGTTTCTGATATGTTTGGCTACTCAATGTTTTTGTGCAATTTGTGGAACTTCACTGACTGTGAGCATTATGTTGCTAGTCATTGTGCTACTAAGTTTTGAAACTTAAAATTAATTATTTTATCAATCAATGTTCATGTCCAGATTTTTGTTTTGTTGTTTGAAACACTTTGTTGCCAAGTAAAGTTACAAAGAGAACGCTTCTTCTCATATTATCTTCATGAAAGTGAATGCAAAAACCCCTACCCTCTCAGTCCTAGCGTCCCATTATTGGGACGGTACTATTTCATGTCCCAAATATAAAATTCGGGCAGCTATCAAACAATCTCTGCTGGATATGCTCAAAATGCACTACAAACAACATTGTTACACTACTTTCTCACAAAATAAAAATTCAGGCATATATGGGTTAAGGCTATTTACGAGCGGAGCCTAAAGGGTAACCGTATTCCCAAAGAACAATCTGCAGCGATCAATCAACCTCTGCAAGAGCTAATTAACAGCGACTTGCGGACTATGGCACAATAATTACCAATGTGATGACAATTATTAACTAGGTGACAGCAATAATGATGGCGAAAACGTTGGGCAAGGAGACGTGCAGCCAATATTCAAGCAGCGATGTGCACTGTGGAGGCTATACAAAATCTCGGACTAAATAGGAGACAAAATTAATGCTTGCAACGCGTTTTATACTGCGACGCACTATATTGTCCAGCCTCACTTAGAGCCGTTCCATGCAGACTTCGGATAACTAATTTTATATTTATTTAAAAAAATAAATAAAGAGAAATTACAGTAACATTAACATTGTTCTAAAACCATTAACGTCACCACAACCACTATCACAACAAGAAGAGGGGGAGATAGAGAAGAACAATAAGATGATGAACAGAGCGGGAGTGTGGAAGCGAAGTGAGGGGTGAACGGGAGTGGGAGAAAGCGGATAGGGGTGAGAAAGGGGTGTTGGGGGGGGGGGAAAGGGTAGTGGAGAGAGAGAGAAAGCGCGAAGGACGAACAGGTGGTAGACGTTGGTTCACAGACGTCTGACCTCACAGCGTAGCTGAGACTCGCCAAGGCTAACGTCCGCCTCTCCTCATGGATGGCCTCGGAGGGTCTCGGCTGTGCTGTGTGATGCCAGACAAAGGCTACCTGACATATACTATAGGCCCTGTTAGGTCGGAAACACACTGAATTACACTCTTTCCTTCATTCCCGTTGAAAACTGGCGCGGACCCTGGCAGGAGGTCTAACGTCCCGAAACAAATAATAAAGATGATGATGATGATTAATAATAATGATGATGATTATGATTGATAATGATGATGATGATGATGATGATTGATGATGATGATGATGATGATGATGATGATGATGATGATGATGATGATGATGATGATGATGATGATGATGATGATGACAATAATAATAATAATAATAATAATAATAATAATAATAATAATAATAATAATAATAATAATAATAATAATAATGGACGCTATTTATTCCTAAATCAGACTCAAAGAGAGCTGACCTGTAGCCGGCATACAGGCTCACATGTTACAGGCACTCCTACATACACAACACTCATCCATCATTCAAACAGGTGGGGTAAAGGCACGTTGCCATTACCATTAGAACACGGAAAGGAACTCGAATGCTGCGTTTTGACATATTAGATAGACTGCATCCAATATCATTATTGAAGGGAGGGAGGACACCGGAGTACGCTGGAAAAACCCTCGGTGACCTGTAAAATCTTGTAATGTAAGCCAGGTAAGTTCGTCCTCTGCAGGAATGGAACCCGCAACCTTCGGCGACAAGCTTACTGCGCACCGCCACTTATACTTATAGGCCACCCCCAACGTGTGCGACACACCTAAGAGAAAGAGGGTGGGAAGCAAGGGCGGAAAGACTGGACAGCTGATAACCGTTGTTTCACAGACAAACAGGCTCACACAAGAATTCCTCTCTGTCGATAAACGAGCTGAACCCGTCTGACAAGATCCAGCCCTGCTGCACTGTTACCAAAGAGGGAAAGAGAGGGGGGCGGGTGCGGGTAGAGAGAATGTGGTAGGGACGGGGGAGAGAGAGAGGGAGAGAGAGAGAGAGGAGAAGGAGAAGGAGAAAGGGAAGGCAAAGAAGAGGAATGGAATGAAGAAACAGTCGGAGAAGAAAAACAATGAATATTCGAAAAAGCAGGTGCTTATTTTGAACTATTCTATTTAGGATTATCATATTTGTGTATTTATATAGGTAGGGGTTGGTGTGGGTGTGTATGTATGTGTATGTGTGTATCTCTGACTTCTAAATACCTACATAAAGATCATGAAGTGTGAGAGGCAAATGAGAAGTGAGAGACGAGACAAAATGACAGAAAGTGAGAGTGTGGAAGGGGAAAGAAGTGGGGAGGAGGAGGATTTAGATGGTCGCTACCATAATTCAAGGAAGCAGAGGGAAGAGGCGTTTATCCTTTCGGGATGAAAATTTGTCCTCAGTTACTATTAGATCTATGTTAAGTTATGGAAAAGAAGTCTTGTATACAGCATCAAAATCAGCTTTAAATAGATTGACTAGCATTGATTCAATGTCTTTAAAAATAGCTCTTGGCATACCCCAGTGGTCTTCAACGTTAAAAACATTATAAAGAAGCAGGTGTACTACCATTTCTTGACCAAAACAGGTTACAAACTGCACTATTTTACACGGGCAAAATCAACTGTAAATTCTACAACAGTTGACCTAGGTGAAAATATTAAATTAACAAAGGATTTAAAAATAAAAGCGTTTTTATGTCAATTAACGAATATATATTTCCTTTAACAGAATCCACACCAATTGATACAACGTCACCCTGTGTTATTCCATGCAGCCCATATCCGCCTCGGCTTCCTTTAGCTTCAGAGATAACTAGCAGTTATTACCCGTCCAAATAAATTTTTGATGACCCAATTGCTGGGCCTGATGTTATATGCCCGTTTCAAAAATTTTCATGGAAGTGACTTTTTTGTGCATTCTGCAGCATTTTGTCATTTTATGTTTGTTTTTTAATCTGAAGAAGAGCAAAGCACGAAAATTCATTTGTCTTGTATTGTTGTATAATTAAAAGTATCTATTATATTTTGTTGTTGTGTTGCTGATTTTATGCCCGTTATAGGTTATCTTTGGGTGTCCAAGCTGTCAGCCACTGAGTGAAGTCAAATTTATTTGAGACTATAATGTTCCATTGTAGCCTACATAGTGTATAGTTTATGTTGTGGTGTTGGTACAATAACTACATGTAGGAAATATCAATTGCCTGAAAGTGGAAGAAATTGTAAACACAACAGGAACTGCTAAGTATTTTGAAAGTAAAATACAATTATATGTTTATCTTTAATCTATGTCTCTTTTTAGTGATTCACCACTGACAGTGCACTTCAGCCTTCCACTTCCAGAATCATAAACACAACTAAGATATACAGTATATCAAAGATACTTTTAATTAACATTAGCTCGAAAATTAATTCACATTGTATAAAAGTATCTTTGATATAATAATCTTTGTTGTGTTTATGATTCTGGAAATGGAAGGCTGAAGTACACTGTCAGTGGTGAATCACTAAAAAGAGACATAGATTAAAAATAAACTTATAATTGTAATAAAACACAATAATCATTTATTTGAGGAGAACAGCATTACTGATTTATTGCACATGCATGTGATTAAAACAATAAGGCAATGCTTGTCACGAATTGGCTAGTTTTAACTCTGCTCATTGACTATTTAGCCATGTGTAGTATTTGTAACATTAAGAGAGTTAGTATAGTACACAGCGAGCGAGCCACACACAGCGTAAGTGAGTCAGCACTTGAGCTTTGAATCTGAACATTTTACCCAATGATAGCTTAGGCAAAGCGGTTCGCGCCAGTTTGACTGTGTCAGAGCCTAACACAGTTTGAATCAGTCGTGTGTGAGACGAGGAAGAAGTAACATCTCCTTAGCTAGCAGAGAACTATCTTCACTCATAGACCAGGAAGCAGGACTTAGAATCTCAGAATTCTATTTAGTCAACACGGGCCTGAACTTGTCAAACAGACGAGCAGGCGAGCTATCCCGAGCTATCCCGAGCTATCCCGAGCTATCCCGAGCTATCCTGTGAACCCCACTCCACAGAAACAAGTTGGTTGAGGAGACTCTACCGCACAAGTCGGAAAGAGCGACCTTGAAAAACACCCTGTCAGACCCCACAGCGTGGCAAGGGAACCCAACTACACAACGACACAGGTGGACCAGAAGTTACCTCACAGAAGGACTTCGAACACCCCACACATGAGTTAAGTGCATAAGGCGAAGGTGCACTTAAACTGATCATAACAGGACCACAGTAGTCCAACTCTTCAGAAACTGTAAAACGGACCACAGTAGTCCAAATCTACATGAATTCGAATAGAAAGTGCCCGAGGAAGATATAACAGCTGCCTAGACTATCAGCGATCGAACTATTAGCATCGAAAGAGACTTTTTAAGTTAGATTAGTACTTAGAGAATCTTGTATAGAGTAGAAGAAATAAATGTGTGATTTTAACTGTTATCAAGTGGCTGGACTACATATGATTCATAGCCGTGTGAAAGCTAGTGTGACAGTAATCTTTTACCATTTTTCTATCTATTTCTGTACCCCAACCTTAACACAGAACGAGCTAAACAAATAAATTTATTAAAGTAATTCATAGGGTGACCTACTAGCAGTTCCCACCGAATAAACGTGAGGGTCCATAATTCCATTGTGCAGAGCCCATAAACCCCACGTGACACTTTAATTGGCGAGCCTGCCAGGATCTGTGTATAATAGGAATTGGGTATAACCGGATCTAAGTACAATAAAATTAGATAACAGGAGTAGTAGAATAACTTAGAATAGTGGTAACAAGGACTGATCAGTTTGGTGCACTATTCTTTAGTTAAAAACTTGTTTGCTTCAATTATTTTTGTGCCTGTATGTTGCATTGTTCTTTTGCAGGTTTGCTTAAGTAACTGTTGTATGGCATTTGACTCTTGTTTTATTCTATTATTGATTACGAATTTGATTGTCTTTGCATTGTTGTTATTGACTTGCAATATTGCTAGTGTTTTGGTATTCCACGTGATTCAGAGGTTGTTCATAGACACGTTTGGCAATGTCGGACCCAGTGGCCTTGAGATTGCGTTTCAAGGAATTAGGGGAAGCGTTACACTTAGCAGGGGGAGACCTAATTGCGTATATCAATGCAGAGGTAGAGAAACAGGAGGCTAAGGCAGAGCAGCAGAGAGAGAGGCGAAGAAACTCGAAGCGGCAGAGAGAGCCGCAGAGAGAGAACAGAAAAAAGCAGAACTAGAAGCAGAGCAGAAGAAACTAGCATTAGAGGCAGAGCAAAAGAAAGCAGAGTTAGAAGCAGCAAGAGAGCAGAGGAAATTAGAGCTAGAGGCAGAAAGAGAACAGAAGAAGGCAGCGTTAGCAGCAGAGAGAGATGCAGAAAGTAGGAGATGGGAGTATGAGAGGGCAGAAAAGGAAAAAGACAGACAGCATGAGTTAGAGCTAAGAAGATTGGGATCAGGAGCTTCAAGTTCTTCCTCAACCCCTACCCACTCAGATCAGCTAGAGGTAGCTTCCAACCCTGTACAAGGAATGTCATTTCCACTGGGAACATTCAATGAGAGAGAAGAAGGTCTAGATCTCTATCTGACTAGGTTTGAGCGTCTAGCAACAGAGTACAAACTAGATCCCACTCATTGGTCTTTTAAGCTTAGTCAAGGGCTTAGAGGAAAGGCGTATGACATCTACAGTAAGCTACCGACTGACAGAGTGACTGACTATCACAAAGTAAAAGAGGCACTCCTAACGGGATTCGAACTAACAGGAGAATGCTACCGGCAAAAATTCCGCACCAATCGGAGGGTGAAAGGAGAGAGCTATGCGCAGTTCGCGGATCGGTTGTCCACAACGCTGGATAAGTGGATTAGCCAGTCAGCCACGGCTAAGACGTATGATGGACTGACAGAACTGTTAGTATGGGAACAGCTACGGGAAACCATGACCCCCGAGCTGAGAACATTCTCAGTAGAGCAGGGCGCGGAAAGACTGGAAGATCTGGTCAAGGTCGCAGATAGGTACGTGGCCGCACACGGAGAAGCCAAGAGCTTCAGGCGAGACCTAAAGCCTAACGGGAAAGAGGCACAGAAACGAAGCCCTAACCGGGAAGAGCGCACCGCGAATAAGCCGAATAACCCCAGACCTGGGCAGAATAAAGGACCCAACACGGAATTCGGGAAAAGAGGTCCCGCAGAACAGAGACGGTATTGTTCGTTCTGCAACAGAAACAATCACTCCACCGCAGAATGTTTCAAGTTGGCCGCACAACGTAGGGAAGAGCGCGAAAGCCGGCCAGCGCACAGAGTTCTAACTCAAAGCAGCGGTAACAAGCCACACACCATCGGAGATCACCCATCGGTGACAGACACGGTCAAGGTCAACGGAAAAGCAGCGAACTGTCTGTATGACACAGGTCTATCATACGACGCGATAGTTAGCGAATCTCTTGTATCGCGCGCGGACTTAACAGACAAGACAGTCGACTTACAAGGAGCAGACTTGACGAAACCGACGACTACTTGCCCAATAGCTTGGATCGAAGTAGAGAGTAGGTACGTCACAGGACGAATCCAAGCAGCTGTTTTACAGAAACCCCTGTATGATCTAGTGCTAGGTTGTAGGTATGTGTTCTTAGGCACGCCCCCTAAAACTGTAGAGATAGCTGCAGTGCAAACCAGGGCCCAAGCTAAAACCCAACCACCCCAGCCCGAGTTCGCTCCGAATCCAGGACTCGAAGAGATCAAAACAGCACAGAAAGAAGACACCTCGATAGCGAAGTGCTTCCAGAAGCTACCCAAGGCGCACACACCCCCGCACAAAGGAGACTTCTACATGGAAGAGGGAGTTCTACATCGACAAGGCGATGGAGATCACACCCAACTAGTACTACCAGCCACCCTTCGAGCCCAAGTACTAGAACTAGGCCACAGCATGCCACTCAGCGGACACATGGGAATTGGAGCCACAGTGCAGAGAATCAGCGCACACTACTATTGGCCAGGAATCACGGAGGATGTCAAGCGCTACGTGAAATCTTGCCACCAATGTCAACGATATTCCCCGCGACATCACACCGTACCAGTTACCTTAGGACCATCAGTAGTAGTCGGCGTGCCATTCCAGCAAGTCTCAGTAGACATAGTAGGACCACTGCCCATGACCAAGAAGCGGAACAGATTTCTACTCACACTCGTCGACGCATGTACGATGTGGTGCGAAGCAGTCCCGTTGCCAGCGATCGACACCAAGAAGATTGCAGATGCACTCATCGCCATTTTTACCAGAGTCGGATTCCCGGACAGCATTAGAACGGACAACGGATCTCAGTTCACCGGCCGCCTGATGCAAGACGTGTTCGAGTTGATACAAGTTCATCACATTCGCACACCACCATACCACCCAGCCAGCAACGGACAAGTAGAAAGACTGAATGGAACCCTTCTCACCATCCTCAGGAATGTCGCCGACGACAATCCAGAAGCGTGGGACACCTACGTGAATGCGGCACTGTTCGCATACCGAGAAACGCCCCATGCAGCCACAGGCTACACCCCGTCAACATTGCTATTCGGCAGACCTCTAGCCGGACCGCTAGAAGCCCTACGCAGAAGTTGGACGGAAGCCAAGATAGACGACACACCAAGAGGTGCCACCAAGTACGTCGCAGACCTGCAGGAAACCCTCAAAGCAACGTGGAAGAAAGCTGGTGAAGCACTGAAGAAGGCAAGAGCCCGTCAGGCGAAGTACTACAACCGCCACGCGAAGGACAGAGAACTGCAAGTCGGCGATCAAGTGCTACTCTTACTTCCAAGTGGAACCAACAAGCTGGACATCGCTTGGAGAGGACCGTACCGGGTGACTGCCAAGAAATCCAAGACAGTCTACCAAGTAGAGGTGAACGGGAGAGCCCGATACCACCACATCAATCTCCTCAAGAAATACACGGACCGACCAGCGACCCCCAGCACTCACAACTTGTTAGCCATCGCCATCGCGGAAGAAGGAGAAAGCATGGAGACCAATGCAGTAGAGTATCCCCTGCACTCCAAAGAAACTTACAAAGACGTGATACTCAACGGAGACCTAGCCGCTAAACAGCGACAGCAAGTACTACAGGTCATTCGACAACATCAGACTGTGCTAACAGACCGACCAGGGAGGACAGACCTCGTCGAAGTAACCTTAACGGTGACCGACCCAACACCCGTCCGCCAGAAGCTCTACCCGATGCCACTGTCACAGCAGCGAGCCATCAAGGAAGAGATAGACACCTTACTGGCAGCCGGAATCATCTCAGAGTCTACTTCACCCTACAGCGCAGGCACGGTATTGTTGCGAAAACCCAACGGAGAGCATCGACTGTGCATCGACTTCAGACTCCTGAATGCGGTAACGCAGTTCCAGCCAGAGCCACTCCCGGACCAGACCGACCTATTTGCCAAGCTACAGCGAGCGAAGTACTTCTCACGCATCGACCTCAGCAAAGGATACTACCAGATACCAGTGCAACCGCAAGTCCGAAAGTACCTAGCTTTCAGCACTATGGAAGGACACTTCGAGTTCAACGTGCTTCCATTCGGACTCCACAACGCACCCAGCATCTTCAGCGCCATGATGCGAAAACTCCTGGCACCCCTGAGCAGCGAGCACCTACATTCGTTTATGGACGACATCCTCATCGCAACACCTACGTGGGAGGAACATGTCACTCTCCTACAACAACTACTCGCACGCCTCAGAGACACGGGATTGACGGCAAGACCCACCAAATGTCAGATTGGATTCACAGAACTAGAATTTCTGGGACACACCATCAGTCAAGGAAGCCTGCGACCGGTAGAGAAGACAGTGAAACGCCTACTCGACGCTCCTAGGCCCAAGACAAAGAAGGAAGTGCAGTCGTTTCTAGGACTCTGCGGCTTCTACCAGAAGTTCATCCCCAACTACAACAGCATCGCCGTGCCACTGACAAATGGAACCCGGAAAATCGCCCCGGACAAAGTCGTATGGACAGCGGAATGTGAGACGGCATTCCAAACACTCAAGGACAGAATGACATCGGCGCCAGTACTCCACCTACCCGATTTGACTCAGCCATTCGTTCTTCGCACCGACGCAAGCGACTTAGGCCTCGGAGCAGTACTGCTACAGCGCGACCCCAAGAATGCAGAGACGCTATTCCCTGTCGCCTACGCCAGCAGAAAATTGAGACCCGCCGAGACCCACTACGCCACGTCGGAGAAAGAATGTCTTGGACTACAGAAATTCCAACTCTACCTGTATGGGACCCACTTCACAGTTCAGGTGGACCACCAACCACTATCGTTCCTGGCAGCCTCCAAATCCTTGAACTCTCGCCTGATGAGATGGGCACTCACCCTTCAGGCATACTCATTCCAAATCGAGTACATCCCCGGCAAGGAAAACCACGGAGCCGACTACCTCAGTCGCCATCTCGTGGAGGACACAGCAGCTGTCGCCCACCCAACACAACTAAGGGCCACAGCACCAGAATTCGTCCCCGCCCAGTAATACCCTGTCACTAGTGTCCATAGCTACCTGGCACAGCATTGCAGCTCAGGTAGAGCAACTTAATTAGGTTGTAAATAGGACCCTAGGATAGTGCAGTGTTAAACTAGGCTCTGTAGTAGAAAAAGGTCGAATCCAGTAGTCATCGCCTTTTTTCAGTTGAGGGAGCCTGTCACGAATTGGCTAGTTTTAACTCTGCTCATTGACTATTTAGCCATGTGTAGTATTTGTAACATTAAGAGAGTTAGTATAGTACACAGCGAGCGAGCCACACACAGCGTAAGTGAGTCAGCACTTGAGCTTTGAATCTGAACATTTTACCCAATGATAGCTTAGGCAAAGCGGTTCGCGCCAGTTTGACTGTGTCAGAGCCTAACACAGTTTGAATCAGTCGTGTGTGAGACGAGGAAGAAGTAACATCTCCTTAGCTAGCAGAGAACTATCTTCACTCATAGACCAGGAAGCAGGACTTAGAATCTCAGAATTCTATTTAGTCAACACGGGCCTGAACTTGTCAAACAGACGAGCAGGCGAGCTATCCCGAGCTATCCCGAGCTATCCCGAGCTATCCCGAGCTATCCTGTGAACCCCACTCCACAGAAACAAGTTGGTTGAGGAGACTCTACCGCACAAGTCGGAAAGAGCGACCTTGAAAAACACCCTGTCAGACCCCACAGCGTGGCAAGGGAACCCAACTACACAACGACACAGGTGGACCAGAAGTTACCTCACAGAAGGACTTCGAACACCCCACACATGAGTTAAGTGCATAAGGCGAAGGTGCACTTAAACTGATCATAACAGGACCACAGTAGTCCAACTCTTCAGAAACTGTAAAACGGACCACAGTAGTCCAAATCTACATGAATTCGAATAGAAAGTGCCCGAGGAAGATATAACAGCTGCCTAGACTATCAGCGATCGAACTATTAGCATCGAAAGAGACTTTTTAAGTTAGATTAGTACTTAGAGAATCTTGTATAGAGTAGAAGAAATAAATGTGTGATTTTAACTGTTATCAAGTGGCTGGACTACATATGATTCATAGCCGTGTGAAAGCTAGTGTGACAGTAATCTTTTACCATTTTTCTATCTATTTCTGTACCCCAACCTTAACACAGAAGAGCTAAACAATAAATTTATTAAAGTAATTCATAGGGTGACCTACTAGCAGTTCCCACCGAAATAAACGTGAGGGTCCATAATTCCATTGTGCAGAGCCCATAAACCCCACGTGACAATGCTATCACTGCATGCACAGAACTTTTTTCCTTATAATACATACCAATGAAATACCAAATTGAGGCAATCATAAAAAAAGCACCAAGCCATGTAAATAAATATGGACCTTTAGTCCCTACAGATATTTATTTGAACAATTCAGTTTTAATTTAGATTCTAAATATTTATTTTTAATGTAAAGTTTGCTCTTAATTTAATATTTTTTTCTTGTGATGCTATTTTCTTTATTTTTATAAATGTTTTTTTTTTTTTACATGTTTTTTTTTTTTTTTTTTTTTTTTTTTTTTTCTTTTTTTTTTTTTTTTTTTTTTTTTTTTTTTTTCCAGTTTTTTTTTTTTTCTGTATTTTTTTTTTAGTATTTTCTTGTAAAACGAGAGAACAATTAATGTTAAATAATAAAAATAATGATTAAAGCAGTATATAAAAAACATGATGTTTGTAAATAAAACGCATCATAAAAAAAAAAAAAAGTTGCATTATAAATCTGATTTTATTTTTTATATATAAAAACAACCCCTCGTGTTCATTGACTGGAAAACAACTCTCTAACGCCGATCGATTAAAAATAATTAAAATAGAGAAAGTGATTGGCACGGGCTAAGGACAAAAATGATTGGTCCATAAAAAACGTTGATCGTTTTTTACAGTGTTTTTTGAAAGGGATTAAACAAAATAAAGCCGTTAAAGCGATTTGGAATAAAATAAAATTTTGTAGAAATGGTATGCGGTGATCGAGCGGGCTAAGGACAAAAATGATTGGAAAAATATGGACAGTTCAGTGTTTTTTGAGGAGTAAAATGCAAACTAAAGTTTTGCGATCAAAAGAATGTTAATTTGTTGTATCGGCCGTGATCGAGCGCCGAATTAAAACTCGCGTAGCATATTATATGACATTTCAGCTGTAATCTGTTAAAAATTGGCCAAGAAGCTCAAAATTAACTTCACAAAACAAAGCCGCTGATGGTAAAACGGTCGTGTATCTGAAACTGCTCGATTAATATATAGATTTTGGATTTAAGGAGTATTTCTAAAAAAGAAAATCCTTATTTTTGGCAACAATTGCACGAATATAGCATTTGTATTCCTGACGTTTAAATATACTGAGGATCAGTTTTAGAAAAGATATTTCTCATTTTATAATCTATTTTTTATTCTTTTTAAAAATTACTATTTTACAGCTGAAATTGCAATAATAATGAGATATCGTCCATAACTAATTGACTACATTTTCTTAAAAATAACAATCTTTTCTTATTCAAAATCAGCGTTATTGGCTTTGTCATCTTGGGTTAGTAAAGAGAGACAAGAACTGCAAAGCGAAATAAAGATGTTTTGTCATCAAGAAACGGAAACTCCGATGGTATAACCACGTCACCAGATCATCAGGCCTTGCAAAGACTATTCTGCAAGGCACAGTTCAAGGAGGTAGAAGAAGAGGGAGGCCGAAAAAGAGGTGGGATGACAACATTCGAGAATGGACTGGTTTGACACTGAGCGAAGCCATCAGGGCTGCTGAGGACAGAGAAAGATGGAGTATGCTGGTTAAACGATCATCTGTGGTGCCCCTACGACCTCCGGGTTACGGACCGGATAGGATAGGAAAGGTCATCAAATCCTTACCAGGGGATCGAATATTTCAATAATTTGGATACCTAGTCAATAAAATATATTAGGAAATGTAGTTAATTAATAAGCTATTCATTGCTTGCAGGGTCCCGCGGACTGCAAAGAGCCGAATCAGGACCATAAAATCAAGACCACAACTTGGTTGAAATAGGACTCATCCGTGATCGGTATAAAAGGTATGCTGAAACAACCCTAGTGGTAACACTGAAGGTACTCCACCAGCCGGTCACTTTACAATAAAGGCATCCCACGCAGGGGACGCCGAGGCTAAACTCTAATTTATCGAACCCCTATTTACGAAAACAAAATAGAATATAAACATCATAATAAAATATCAACAAAACACATAAATATACTATGCCTACATTGCTAAATAATAATACATGTACCATAGGAAGCCCTAGTGACCATTTCCCAAAAAGCGTCTAATATTCCCAAGCTGGCCCAACAAACCTCATACACAAATTAGGAGTTTTGAAAGAGTTTTCACTAAAAAAAAACGGTAAGCGTCTGGTCTAGAGAAGAAGATATATAGTAGATTGATAGAATAGATTAGGAATGAGAAAGAACAAAGGAGAAAGGCAGCGATAGAGGGAATTTAAAGCACTAAATTCCAAAAAACGGGGATACTACTTATACAGAAACCCCCGGCATCCCCACTCGTTGGGGGGGAGGAGAGGGGAGGAGATGGGGTATAGTAATTGTTGTCCAGATAGCAAAGAATGCTGCATTTTCAGACAAATCAATTAAATTATTTTTCAACCAGCTTGGAATCAGTGGAATAAGAAATATAAACAAAACAAGAGGTCATTAAAAACATTATTTGGATAATTCACTAGTATCAAAAAATGTTATATCTATTTCAAAATCTGTTCATATTACAGAATGAGGCTGAATGCTTGGCGTGCTCGTTTAATAAATCCTCCAGAACTCTAGCATTTTCAATGTACTTTACTTAATATTTGCATGTCAACAAAATTAAAACCATTTTCAGTCTTTACTCATAAGATTAAATAAATTAAAGATTTATTTTGGGATGGGAGAGGGGGGGGACGCAATTTTATTAATTTGATGTAATTTTGATTATCTTATCATTTTTCTTTTAATTTTTTATGGGTAAAATGACATTTTTAAGTACTTTGTTCTTCACAGGTAAAGTTGGAAGGTTCAAAAAATTTTTTGTATTTCTTTTTCTTTTACAAATTGTCAAAATGGAATGTATGTTGTTAAAAGTGTATGTGTATGGTAGTAATATTTTATTTATATGTATATATTAATTTTGTAAATTGTTTATATTACATCAGTACAACTTATGTTAATCTGATTAATAAAAATTGATACAACAAAAATACAAATCATACTTGATAAAGATTATACTTGGTAGATCACTGACATGAAATACACTGTTTGTTCCAGTTCATTAAAGACTTACAATTGCTGACATGACCAGCCCTTTCCAAGATCAATTTGCAGACCACTGCCGTTATGCTTTGGAGTAAGACCTGGTATTCCTTCTAAAACTTGAGATGTGGTTCTTTATTCCAAGTTCTTGTGTTTTTGACCCAAAGTTCTTGTGTTCTAGAACTGAAGTTCTTGTGTTCTCAAACCGACGATCCACAATATGAAAGAAACAACACTCTCGTCAAACTGCCGTTTCACACAATGGCAACAGAAATGTGTGCAGGGCAATTGTGCTAACAAGAATGACGCAATGCAAATGTTTGCCAGTGGAAGGGTGAAGCTGGGGGTTACACTTTAACTATTTGTATAGTTAACATTCCACTTTAGTAATTGTTTGCAGGTAACAATCCACTGTATTAATTGTTTGCAGGTAACATTCCATTGTATTAACTCTTTTCACAGCCTTTACATTCCGTCGTCCTTTCATTGTAGTAACATATGCACACTTCCTTTAATGTAATCCTTAATAAAACACAAAGCCGCGTGACTTGAGTTTTGTTCGCCTGCTGAATTAACTAAACAAGTCTCGCTTGCACCAGCACAAGCCTAACTTCAAAGGAGCTACAGCGTAGCCGAGAGTTCACATAGGTAGGCCTCTCGTACGCCGTTAAGAACAAGTTTTAGAGAGACACGATGGCTACACATTTGCTACCGAGAACGTAATCTATTTCGTAGATCTTGAATGAATGAACATTGAAATTTAATGTCCACACCCACCACTGGCGATATGGCAATCTACTTTTATTGTTCTCATATATAGTTTTAAAAAACACCATAATTATAGTAATAGCAACAAGCACAACTGTTATTAATGTTATGTACTTTCTGTTCACACTTGTGGTATTAAAGCATAATTGTGTAGCAGCAGGGTGCACAATTATAATTTTCAATCTTTCGTCATTATGACCTAAACCTTCGCTGCTTTTGAACCCAGCAGTCGGATTAGTGTACAACAACAGCAACGTGTGAAAACTATTTTAACCAATAATTAGTATCGGCAAAGTCAATATCAGACGACACTGCATTATTTTCTTCAACCATTCATTACAAAACTTGTGCAATACTTTACACTAATAAAATATACAATTAACGATTTTTGTTTTTACATCTCACGACTATTCGTTTAGTGAGCGAGACTACTACTACTTGCGGTTTACGTAAACAAGGGAGACAAGAACGTTTAGGTACAACACATTCTCTTTTGTCTCCCTTTTTGCTACTGGTTAGCAATCACTTTCTTCTCCAAAATTTGTTTTACATAAACGTTTCAGCTCTAATCCTTTACATATTCCTGAAGTTACACCACAACTTATACTTCAGCACAGACTCAAACATGCACAAACGAAAACGTAGTTTGAAGTAGGGTGCGCGAAAAAATTGCCATTTTAAAACCGAGATCAGATCAGACCACACGCACACCGTCACAAAGTGTGAACAAAACAATGAAAAAAGCATATAAAAATGATGTACCAAAGGTGTTATCATATCACTTTTGAAGTGCAAACCTCCTTACCTTCAGATAATGGTTTCACACACAAAGGAAAACATGGTTTGAAGTTGCTGGTTTCCAAATGTATTTAACCAAAGAATGTACATGTACATTCTTTGATGTAACTCATTGTACGATTAACAGATAATAAACTCAACCAGTTGTAAAATATTTGTGTGTGGGTGTGCATGTTTCCACTGTTTGACAATGCAAATTATAATCCTGTAGTTTTTGATTGTATTATGTACACCACATTATAATTTCTCATAAAGATAATAAAGTTGTCGTATATCCGATCCAAGGTCCACTTGTATGGCGCACAATAGTTGGATTTGTACACTGTGACAGCAAACGAGTGTTATTCTCAATGTTAATTACTATTGTGTTTGTTACTGGAAAGTGTATTTGTGTTGACTGTACACCACAATGTAATTTCTTGAAAAAGATAATAAAGTTGTCTTATCTTTTCTTACAAGAACAGATTCACGCGCGCGCACACACACACACACACACCCACCCACACACACACACACACACACACACATTTTTGTAAAAACGACATTCTGATGACTGTTGTGAAAAAAACAGGGATTATTTTGACACACTTTTCATTTTCGTGACATTATTTTGACATTTTCAAATTTTTGAACCTATCCCTAACCCTAACCCTAACCCCTAACCCAAACCCTAACCCTAACCCTTAACCTAACCCTAGGCCTAAAACAGCTCTAACTCAGCAGGGAACTATTTTGACGTCAAAATAGGGCGCCCTTCCAAAAAAGTCAAAAGAAACCATGTGGAGTTCCATGAGTGTGTCACTGTAACGTCGTTTCTACATGCCCACACACACACACACACACATACGCACACACTGCATAAAATATGACTGCAAGTTGCTTGCACAAAGGAGATTATCATCTTTAAATCGAAGCGTTACACGGGGACATCGTCACAAAGCAGCGACAATCTATATCGAAGGTACAGGTATATTATACTCATTTTGAAGTGTGAACACATAGCATCTTCACAGCTAACTCAAGAAATGCTGGTGAGGAGTTTATTATGACCACCTTGCCACCTTGCATGACATGCATAGTATAGGAAGGAAGCGTAAATCAAAACATCACAAAACTAGGAATTTCTAAATCAATGTCTCTCTGAATGGATCGTTTCCAGTTTACAATATTCATTTCACAGCCTCGAGTCACTCATTAAGCTTGTAAGGGCGCTATATATATAAGAACGCTTCACTTGATAGTATTAGGCTTATGTATTCAAAGCAAATATACTGCCTCTATACAAGTAAAGCATATACACATGCCAGTCAGTCCCTCATCTTTGTTGTTAAACAGGTAAACTTATTGGTTGTTCAGTCTATTGTATACACTGTCACTGCATCCTATGTGTAGCAAGTAGTTAGGCCTAACTGAGGAGATAAACGTAAAAATGAACCACACGCTAACATTATGAAATGTTTAGCTTGCCCTAAGACGGGATCCTTTCAAAATATAAAAACTACACTTTTGTCACATTTGATCTATCCAATAATAATTATAAGCTTATAGTTAAGGTTCTCCCTCAACCTAACAACTTCATCCCCCCACCCCCACCCCAAACTATAAAGAGTCGTTTTCAATGTTAAAGGTCAACCACAGTGCTCGGTCAAAAAGTTTCTGCTGAAAGAACTTTACTAAATAATACCAGATGCAAAAAATTCGGTAAGCAAAGCTCTATCGTTTAATAGATATCGATCACTGAAAGTGGGATTTCCTACCTGTAATTAAGGGTAAGGGAAGTAATACTCTAAAACGCAGCTATCGCTGATCTTCCCTCGCAGTGACGTCAGCAGCTGTAGACAATGGCCGATTGCGAAGAAGTTACAAGCGAGACAAGCAGTGTTTCTTCACTCGATCTGTCGTGTTACAGCAGTGCTCTCTTCTGTTAGAAACGAATTCGACCCCCGAGTACTAATTGTAATAATAAACAAATAATTATACGAGCTAGACCCGTGAATACATAACCTCTTCAGGGGCGGATCAGTTAGTTTTTTTTTTGTTTTTTTTTTTCTCCAAAAATTCTTATAAAAAAATAAATAAAATAAATAAATTAATATATATATATATATATATATATATATATATATATATATATATATATATATATATATATATATATATTATATATATATATATATATATATATATATATATATATATATATATATATATATATATATATATATATATAATTTATTTTATGTTTATTTTTATTTTTATAATTGTATTCTCTCTCTCTCTCTTTCTCTCCTTCTTCTTCTTTCTTTTCCTTTTTTTTTTTTTTGGGCCGGAAACCCTCCCCCCTCGTCCGCCCCTGCGTTCCCTTTTCTGAAAAGCTCCTCTGACTTTCCTGACACCCGGCAAGTGATAGCAGACGATGGATGTGTAGTAGCCACTGTGACTGTAGTTGAAGTTGAAGCAGTACTAGTAGGCCTACTACTAGTAACTTGAATCACTGTTGCTGTTGTTGAGGCTTTGGATCGTTGGAACAGAGATAGGCTTTAATGTCTGTATTGTTTTCATCCCAAAGCTCCGCATAAAAGTGGCACTTGGGGGGTAGCAGTCTTCAGCGAAGTGTTTTGCGCAAATTGCTGACGACGCACAAATCTCACCCACTTATTTCGCACTTCTTCGTTTTTTGGAAACCTATGCAATGTTATCCCACCCGCTTGTTTGTTTGTACAACCGCCAACGGCACAATATAGGCCACTGCTCTTCGTTTTCCTGCGTTTTGGTAGAGAAGTTTTTTGTTTGTATGTAGATTATAGTCACACGACACTTTCGCATATAGGTGACTACTGGACCGATTTATACTGACACCAGTTGTTGGTAAAGGGAAAAATAATATGATCACACGTTGACCAATCCGGGATTCGAACCACCGACCTTTCGGTTACTAGCAAGACGCTCTTACCAACTGAGCTACCCGGTCCCTAGTAGAGAAGGGGCACTATCGGACTCTATATTGTCTCCAGCAGTTGACGTCACGAGCCATGTGGTCACGTGAGCGGGCTTTTCGAAGGTGCAAAAGTTTATTCGAAGTAGATTTTATTAAATATTAAAAAAAGGCAGCATTTTTCGGAAAAAAGTTGTTTGGCATGTGACTTCTTTTATTATGTAGATATTTTGTGCTCAATTTTATATTTCAATGATGTTGACCTTTAAAACCACACTTCAGTCACGTGTGATTTGTTCGACTATTGTAGCTATAATATATAACCTTTTCAACTCCACTTAATCAGTCCTCCTAACTAGCTCCTATCGTTTATCGTTTTCAATTATTAAACTTTCTTCAAACGTATTCAGTAATGTGCATGTGAACCTCTCTGTATCTGTACATTTGAAGATAGTTCGTTATGATAATTTAATATGATGCATGATATGTGTAGGGGCTAGCCCGACATCAGACAACGCTAATGCAACTGCAGATCAACCACACGATATAGAACTATAAATTTCTAACTTCGCTCCATTTCCCCACCCAGCCAAACATTCCCGTACGCAATTCTGAAACTACACGTCTTTCACAGTCGCTAAGTTTAAGCAAGCATATACATTCATTCCGCGTGTGCAGATGTTCATAGTGACAATAATTATGTCTTGTAAAGACGTTAAACCTCTAAATTGTAACCCACATGACATCTAAAGTGAAATAGTATCAGCACAAATCAACAAGGCGATTTATTTCTTTTGCTGCATAATAAATTGTATCCAAAAAGTTCACTCAGATCATCCATAGATCATCAACAGGAAAAAGCCATGCATTTCAATCTTGCTTATTTTAAGGTTATGTTCATGTTCCAAAAGTGCAACTCGGCCACCTTCTCCCAATGCACACTGCACTGCGCTCTGTGGCCTCAATATAAAGATAATTTATTATGTGCATCCTGGAGTATAGAAATGAGGTGATCAACAACACAATGCAATTGCTTTTTTAAAATGTTTAATGCTCATTCTTATTTTAATCACTTTTTTAAAATCCCTTTTTTTATATATTGCGCATTTTTAGCTCAAGAGCTGCTCAAAGCGCTGGCCGATATAGGATCTGACTCAAGCCGCCCGAAGCCCCCACCTACCTCAACAACTCCCCTTCCCTCATCCCATCCCCATTGGAATAATTGCAGTGTTTACTCCGAATTCCGTCACCTTCTCCACTCCTCTTTTACCCCTTTCTCTTCCCTATCCCCCCCTTCCTCACACACACACACACCCACACCCTCCATTACTTGCTTTCATCCCACCACTTCTCTTCCGTCACGTCATTTAGTTTGCCCATCCTCCCTTTCTCACCCCTCCTATCCGACCTACACTTCCCCCCATCCGAACTTAATGGTTCCTCTCAACTCCAACATCTCGCTTCCTTGATGTTCAAGAGCACTTACAAAACATCACGAGCCGTGATACACTTCTTTTTTTTTAAAAGCCTGCACCTATTCTTGAAAACTTCTGCTTTTACCTTATCCTATCCTATCCCGTAACTCGGAGGTCGTTGGGGCACCACAGATGATCTTTCAACCAGCGTACTCCATCTTTCCCTGTCCTCAGCAACCCTGATGGTGTCAAACCAGTCCATTCTGGAATGTTGTCCTCCCACCTCTTTTTCGGTCCCCCTCTTCTTCTACCTCCTTGCACTGTGCCTTGCAGGATGGTCTTTGCAAGACCTGATGATCGTGTGACGGAGGAACCTCATGTTACTACAGGTTCAACGACCACGTGCTCGGGGACAAGGCGAGCCACACTGTATTCGTGGATATCGGTTGTGGCCAACGGCCTAAAGAGGGTTAGGCCCTGCCAGGTCTTTCTTGCCCAAGACACGCTGCTTTTATCTTACAATTCTATACATATATATATATATATATATTATTTATGCTTCTTAAACATAACAGAGCCAGAAGGAAAAGGGGCTTGTGCAGTTTGGAAACGATGAAACCAAAGAAGACATCGCGGAAGTATGATAGTGGTAAAAGTTACTGGTCTACCACGCTGGGAAAGTCTACAAGTTCTAGACATGATAAAGTGGTGATTATTGTGTTGTAATTAACAGAAACTTACATGGGGAAACTTGTAACTCCTCCTCCTCCTCCTTGTTGTTGTTTTGCTTCTTCTTGTCCTCCTACTTGTTCTTGTTCTCCTTATAACCTTCTCCCCCTCGTCCTTTCCTCCTCCTGGCTCTTCTCGTAACCTCCTCCTCGTCACCCCTCTTCCTCCTTCTTCTACTTCTTTACAATAGACGCGACGCAAGACAGTACTTCCCCCCCTGGGGGTGCCGGCCGGGGGTTTCAGTATAAATAGTATCCCCACTTTCTGGAAATTTAGTGCTTTAAATTCCCACTGCTGCTGTCTTTCTCCTTTGTTCTTTCTCATTCCTACTCTGTTCTATCAATCTACTATACTATCTTCTTTTTCGCTAGACCAGTCATCTACCTTTTTTCTTGAAAACCCTTCCTGGACAATACTCCTCATTTGTGTATGAGGTCTGTTGGATCAGCTTGGGAATACTGGACGCTTTCTGCCAAATGGTCACTGGGGCTTCCTATGATGTTATTATTTAGCAATGTAGGCATTTTATATGTATGTGTTTTGTTGATATTATATAATGATGTTTGTATTCTATTTTGTTTTTGTAAACGGGGGTTCGATAAATTAGAGTATAGCCACAACATCCCCTGCGTGGTATGTCTTTATTGTAAAAGTGACCGGTTGGTAGATTGCCTTGCCCTTCAGTGTTACCACTAGGGTTGTTTCGGCAGATCTTTCATGCGGGTCAGGTGTGAGTCCTCTTTCACTTCTCTGGTCCTGATTTGGCTCGGAGGAGTCCGCTGGATCTAAAGCAATAATCATATCATGTAATGTAATGTAAGACAGTACTTAACTTAAAATCACACAAAATTGTGTGGTATGAATTGATAGATTATAATCTTGTACAGACCTTAGCATCAAGTGCATTGGACACGATAAGTTAGTGTGAAATACAAACATCATTAACATACTTTACTATTACAGAGAGCAAACTGTGGGTCAGCCTTTGTGGTGGAGTTGACGTGTGTCACTTTTATGTTAAGTGGTTAAAAGGGGGAGTTAGGTGTATGTCGTGTTGTGCTGTGAGCCAGTGAGTGATTGTGTGCACGCGTGTGCGTGTGAGTGTGTGGTTGTAGTGAATGCGCGTGAACTTTGGCACGTTCCGTCCGAGCTTTTAGAGGTTCAATGGGATCTATGCACAAGTCGGCGGCATGGTCACGTGGCGCGGGAATAACAAAGCGGTCATGGCTTCTTTTAGCTCGCTCGCGTGTACTCCAATGCTGCTTAAAAATGTTAAATTTACCGAAATTTTGGGATACTGTGATGTTTTGAACATAGCACACTCGTGCAATAATGATTACAGAGCGATGTGTCACTGACATTCAGTTTAGAGTTGACGACATGCAGTGCTTCATCATTTGCGCTCGAAGTGGAAATCGATAAAAGGAAATGTTCTTTTCTTTGCATAAAGGTTTTACGTCAGAGTTAGAGCATCCAAACGCAGCACAATACTTCACCATTTTCAAACTCGATCACGCTGTGTTATTCCCGCGGCACGTGACCGCCACGCCTTTGTGCATAGCGCCCATTGGTCACAGCCAAGTTAACCCTAGAGTAATCCCATTCCAGACCAGTTGCGGGAGGGGTGGGCTGAGGGGATTTCGGAATGCATTATACTATTAATAATCAAACCTTGCTTGCCACAAGTCATCGATATAAAGATCTCTATGTACTATAAATATAACCCCTGTGGGGAAAAAAAAGACATTAGCAGCAAAAACACTAAAAGTCTGTCACCTCTAATTATTATTAAGAATATAAGTACTACCTCAAGTACATTATATATATGTATATATATATGAGTATGTATGTATGTATGTCTGTTTGTGTGTCTGTTTGTGTGTCTGTGAGTGTGTGGATGTGTGTGTGGATGGGTGTGTGTGTGGGTGTGTGTGAGTGAGTGTGGAGGTGGGTGTGAAGGTGTGACTGTGAGTGTGTGTGTGTGAGCTGTGTGCGTGGAAGTGTTATAGAATAGAAACAATGAAGCTGGGGTTTGAGCTCTTTCGTTTCTGATAATAGGCGTGACCAAAGAAGGTGTAGTGTAGTGTAGTGTAGTGTAGTGTAGTGTAGTGTAGTGTAGTGTAGTGTAGTGTGGTGTGGTTTGGCGCGGTCTAAGTATGGTATGTGGCGTGGTGATAGTATGGTGTATCCCAAATGAAGTTGGCAAACAGCTATCACAAGGTAATGGCCAAGACGCCAACGTTTGTCGCCCAGACCTAAACACTGTGTAGCTGAGACTAGCCAAGGCTAACGTTCGCCTATAGGTGTGAGAGATACTCGGTGAGTCTCAGTTGAGATATGTGTGTGATCCATTCACTAGCAACTTCTTCTTAATTAGCGCTGGCCTGAGGTTGTGTACAATCTGTGTACGGAATGATGTATACAAGGCATGCTTCCAATATGATTGATTGATTGATTGTTGCTTTAGGTCCAGCGGACTCTTCCGAGCCAAATCAGGACCGGACAACCCCCGATCCGCATAAAAGATCTGCTGAAACAACCCTAGTGAGAAAATTGAATGCCCTCCACCGGCCAGCCACTTTACAATAAAGACATCCCACGCAGGGGACGGCTGAGGCTTTACCCCAACTACTCGAACCCCCGGTTACAAAAACAAAATAGAATATAAATATCATTATAAATTATCAACAAAACACATACATATAAAATGCCTATATTGCTAAATAAGAACATCATAGGAAGCCCTAGTGACCACCCGGCAGAAAGCGTCCAACACTCCCAAGCTGATCCAACAGACCTCATACACAAACAAGGAGTCTTGTCCAGGAAGAGTTTTCAAGAAAAAAGGTAGGTCATTGATCTAGCGAAGAAGAAGATAGTATAGCAGAGTGATAGGACAGAGCAGGAATGGGAAAGAGCAAATGAGGAAGACAGCGACAGTGGGAATTTAAAGCACTAAATTTCCATAGGCGTGTATCTAAAATTGATATGGGAATCATTGCAAAAGGTGTTCCGTATGTATGTATGCCTATTGCTTGCGAAAACGAAAGAGTGTGTGTGTGTGGGTGTGTGTGTGCGCGTGTGTGTGGGTGCGTGTGTGGGTGTGCGTGCGTGTGTGTGTACACATGCATGTGTTAACATGCGTATGTGGGTGATATATAGAGAGAGGGAAAGAGCGAGAGAGCGGGGGAGGGAGAGAGACATAGACGCAGGCAGACACAAAGAAATTAAGGGCATGAAAGGCACAAGGTACAAAACATACACCTAAAACCGTTCGTTATCACTTCATCTGCAAGCAGCATGATTCAAGAAAACACTTCAACTTTTCAATTAAAGTCCGCTCCAGGATATAAACATCTTTTATGGGTCAGAATTTTAACAAATGTTTTCACGGTGGTTTTTTTTGTTTTGTTTTGTTTTTTTTTAAAATAAAATGGTGTTTTATAAATGGTGTTGTTACGATTGAGACGCACACGATAGATCCGAACATTTTGTTTTGCAAAGTATGTAATAATAGCGTGTATTTACCTTTGATTTGATTTGATTTTGCGCTGATGCTAGAAGAAGCTTTGTATAATGTTGATAATTTTCGTCGGTCGATATTGATGCGAATTTTCTGGAATTAATTGTTTATTATCGACCGAATTTTCCAGATGTCATTGGTAAAAGCTGGTCGAATCATGCAGATTCGTAAACATTATGTGACGTAAGCCAGTATAGTTCAGGTGACGAGTTTTACTTTGATTGGGTGTTATAGCGTCATTCTGGAGTGGTGGAATTTTTTTCTCTATTGCAGAGAGGTTATATAAGTATTGCACTGTGTACTGTGTACGCATGGGTATGTGACTGGATATCTGTTTATGTGTGACGGTGGGTCTATTGTTGCTGGGCTCTGCACAATGGAATGTTATTACCCACTCGTCTTTAGTCTATGGGGATCGCTAGTAATCTCCCTGTGACTTAACTTAATACATTTATTTGTTTAGCTCGGTCTGTGTTTAGGCTGGGCTACAGAGATAGATAGAAAAATGGTAAAAGATCACTGTCACACTAGCTCTCATACGGCTATGAAACATAGGTAGTCCAGCCACTTGATAACAGTAAATATCACACATTTATTTCCTCTAGGCTCTACTCTATACAAGATCTTCGAAGTACGAAACTAACTTAAAAGTTCAAATGTCACTGCAAATGGTTTGCTCTTGATAGTGCTAGGCAGCTACTTTATCATCATCGGGCACTGGATGATTTCTGCCCTAATGGTCAGAGTTCTGGAAGAGTGGACTTCTGTGGTCCTTTTGATACAGATTTGGTGCACGGTTTCGATCTGCACTTATCTGTTTTTTCGACGAACTGTGTCGTGGGTGCTTCCTTGATAAGCTGTGTTGGGGTGGATTCTGCTCCTTGTGACTAGACTGGTAGGCTCTCGTTGCTCAGTGCGTGAGATGCCTCTGCAGACCAACGTTCAGAAACGACTTGTTCTTGTCTTTCGCCTAGTTGGGATCACGATACAATGCCTACTCGTCTGTAACATATGAGACGAAATTCTGCACAACCCTGAATAATAGGTGTGTGCAGAGCGTCTCACTGAAGGTCGAAGTAGCCCTCAGTGATTAGCTCCACATCTCTATATATACGCGACGAACATTCTTCTAAGTCCGTGGTCCACTGGAATCTCCACTCTAATTTCCTATATATATAAATATAAATCATGGCTAACTATACACATAGAAAAATAATTAATATTATACACATTCTCTGGTACAGCCACTGGTCTGCAAGAATACATATAGGTTAAACAACAGTGTGTACGTCAGGTATACAACATGGTGTCGGCCGGTCGGGTTCGCCACGTGGTCACGCAACGTTGGACTAACAATTCAATTCTAAGCATAGCAAATTTCACAAACATAATTCAACAATATTATCAATACATCACGATGAAACAAAAGTATGTTCATTTACCTTTTTGACAATGTCAGGCCGTGGCTAACTTAGTTGATTCGAATTTTCAACAAGTCTATGGAGAGATTCTGTTAGAGTGTAGCTGTGTACTCTAGGCAGTTTGAACGCAGAAAGACCCTCTACCTGGCCTCTGACTAACCAGGCAGAACTGGTTCTACCTAATCTCTCTCTGTTCTGATTGGTTGTAAAATCTTATTGGCTGTAAATTCGAAGCGCTCTAACGTAAGCTGGATGATGTCATTGCCTGCTGGGCTATCATCAGCATATAACTGTGTACCTTAGAGCCACTTCTGTCGTCTGCTTCAGACTAACAGTAACCTTCTAAGTTTACACTGACTAAACAAGGCAAAAGCTTAAGGCTGTGTTTAAATCTAGGCTCTTGTTACATTATGCATGTGTGCTAGTGTTCATAGATTTGAATTTCGGTATGGAAGTTGTGTTTGATAGTATATCAAATGTATAAATATTGTATGTCTATGTTTTTGATAGTTTTGATGTTGTTATCTCCTTCCTCCTTGCACTGCTAAATATCCATGCCATGTGTTTGGACAATAAAGAATCTTGAATCTTGAATCTGTCTGCTTGTAGGGATGATCTTTGTAGTGATTTTATGAAAGCGATCTTGTATGCAGTTGTTGATGTTTGCTGAATAAAGTTTGAAAACTTTTTACGACGACTCCTGCCTTGTTGTTGAGTGAACAGGCTGCGTGGATAAACGAATTCGCGTTACACTTATCAAGATTCAAATATGGGGGCTGAATCGACTACTAATAAATACTGTGTAAAAGATATTTTTAATTATTTTTGTTTTAAAACACAATTTGAAAAATGTTCAAAAAGGAGGTAAAAAGAAAAAAAAAGCATGCAGTAAATATTTTATTTCTTCATTTCACATCAGCTTAATAAAAAGTTTATATCAATAATTCTTCAGCATAGTTTGCTCAACACTATCAGATTACTACAGACCTAAATGTAACAACACAACCTGCTCTCAAAAACATTCTATAACCCCCATCAGCCTGCTACATCTAAAAACCTACATGCAACAACGACCCTTCTCAAGTGGCTATCATCCTACGTGTACCAAAGTTGAAAGCAAAACACTTGTGAAGGATCCTCATTTAACTTTTGGGTACGTTCAAATTTACAGCGTCGTCAGCTGCTGGCTCAGTCCTTTTCCTGAGCAAATAACGAGTTGGGTTCTCCTCGACATTGTGTGAGTGAGTGCAGATTGCGAAAACCACATGCTGATGTAGTTACAAATGTTACAAGGTTACAAAGAAGAATGAATGAACATATAAGCTTAACATCCACACACCCCATTGGCGATACGGCAGACTGAGAAAAGTTTACAAAGGGGTAAACTTAAGGGTCGTTTAAAAATTTTATTTTTAAAAAGAATAAGTAGAAAAGTCTTGATCAGTGTTGAAAATTTGATTAATTAAGGTGGTCAAGGGTTTTGTTGTATATTCATGTTGTTGATGTCGTAAAATTGTTAACCCTGATACAATTGAAAGAGTTCATATCTACACGCAATCCTATATTAATTATTTTAATTTCATTTTATAATACAGTTAATTTCCCCTTTCGTTTAACATTTTCATTGTGTAAAACGTATGTCGTATTATTTTACTTATTTCACTTTGAAATAAAGTTTATTTCCATGTGTATGTGAGTGTGTGTGCGTGTGAGTGGGTGTGTGTGTCACTGTGAGTGTGTGTGTGTGTATGTGTGTGCATTTGCATTTCGTCTAAACTTTTCTTTTTGTAATTAGGTGTATGTCTTAATAATTCAATGCCCTTTATTTGTTATTTTCCCCTCCCCTCGGCCTCCTTGTCCCATTGTCACCCAAGTGTTAAGACCTAGAACCCTACATTTGTATACCCATATTCTTTGATTTGACATAGCTATTCATGTAAAAGTAGGAATGTTGGCCGACATTTCTTTAGCTAGGGAGACCAAAACCTTTGTGCACAAAGGCAGGTAGTAGTAGTCTCGTCAAAAAGAAATGGGACTGGAGAAAAATGACAGCTTCTTGGATATGTAATCCTTAGGCCAACAACAAACAAAAAAAGAATGTTTACGGTATGCCGACCGACCTTAATTTTTTGGCCCGACCGTAAACTTTTTTTGGGGGGGGGATCGTCTGGAAAAAAAATTGAAAAAAGCCCCAAAAAATCGCACTTAAGGTTTTTAAAAAAAGGTTAAAATAAATAAATACATAAAGAAGCCGACCTACCCACCCTATTTTTCCCCCTATGTTACCGTAAATAGCCTTTTTTATTCTTTCTTTCTTTTTTTTTTTTTTTTTCGGGGGGGGGAGGGATGGTGGGTAGTGGGCTTATTAGATGCCACCCTTCACTTCCTTTTCGAACGATCATAGTTCTGAGGAATGGAGCCACTGAAATTTTTTTTTTAGTTAGTTTACCTTGGTAATAAAAAACAATATATTGTTTTTATTACCAAGGTAAACTTACAAACAGAACAGTTTATGGGTTCTCAGATTAAAGCATAAATGGACGAAGTATACTAAGTTTCAGTTACCTAAACAGTTAAGTGCCTAACAATAGTTCTACAGAACTATACGCGAAGCGAGGTCAGGGTCACGCTGGGCCGAGGGTACCAGAACCCTGTGAGGTTAACGCCCTGTTCTGTTGTTTCAAGATTAGCCTGATAGATCGATCTATGACGGTGGGTAAGGGTGGAGGGATCTTAAATCAACGGGCAATAATCCTTTCAAACAAGTAAGCCGTATATTGTCACAGTACCCAACGGCCTCAATATCCCCTCCGCCCCTCCCCCCCCCCCTTCTCCCGATCCCCCTTCCCCCCGCCCCTTTTTCTTTCTTGAAAAAATGTCATCATTTCATTGGATGCGAAATAGTTCATGAAACTTATGCAAAAGACTGTCCAAGGTGTTAATCTCTCTCTCTCTCTCTCTCTCTCTCTCTCTCTCTCTCTCTCTCTCTCTCTCTCTCTCTCTCTCTCTCTCTCTCTCTCTCTCTCTCTCTCAATTTCGTTCTATTATCTAGTAGCTACTGAATCGTCCACCAAGGCAAATTTCAGTTCGGTAATCAATACAAACTACAATCCTGAACTCGCCATCAGACCGCAAAGACAGCTTCAATAACAAAGCAAGTCATATTTAACGAAAACGTTTGGAGAAACAATAACAACAACTACCATCATCGTCATCGTCATAAACATCAACATTATTATCATCATCATCAAAATCAAACAGGACTCACCACAGTGACAGATCCACGGCCTTCAGTTTTCCCTCCGATTCTTCACACGTTTTACCTCCGCTCGCGCCTCTTCTTCAGCTATTAGTACTCCAATAACAGCATTCTCTGACCGCTTGGCGATCAAAATGTCACACGCACAAAATGTCCACACGTCGGTGTATTCAATAAGCTTAGAGAGTCAAAACACAACGAAGAAAACTGGAAGAGAACTGCAGCATCGTCACCGCATACTGGCACGAGGTTTTAGTGCTGTTTGACAAGCCCACATACAGTAGGCCTAAGTAAAGAAAGTTCAAAGCGATAGCGCACACAGGAATGAATGACGTCGTAATTTTGACTAGGTCGTTTTGGGAAGGCAAGTATTGTAATAATGACAGGCGTTTCACGCAGGGTTACATGTATTTCACAACGGTACTCCTAGCATGGGTGGTTAGTCACCACCGAACAGGGGCAGTCCCAGTGCTGTTTACTGCATGGACGCTTTCTCTCCTCCATTCAGCCTGATTGGCTCCTCCCAATTTTTTTTTTTTTTTTAGGTTCCCCTTTACCCTAGTTTTTTCAGCACAGGTCATGAAATGTCACTGCGGCTATCCCAAATCCATAGATAGGCGAGTCCCCATCCTCCAGACCCTCTCCTCACCCCTTTCCTACATCGTATCTACTGGAAATACTTCCACATGTTCTTCAGATTCAGACTCAGGCTGTGGTTTATAAAATAAATTATTAAATTATAAAATAAAAAAAGGAAATAAATAATAATGATTATTATTATCTTTCATCGTCTTACTTTTCATAGAGCTGAGGCCGAGGAAACCTTTGCAGTTCACAAAGTTGATTTGAACTGCATGTGATCGAAAGCATGAATCAGAATGTTATTATAAACAATGACTACCTACCTAACCATTGGGACGCACGATAGTTCCGAACGTTTTCTGTTGCAAAGCATGCAATTATAGCGTGTGTTTATCTTTGATTTGATTCTGTGCTGTTGCTAGAAAAAAGCTTTGTTCAACGTTGATAATTTCTGTCGATCAATATTGTAGTAATATCGTGGAGAATTTTCTGGAATTACTTATTAACGATCGAAGTTAGCTTTTAAACTATATGTAATATTCTATGATGTAAGACAATGCGTAGTTCCGGTGACGAGTTTTATAGATTGGGTGTTATTGCATCATTCTGGAATGCTCGAAGTTTCTTTGGATTGTTGAGAGACTATATAACTAAGTAATGCACAATCTGCAAAAAGAGAGACATCGTCCCCTATACGCTTATGTGTCCGGGGACGTTAATCTATTTAACAAACAACAGCAAAAAGTTATTTTTGTAGTGATTCGGGAGGCAGTCTTGTACGCAGTTGTTGGTGTTTGCTGAATGAAGTTGGAAAACTTTATACGACGACTCCTGTCTTGTTGCTGAGTGAACAGGCTGCGTGGGTAAACGATTTCGAGTTACACATATCAAGATTCAAGCATGGGGGCTGAATCAACTATTGATAAATCGTGTAACACAGAATTTAAACAACTTAGGCCTACTTATCCATAATCAAGAAACTTGCATTAACATGCACTAATGACGGATCTACATTCAAGTTAATGTGCATTTTAATGTTCTTTGGCCATTTTACTTTATGTTGCACTTTTCAGGAACAAAAGTGCGTTTCTTTAAACGTTGATCAAATTATTGCTGTTGTTTCTCTTTTCTTGTGCTGTGACTTATGTATTGTTGAAATAAGATTTTTGGTAAAATTCATATAAGATTAATGCATATTGCTTTGTAGTCCCGTAAAATACTGTATTCATACATGTACTGCCCAGTTTGCCGTACAAATCCGGCCAGCTTCAAATGAATGTTCTACTAGGCCAATGCCATAACAACAACAACAACGTAAGTCTGAATTCAAATCCTGTGGCTAGACCCCCCAAATCCTAATCCAAACAACTGACCTCTTCATATCGAATTACCTTTTATGAAAGTGCCTTAAGGCATGGGCCTATCATAATAATGCACAAAGCTTCTTTATTCAGTTCGTGTTATGTAGCTCACGCTTTTTCGTTCGTTCTTTCTTTCTTTCCTCTTTCTTTCCTCTTCCTTCATTCCTTTCTCCTCTTCTTATTCTACACCCGTGGAGGTGCCGGGTTTTTTCTGTATAAATAGTATCCCCACTTTCTGGATAATCTCTCCCTCTCTCTCTCTCTCACGCTCTCTCTAACTCTATCTCTCTCTCACTCTCTGTCTCACTCTCTCAAGTTGTTTTTAGCTACATATAAAAACCAACTTTTATAACTACTAAATTCGTATCTGTGGCATATTGCCAGCATTGTTAAACAAGTTGAATTTTTGGAGTTCGTTCGTTGGTTAAAATTTACGTCCCCCGACACCTAAGGGCATATTGGGGACGATCACTTGGAGGCAGAACAACTTCAAAATATGTTGCTGAGGTCGATCGTTGTGAATGTGCCAATAAAATATCCGTTCAACATATTTAGTGAGAATGCCCAGAAATATAACGGATATAATCTATATTGAAAAGTGATATCCATTAAGTTAAAGGAAACATATGATGATGATAATTATTATTCCCATAGCAAAGATAATAAATCTGCAGTGGAAAAGTTAGTAAAATGTTCTGCACTTTTTAAATAGTTAATAATTCACATGAAGGAATCTCCTGATGATGATGATGATGATGATGATGATGATGATGATGATGATGATGATGATGATGATATTAATTGATGCTGATGTTGTTAAATTATTAATCATTATATTTATAAAAGTATCAAATACATTCATAAATTTGAAGTTGTTGTAGTTGCTGTTGCTGCTCTCGAGGAGAAGAAGACGAAGATGTGAATGAAATTTGTAACTAGTGCAAAGTGTAATTTTGGAATTAAAATACGTTCTAGGATAAATAGGAATTACTATTTACCTTAACTTTGTCCCAAAGTTGATTGGAATTTCAGTTCGTCCTAGGACGTGTGGGAATTCTAATATACACTTGTACGATTCCGAATGGCACAGGATTGTCTTTCTTCCTGTGACCTATAATAATTTATTGTTTCTAGAAAGATATAGGTCTAGCAGAAGATTAGATGAGGCCTGGAAACTCCTCCTCTAGTCTCTTGTACGTTGCATAATTATTATCACAAGACTTTGGCTAGGAGGTGCGAGAATTTAAGGGACAGAAATCTGTAAGCACAAGACTCGGTTGTGTTGAAGTAGTTTCCCTTGCATTGTTTCGATGCAAAGACCAAAATGGCTTCTCTGCCTCCATTACCATCGGCTTTGAAAGCAGTTCAACATTACATAAAGACAGCAGCTGAACACGACAAAAGAGATGTTGTTGTGACCTACTATTGTAAGTGTTTGTTTCACGTACATGTGTAACAGATTTATGTAAAACGATCGTAATAATTATAATCAGAAAGAACATACAAAGTAAGTAAAGAGCGTCTGCTTTATTCGCAGTCACAGTAAAATGACTCATAATCATCTTTTTAGATTCTTTAGTAAATTATAAAATGAACTAGGAAATAACATTGTATTCGTTAAAAAAACGAAGTCATTTAATGTGTATCTTTGTGTAAAATGATGCAGTAAGTGGTGTACAGAAATGAATTGAACTTCTATCCTTTTGCAGACTGTCATTAATAAAAATAAAAAAAAAATAAAATAAAAAAAACTTGAAGAAGGATATGAATCTGAATTCTTTCACTGTGCTATCATATGTTGATACTTATACAGTGTCGCAGGCAAGCAAATTGAACAAAAGAAAAGTTGAGATCAAACTAAATAAAAACAAAAAAAAGTTCCTTAGCATGTTCACACCTCCAGCTGATCCAATCTGACTATCGTAGCGACCGTTGGGTACAAACCCCACCCAGCACACCTCCAGCCTTCATCAGCGCTACTTTCTAAAGGATTATAGCTCAAAATTAGAAAGTCTTTAACCCCTGCTTCATCTATACCAAGCTAGTGGACCCAGACTGGAATTGTCCTGGGAAAGAAACTTAATTTGAAGGAAATAGCATTGTTAGTAATGTTAAGTCAATGCACTATGTTATAATTGTTAACTGATCAAGTTTCAGCAAGCAACTTGTGAAAAAAACAACGTTAACTATAGCCCTGACCCTAAACCTCTCAGTTAGCCCTTAAACAGTCTTACGGGCTAACTGACAGGTTTGGGTCTGGGCTATAGTTAACGTTGTTACTGTTAATGTTTGGTCAGAAGTTTGGGTTAATGTTTGAATATATATATTTTTTTATAGGCTTGGGTCAGAGCTAGTTTTAGTCTAGGGTGAAAAATGTAATGGTTTCATAATACCATTTTAATTTAAGTACTTTGAAACTGTCTTCAAGTTCAATCTAACATTCTAAGTTCTACTTCTAGGAAAATGTGTACATTTATATATTAGTGTTATTTAAAGGGTCTTGTGTTTTCAGGCAGGCTCTATGCCTTACAGAAAGCTATGGAGATTGACAAGAAATCACCAGAGGCACGACAGTTCCTAGTTGCTTTAATGGATAACTTGGAAACGGTATTTTTTTTTTTAATTTTAATTTTAGGGTGTGTATGCGTATTTGTGTTTGTGAATTTTTGGTGTTTGGTATTTTTCTGTTGTTTGTTAAAATAATTCATTCATTCATTTGTTGATTTATTCATTAATTTATTCAGTGATTTCTTTTTTTTTTCATTTATGTTGAGAGCCTAATAAGGCATAGTATTATAATTAGTAGCAAGTTCAAGACGCATCAAAGCAAATGACTAATACTCAGTTACTAAGAGAGCATTGTGTACCAATATGTTTATATAAAAATAATTTTGTAAAATTTTTACTGAGCTATTAAAGATGAATAATTAAGGCCACACACACCATACACATTTATACAAACGTACACACATGTGTGTACGTTTATGTATATTATATATCACACACATGCATTGCCAACATTCATGCTGACTAGCTGAGTGATGTTGTTGTTCTTGTTTTTCGCCAATAGGAATCTGTACCTCAGTAGTACATGTAGTGACCTGTGACATGCTGCTGATACTGTTGGCTGGCGCCTTGCCCTGCCTTTATTTATCCCCATAAATAGTATAGTAGTACATCTGGTTTGCCAGATGGGTTAATTTATAGGCACTTGTAGACCCTGCACCTGATGTTTGTCTACACCCTGTTTTCTTCAATCCATTTCTTGAGACAACCGGTCTTTTGACCAAACCTATTCTTATAAACATTTTGACATGTATCATTGTATGTTATACAAATCTTTTGATCAAGCCCTAACTGCAGTGGGAGGTTCCTCTACACTATATGAGTGAATGTAATAACATTGTGTTTTATTTCCAGTTGAAGAAAGCCCACAAAGATGAGGCTATCCACAATGAGTTGGTGGGACAGGCTCACATGGAAAATTATGCGCTCAAAGTTTTCCTTTATGCTGACAATGAAGATCGTGCATCTAGGTTTAACAAGTAAGAAATTTGTTCCCACATACTCATTTAGATTATTCAAGGGTCGCACTAGCTTTTAAAATGTGGGTTCCCTGTTCACTATCCAAATGTGGAATAGTTACACCAGTATCCTCTAAGTTCACGATCAACATTATGCAATGAGCTTTACATAACTCCTGTTTATTTCTTCTTTTGTTTCCTTTTTGTTCTTGAAGAAAGATGCATACCCTAAGCCCAGCATTAAAAAAACCAATTATGTATGTTTAGCCTTTGGTTGTTAAACTGATGATCCAGGCTGGAGGGCAAGATAACAGTGGCCACTTTTCACAGTCCATCTTAGCAGTAGGGACCTTTCAGAAGCGAGTGATTTTCCTTGTGAAAGTGATTCTGCAATACTTTCTGTCTATGACATCAGCAGTTTATGATCTCATTAGTATGCAAAGATGAAAGTTCATGAAATTTTACTCAGTGGTTTTGTGGGAAAGGTCAAGTTCATCATTGCAAGGCGTATGAAGCCACCTCGGCAGCCACGAAAAGTGCAGAATCACTTTCACAACGAAATCACTTGCTTCCGAAAGGTGTATGGTTGCTCTGGTGATTCAGTATGGTTAAAGTCTATATAACCCTCTTCCCTGGGTTGGTTACCCCCGTCTGCCATATCACCAAAGGGCAATGGTTGGACTAGACATTAAACTTCAATGTTCATTCATTGTTAAACTTAAATCTTTTTTAATTTTTATTTTATTTACAGTACTCTTAAATAGATAGTTTATTTCTTTCAAAATTGTTAAAATGTTCTTTCTTTTTTTTGATCGTTTTACATGACAGATGTTTATTTTCTATGCAGAAATGTTGTCAAGTCATTTTACACAGCTGGTATGCTGTTTGACGTCCTCTCAACATTCGGGGAATTGTCGGAAGATGTAAGTGTCTCACATTTTTTTAGCCTTTCTTAAATTTCTAGTATGTTTTCTGTTTGTGACCCATTATCATTGAAAGACTTTAATTTAAAAACAAACAAAAACAAAACAAGCAAAAAAAAAAAAAGGAAAAAAATGAAAAAAGAAACAACTAGCTTATGAGAACAAGTTATTGGAAAGCAATGTTTCTGAAGCTTCTGAAATGTGAGCATTCATTTGCATTTTCAGTCCAATTTGTTATGGTCATTATGCAGTATTTGTGCAAATTTTTGTCATGATCTGCTTTTCTGGTAAACTAAGAAAACCTGTGCATTACTAATTGAAAACATGCGTTACCATGATGTATCTTACAATTATTATCTGTATGATTTGGCAGTTTTATAATATATAATAATAATAATAAACGTTTATATAATATATATACACTACAGTGCTTTTCCTGGAAATCTGGCAAATTAACAGTTTTGCTCTATGATTTATGTTATGTATTTTAACGTGGCTAAAACAGTTTGTTTTCTCATTGCCTGTGTACAGATTGAAAAGAACAGGAAATATGCCAAATGGAAAGCAGCCTACATTCACAAATGTCTAAAGAATGGAGAGACACCCTTACCCGGTCCTTTAGGAGAAGATGGAGAAGGTATAGCATACCATAATACTTTCGTTTTCTTTTTCTTTTTATATCAACATGTTATAGACTTTGGGGAGGATGTATTTTGATGTGTACAGCTTTATCAGTTCCTATACATGGCAGAATTAAGGATTTGCTGCTAGGGACACCATTTTATTAGGTTGTTAGGTATATCAAAATCTTTTGTCATTCTCTTACTACACCTAACGGTATAGTTTATGGATTTGAATAGATTATTTGTGCGTAGGTGTGCAGGGCTTTTAAAAATATAGTATGATTATGAAGTGTACTTTGCAAATAATGAAATAAGGCTGCATCCTTTTGCTGAAAAGGCATTCAGAGTTGTATTAAGATAGATTGGGCTATTGAATTGAATTTATATATATATATTTAAAAAAAAGCTGGAAAATTCATTTTGAAACATGTTACAGTACTCCTCTCTTAAGGTGACCCCCCACGGGACCAAATTTTTGTTTGATCTTATCCGAGGGGCACCCTAAACAGTCCTCTGATAAGATCAACTACCAGTAAAAAACTTGATCTTATCAGGGTGGAGAATTCTCTGCGAATCCGCGGATTTCCGCGGAAGGCATTTGCATTTCCGAGAAAAAAATATTGAGTTCCGAGTGTGAGAAGCTGAGGGGCTACCCTTTACTGGGCATAGCGGCCAAAAGCGGCCGAAGGTCTAAACAGGCAAAACGTCCAAAAGCGTCCGTATCAACTGTGGTTATATTCTCGCGTTGTTTGAAAGATTGCGAGACTTCCGGCAATTGACTTCCGGTTAAATTCTGTTGTGAAAACATTCGACTGCATTTCCACAAGTTTTTTCTGTGATGCGTTTGTTTTTTTGATTTTTTTAAAAAAAATTTCTGTGTGTGTGTCTAAAATGGATGGTTTGGATTCTTCGACTGATGAAGAAGAGTTTACAGGCTTCCATTTATCAAACATTAAAGTGAGAGAAATGGACTTGGAGTCAGAGGAAGAGATCGGTACTGACATTAGACAATTAGTGTCAGTAGTGTGCATGCATACGATCTTTCAGACTGGCATGAAAGTGAAGAAGAGGAGGGGGCTTGTTTGGACTTTTTAAAACTTTTTTATTGTATACACATGGAGTAATCAAAAACAAGACATGACAAGAAAAGTATAAAAAGGTAGATAATCAAAAAAGATTTATTTCTGTTCATTTTGCACTAATAACTAAGACGTAGTGTTTTTACTAACTTACCCCTAAATATCTCTAAAATTATAAAAATTCTTGCCTGTTTACAGCTAAAAAATAGACAAACGTGTGCCCAGTAAATTTTGAAATGTGGAGTTTGTGTGTAACAGTGGTGGACCTCAAACTTTGTTAGGCCTACAAATCAAGATTCTTAACTTTTTTGAAAGACATGTGCATAAAACATTCTTTTTTTTTTGGTTGTTGTTGTTTCTATTCATGTTTACTTTGTGCTTTTTGCTTTCAGGAGAGGCCCTAAATTACTTTCAAAATAGCATAAATTCATTTTCTTCCAGGGGGCGAATACCGGGGCTTGGCCCCTGGGCCCCGGCCGGATTTCAGAGATTTCTTGATTCAGTTGTTCTCCACCCTGTCTTATACGAGGTGCTAAATTTTTGTGTCGTGTGAAAGTGTGTGTGTGTTTGTGCGTGTGTGTGTGTGTGTGTGTGGGTGTGTGTGTACATGTGTGCACGTTGGTGCGCGCGTATGCATGTATGCATTACTGTATATGTATTTTTTGTGCGTGTGTATGATGCATAAGCACACACTCAAACACTCAAACGAACGGATGCAAGCATGCATACACATACTCTCACACACACCCACACACAAACACATTGACGCGCACGCACGCAAATGAGAATAAAAAATAAAAAGTATGCACCAAGACAGTTACTGGGTGTATTTGCAGGAAACCTCACACAAGTTTAACGAATTGTTCGCTTTGTCTATGCCACGGCACATGCTTTATCGCTAGTGAATGAAGTCAATTCAGGGTAAGGTCCACTGTGGCAATACGTCCCGCATTTGCCATTGTGCAAAACAAAACAACAACAACAAAAATAAATAAATAAATAAATAAATAAATAATAATAATAATAATAATAATAATAATAATAATAATAATAATAATAATAATAATAATAGTGAACATTGGATCAAAAAATTTGACCAACTTTTTTTTTCATGGCTGACGTACTGCTATTTTTTACAGATGCAATCACCCCCCACCCCACCCAACCCCACTCCCATTTTTTTTTATTTCAGTATTATTATGATAAAGGTTAGGTGGAACTCAGTCACAAAAATTCCATCCAACATGAATTCAAAAGAAAAATGTGACAGACTTAACAGCACAGTCCCACCTATGTGAACAGTAAATGACATCATAAGGAATATATGACATCATCTCAAAACAGGAAGTGACCTCATACATGACGTCATCTGTGACATCAATTTCTCTTAAGCAGTAGTCTCCTCCATTTATGAACCAAAACGGGGTTGGCGTTATCCGAGGTTTTCCCTTATGCATGGTGACGCTAAGCGAGGAATTCTAAATGGTACAAAGAAGGTGTTTGGCCGGGACCAACAACCTGATTGATCTTATCCGCGTTGTGACCTTAAACGGTAGTGACGTTAAAAGAGGAATACTGTAGTTACTCACTTACTGTTAGTTACATAGAGAGTGAAGAATTTGTATTCCTTTGTTACATGCAGTAATTGTTTAGAGTGAATGTTTGTGATCTGCTTGCTGTGCATGCTTCACAGCATTGTTATTTTTAGGGGTGAAAACGTATAAATGGATTTGGCATGAGGAACTCAAAAGAAAAATTAATAGCTTCTCGTTTTTCCTCAGAAGGTGAAGGCGGTTTTCCCAGCAATAGTTTGGGCTTTGACAATGTGAGCAATCCAGGACCTTCTTCCTTTAACCAACCAAGCCCTTTCTACAACTCTGGGGGCCTCTTTCCTGCTCCGGGCAGCGGAACCCATGCACCACCCACAACTCCAATGGATTCGAATTCATCAACTGTAGATGTGCCACCAAGCGGTGGTTACCAACACACACAACCTGTTCCCGCTCCCAGGGCCTCTCCACAACCGCCGAGGCACCCGGCAGCTGTTGTCGACTCAAGCTGGAAAGCTCCCCCCAATCCAGGTAGGCGCGGTGCAGAACTACTTCTTTTTTACCTTATGGCATCCTAAGACACGTTATCGCAGGAAGTGATAAAAACTTCTTTTTACTTTCTCCTCCTGTGCTTCTTTTCCATTTGGTGCTGTGGAAAGCAAGGCAGCGCTGACCATAGTCACTTCCCTAGATATAAGGTTTCTGTCTATCTGTGTACGCAGATCAGCAAGGAAACACTTGTGGTTCAGAATGTTTCTTTAGGTCCTAGTTTCCTTTCTCAGTTTCTGGCCTCCTCCAGACATGCCATAATATATTAATCAAGAAACAAGTCTGACAAAATTTCAACAACGGACATAAAATATCAAGTAGATTATATCTTACCGGTAACGTGGGAAGGTGAAGATGGGGTGAAGGGCAAGAGAGGGAGGCTGTAGGAATTGTAAGACAAAGGGGTCGTAACAGCTGAGTTTCATGGGAAAATATTCAACATAAACAGCATGCGGGTGGTGTCTGTGGTCCTGTCAGCTGTTGTGTCCCTTGATTTGCAGTTGTCGTTTGAAGCGGAATGAAACTTCATCATTGCTTAAAACCAAAAAGCATGGAAGATGATTAATGCTTGTGTGTATAAGTGAGGGTCTGTTCACTGCTATTACATTTGACAGCATAATGTGGTGTATTTATCTTTTCATTGTTTTAATATGTGCAATGCTTGTTTTCTTCTCTTTTTGTTCAGTTCAGTAAATTTATTTGGCGTGTGTTCACAAATTAAGTGATTTTACAGAATCGCCAAAATAAAAATTAAGAAAACCATAAGCAAACAAAAAAGATATAATTGTATTAAAAAATTATTATTAACTTATAAAAGCAATTACATTAACTTTTCAATTTCAGTACATGATATAATTGTGGTGATTTTGCTTCGGTTTTCATCTGTGCAGGGATGTTATTCATGTGTGAGGTTTGATTTTTGCTGTGTTTCAGCTGGGGTGAGCCTAACCACCGACCACTACCAGAGAGCGTTGAAGTACTGTAAATATGCTAGCAGTGCTCTGCAGTATGAGGATCCTACTACAGCCATTGACAACTTGCAGAAGGCACTGAAACTCTTGACCACGGGACACGATTAAACCATCTGTGATTTTTAATTGTCCGTACTTTTCCCTTGTTCTCCTCCTCATCCTCCCCATTCTTTTTTGTTCTCATGTTCCGTCAATCTGACTTTGCCTGTTTCTCTTGCCCTAGTTTTCTTGTTGTCTATCTCCACACTTTTTCTTCTGTCCACTCTCTCTGTTTATACTGCCGCCCTAAATGTAGGTAAGGGGCGGTGCATTGCTTTCCATTTGTGTGCCCTTTTGTGTGTCTGTCCTTCTCTCTATCCAAACTTCCAATATTCACTTTAAAACTTGTTTGGCTGTGATTGTCTTCGCAACGAAGATCAACAAACTTTTTATAACTTTATCAGGGTTAATGTAATTTTCTAAAGGACTATCCACAGCCACAACTGACACCAGAAGTCAGAAATGCGTCATGTCATTGTTTTCATCATGCTGTTGTTTTCATTATGGCATAATTGAAATTTAAAACAAAAAAAAATTCATATGCTAAACAGTTTCATCGTGTTCTCAGTTATGTAGCTTTATTATAGGAGTATATATTTGTGAATCGGCAAGAAAATGCTTGCAACAAACACTCGCGTTTGTCTGCCCCAAGGTTACAGAGGAGCCATACCTAATTTCACTTGCTTTTATCTAGCCATGTACCCTGGCCCTAGCAAACTCATACTCCCAGTACCCCACTACAACCTTCTGCTCCCATACTCAGCACACACTTTCCCTCTCTCTCGCAGTGCTTTCACGTTACCTGGATATTAACGCTAACTGGACGCAGGAGAAGATGGAGAAAACATATATTAATAATGTTGAAGAAGAAAACTAATATTAATAATGTGGAAAAAACAAATTAACGTTGAAGGGAATAACTACCACTCGATAAAGCTTATTATTTGGTTGAATATTGGTGGAGCGGTTGCCTATTATTATTAGCAGAGCAACAAACAAGACTAAGATGTTTCTTTTCTATGTACTCCTCCTCCTCCAGTATTTCATGTAATTTGTAACCGGTGGAGAAAAAAAAATCTGCTTAAACTTTGTAAAGGTTTTATAATTTGGATTGTGTAAACCTGTAATGCCATTGTTACTTTGAATATTCATTTAATTTATGGTGAACTTAGCCTTGAACTAGGAAAAAAACATGGAGAATGAAAAAATGAGAATATGGTGGTGTTTTGCATCTACATGAATGGTGCGGTGTGCAACTAAGGGATGTTTTCGATAGATTGCTTTTAGATTTGCATTTCTGGTGTGAAATAGATGTTTTGCCTTTTGCCTGATTGAACTTGATGTCTGATGGCATGAGAGATATTTTGTTCTAAGCACCTTTCTTGAGAAGAAGGCTTAGGTTCATTTACCATGTTTACATTATTAGGTGTTCCTGTTTGGTGTAAGAAAAATAGAAACTTCCATTTGAAATTGTACACCACTATCAAGAGAAGGTTTCCTTTATTTCAATTTTTATCCCTTTTTATTTGTTCCTTTTACATGGTTCTTTTTTCCTTAATTTTTTTCCATGTTTTTACAGTTTTTGTGTTGAACACAAGTGAATCTATCTTTATTATTAACGTCTACTGTTAGTGAATACATTAACAGAAAGAAGCTAAAGGTCCTCTCATATCTTTCTTCTATTGTTATTTTTATCAATTTATTTTTATTTTTAGTTTGGTATCATCACGAAACTGAAAATTATGTGTACGCTCAATGACTTGCCTGTAAGTCTGATCGGCTTATGTATCAGTAATTTCACTGTTAATTAAAATTCATTGATTGATGTATAAATAATAAGTTTGATGTAATGATTGATTGCATTGTGTAGTGGTGTCCTCATTTTGCGACAACCTTGATTTAATTTTTATAATAAAACAGTGTGACTGTGAGCATTGAAACACCAAATGTTTTTTTATTACAAGTCTTTAAAAAATTGATCTGTTTTTGTTACTGTTGAGTCGTGTGTGTCTTTGTCACTAACAAGATAATTATTTCATATCTGTTTAATTTACTGATTGGTCAGTTGGTGTTATATATATGTATACTGCTTATTTTCTTTCTGCTGTAACATGCTAAATGTGATGATTTTTTAACAAATATTTTTCTGTTTTGTTGTTGCTTTTGGTCTTGTAAAATAATACTTTATCATCATCATCATTGTCATTTTTAATCATTCTATGTTTTTGCATCAATTCTTCATAGACAAACATCAGCTTTCTTTACTGAGCAGGAAAAAGATGAAAATATTCTACAATAAAACTTAATTGATCGTTTGACCATCCAATGGTAAAGCAGACCTAGAAATCTAAATGTGACTTTTTTTTTAATAAATGTGTAATTGTATGAACCATTGAACCATTAGATATAATATTTTAGTGAGCCATTGTTTAGAGATAATTTAGAATAATAGCTTAACCAGATCTAAATGTTTTCAAAGCACTGTAAAGTTTTGTATTGATTTGGCCTTGTGCTGATTATAACATTTTGAATAAATGTGAACAAATATTCCTCAGCTCACTCCTGATGTATGCTAGTTCTCTAGAACTGTTGTTTTTGTGCTCAAGAGTAGTAGTGAACTGTTTGTGTCTCAAGCCGAATAAAGGTGATCTTTGGCATATTTATTTGTGCAAGCTAAAATTTGTTTCCTTGACGATATAGATATCGTTGTAAAAATCATAACCAAGGAAAGAAAAATTATTAACGTTTGGGATCATAAATCAAATTGTGAAAACCTTTTTCCAGCTGTCATTTTTCGATTCTTTTTGTGTGGCCTTACTTCCTGCTGGTACAAGAATTGTTTGAGTGAGTATGGTATTAGATACGTGTAAGTACCTGTAGCATGTTACATAAGTACTAAAGTTTCTGCAAAATTACGTGTTAAACAGAAAGCCCCCATTACCATAAATGGGATCTCAAAACTGTTCTACCTTCTAACATAAACTCTTGCTGTGCATTCAAAATCTGCAAAGGCATTCTTGAGTAATGATTGTTGTGTTGTTTTTTGTTTCTGTTGTTGTTTTTTCCTCTCATGATCTTACAACTGTTTTTGGACTAACTTATAATTTATTTTATTTTTTTTAATTATCGTTTTTAAAAATTAGACTTTTTTTGACTACCTTACAGGTGCAATCTCTTTTGGGCACCGTTATACATTCAGAATTATATAACACTAAGCCACACAACACCTGTTTGAAGGCAGCCATCCATCAGACAAAAGTATCAACTGAACCGAGGTCGAAGACAATGATGCTCATGTCTTACACAAAACGGGTGAGTGCTAGAAACGGCAACTAAGTGCAACACAGCCGGGGAAAGAGCCATTAAGAACATCAGAAACCCTCAAATGCAGCACTCGGCTGTAGTTGGGGACTTGCAGAAGACAACCTGCTGGGATTTGAAAATGGGGAACGGAGTGGTTTAAATTAATGATCAGTTTATGTTGACAACCTGCTGTGGTTTTGAAAATGAAGACAGCCGTAGTTATAATCATGAAGATGGTTGTTAAACATAGTCAAGATTAGTACGAAGACAGCCATAATGGTAATTGTGAGGATGGTTGTTAGAGTAGTCTAGATTAGTAGTATTGAATAGTTTAACATCATGCCGTTTAATGATTATTGTAGTCCAGATAATGGTTATTTATATTAGTATGAGACTATTACCATCCTTCTGCCTTTGATAATAACCCCTTGGGGTCATGAGCAATCTTGCCACTGTAGATTGTTCAAACCTATAAAGGGAAAAGTGAAAGCCCCAGTTGAAAACCTGTCTTTCCTTTGTAGGCAAGACAGATTCACTGCGGCAACAGTACTCCCGTTGGAGTGCCGGGGGTTTTCAGTATAAATAGTATCCCCACTTTATGGAAATTTAGTGCTTTAAATTCCCACTGTCACTGTCTTTCTCATTTACTCTTTCCCATTCCTGCTCTGTCCTATCACTCTGCTATACTATCTTCTTCTTCGCTAGATCAATGACCTACCTTTTTTCTTGAAAACTCTTCCTGGACAAGACTCCTTGTTTGTGTATGAGGTCTGTTGGATCAGCTTGGGAGTGTTGGACGCTTTCTGCCGGGTGGTCACTAGGGCTTCCTATGATGTTATTATTTAGCACTATAGGCATTTTATATGTATGTGTTTTGTTGATGATTTATAATGATGTTTGTATTCTATTTTGTTTTTGTAACCGGGGGTGCGAGTAGTTGGGGTAAAGCCTCAGCCGTCCCCTGCGTGGGATGTCTTTATTGTAAAGTGACTGGCCGGTGGAGGGCATTCAATTTTCCCACTAGGGTTGTTTCGGCAGATCTTTTATGCGGATTGGGGGTTGTCCGGTCCTGATTTGGCTCGGAAGAGTCCGCTGGACCTAAAGCAACAATCAATCAATCAATCTTTGATAATATGCATTGTGAGCTATGCAGGGTTTGGTTTCCTGCAGATGCTCAAATAGAATTTCTAGTCTAATAATTACCCCTGTTCAACTGTTGTAAATCGCTATAATAGCAGGCTGTAAAGCAATTTTTCTCAATCCAAGTACTTAGCATGCTTCACATGTTTAGTTATGTATTCACTATTTCATGTCTTTCTGTTAGGTATGTATGCTAATTTAAATTTCTTTGATCAGTTTATTTTGTTCATCTTGTTTTTTCTCTCTTCTTGGCCTTATTATGCTTGAAAGAAAAATACATTGTGTTGTAATTATGCTGCACATTTTAATAGTTTTGATAGCAGTTTGATGGATGTGACAAATTGTATCTAAATTAAAAAATATATTTATTTTGCAAAAAGGTTGTTCAATAATAGAATGTCCTGTTTGTGTAAATTTAAGATAGTCTATATTAATGTTAATAATTGAATGCACTTCTGTTGAATTATTATTTGTAAAGATAGTCTGTTATTTGATGATTGGTATGCGATTGAAGTAAAAGGTGTATGCAAAGGACTCTGGATTTGTTGACATTCTTCATTAATGTTTTCTATCTTTGGCTGTCTGTCAGTTGCGCACTCTCTCTCTCTCTCTCTCTCTCTCTCTCTCTCTCTCTCTCTCTCTCTCTCTCTCTCTCTCTCTCTCTCTCTCTCTCTCGATTTGTTGCTACTTTGCATGTAGTGACTGGATGTCCTAGACAAGAAACCCTTCATCTCCTGGTTCCAGTGGGCCTACAGAAGGATACAGCAAGTTATAGTACTAGACAAGCTATACATAGGACGAAAGAAAACACCACGGTGGACAGGGGGGAGAAAGACGAGTAACAAACAGCCCTCGGTTAGTATAACGACAAGTACAAGACAACAAATATAACGGGCAAGTAGACATTGAGTGGACATCATTGATTTTGTTCTTTTATTTTCTCTCTTCTGGCTGGACTTTGAAAAAAACCAGAAAGTAGGCCTAGTGGTCTTTAAAAAAATCTCGGACGGCATCCTGGAGGAAAAACACAGGTTGGATCCAGTTCGTAGAGCTCGGCACAGCGACTAAGTCAAGTAACTGGGTGACAAAAGAGTGAGCACTATTCGTTGTAAGCCGGCCAGTCAGCAAAATGCCTGTACATAATCTTGAATTTCGCACATCGTGTGGACGTTTTGTGAGCACTTTTATCAGCTTCATGATAAAAAGAGCCAACTTCGCTCGCAAGATAAAAGCAAGAGTAATCGTGATTCGCAACAGGTTAGACATTGTATTCTTTGTATTTGTGACAACACTCTTGCTTTGCTGTGGCGATATTGAAATGAACCCAGGTCCTAGAACAAGTACACTGAGCGGCAGCAGCACCACTGAAACAAATAAGAAGATGGAAACGAACAATGACGTGTCGGTAGATGTTGGAAGATTGATCCTGCAGGAGATTAGAGAGATGAGGACTGACATGAGCGGCATGCGGCAGAATTTGAACAGTTTGCGAGCAGACTTTGACATCGTGCAGGAGAAATATGAAATAATAGACAAGCGATGTGGCAGATTAGAAACAGAAAACAAGAAGTTTACAGAGGCGCTGGCTGGCATGACTGACGGCATTGCAGAAGTGAGGATTGCGGCGGGTGAAAGTGAGCACAGCATTGACAGTCTACAGCAGACAATTCAAAACATAGCAGTAACCATCGAGAAATTGAAGTCAGAGGTGGACAAGCAGGAAGACGCAGACAGACGAGACAACTTGCGAATGTTTGGCGTTCCAGAGGGAGAAGAAGCAGAAGACGGAAACGCCTGTATACAGAAAGTGGTAAACACTCTGAATAGCGTGGCACAAAAACCCAAGACATGGTCAACAGAAGATATCATCAGTGCACACAGAATAGGCAAAGGCAGAGGAAGTGAACCAAGAACAATGATGGTGAAGTTTACCAGTCGGCGTAACAAAATGGCCGTCATCACAGACAAGAAGTTCCGTGGCAAGCTGGAGGAGAAAGGGGTAAGGATTGCCAACGACTTCACCAAGGCTCAAGCACAAATAGCGGCACAGGCCAGAAAAGACGGCAAGGTAACGTTCTTCAAAAATGGCAAACTAGTAGTTGCTGAACCTCGAGACCAACAAGCAGACACCCGACCCAGGCGACGCCATAAACAGAGCAAAGAAGGCGAACAAGGAAACGGGTCAACCCAGGACAGTCGAACAGATAGAAGAGGAGTGTCTTGCGACAGACAGAACCACTTCAGCACCGGCAGAGAAGGCGACGACGACAGAGCTGGAGAGAGAGGCGACAGAACTGGTGCCACAGAAGATGGTGCTACTGGTGATGGCGCTACAGAAGTTGGCGCTACTAGAGATGGTGTTACAGAAGTGGAAGCTGCGGAAGTTGACGCAGCGGAAGTTGGCGTGACTGGTGATGGCGTTGCAGAAGTTGGCGCTACTGGGGATGGCACTGAAGGCGACAGAGCTGGCGTTGTTGGTGGTGGCGCCATGGGTGACCGAACCACCAGAGTTAGAGCTACAGGTGGAGAAGGCGGCAATGGCAGTGGGGGAGGTGCAAGGCAGAGGGGCAGCAACGAGCAACAAGGCATCGGTCCATGGGTGAGGCGTTCGGAAAGACACAAACAATAGGACAGGCAGGATCATCATGAACACAATCACAAGCTTACATTCCTTACCTATAATGTTGAAAACTTGCCAGTAAAGTTAAGTGATCCCTCCTTCGTAAGTTACGTTTCAAGTTTTCATTTTGTTTGCTTGACCGAAACATGGGCGGACAAAGGGTTCGATTTTACTGGAATTTTTACGGATTTCTTAAAACTAGTAGCACCGGCTAAGAAACTACCACAGAAAGATTCTCTTTCTCATAAAGGCAGAAATTCGGGTGGGGTTTTACTTTTGGTAAAAAACTGCTTTGCTAAATTTTTAACGCAAGTGAACGTAGACTGCGACAATATAGTTGCAGTAAAAATAGATAAACGTGTTTTTGGAGCTGACAAAGATGTACTTTTACTGGCATGTTATATTCCGCCTGAAAATAGCCCAGCGTATAACAACAAAAACCTTAATGATGGAGTAGTCATTTTAGAAGAATTGCTGAGTAATTTAATGCATACTGAAAATTGTCACTTGTTTATATTTGGTGATTTAAATGCTAGAACTGGTCTTGAACAACCTCACAGAGAGGACATGTTGAATTACTCACCCGATCTTGATGATAATGATGTAGGCACCGTGAGACGATCGAAGGATCAAGTTGTAAACTCGTTCGGCAGGTCACTGCTGAATTTGTGTTTTCTGTTTGATTGTATCATAGCAAACGGTAGCAGTGAGGGGGATGTTGGAGGGGAATACACTTACGTGTCACCACATGGTTGTAGTGTTGTTGACTATTTTGTTTTATCCGAAGACTTATTTTTGACCCATTCCTGCTCCTTAAAGGTTAAAGATCATATCCAGTCTTGGCATCTTCCAGTAGAGTTCAGGATATCAGTAAAGCATTGCAGACCGGACTCAGAAGAGGTTAGACCCAGTGGTGAAGAGCGCATTGTGTGGGCTGATAATTTTATGCAAACTTTCAAAGATGAAATTAATTCTAATTACTTCCAAGAACAAATGCAGAATGCTCGCACATTATTACGGGAAAACGTTGATAAATCAATAGACGTGTTCGCATCGGCAATGTGTGGTGCAGCAGCATGCATGATAAGAACGGTTGGAAAGAAAAGCAACAAAAAGCAAGACTGGTTTGATAGAGAGTGTACGCAGAAGAAGTCTCGCTTGAGAAAGCTGCTGCGTGCTTTCCAGCGGGCTAGGACAGATAGCCGAGAAAAGAGGGAGGAATATGTTAGAGGGAGAAAAGAGTATAGACAACTTTTGAGAGAAAAGAAACGAGAATTTGACCAAATTAGGTTAACAAAATTGAAACAGTCCATTAATGACCCCAAGGTGTTCTGGCAGACAATACGATTAGTAAATAAGAAATCTGTTATTTATAATGACATCACTAAAGACCAGTGGTATGAACACTTTTTTCAGGTTTTTAATGTACAGCAGAGTGAAGCCCAGACAGATGATGAAGATTGTAATGATCAAAATATGGAATCTGAACAAAATGATCCACTATTCACCCAGGCTATTTCAAGGGATGAGGTTTATGCCAGCATTGGTAACCTTAAAGCTGGAAAGAGCGCGGGTCCAGACAAAATAGTTTCAGAAATGAAGAATGGTGGAGATGCAGTTGCTGATTATCTGATCAGTCTTTTTAATTATTTGTTTGATAGCGGTACATTTCCAATGGAGTGGTCAAAGTCTATCATTGTACCAATTCATAAAAAGGGGGATGTGAATATCCCTGATAACTACAGGGGAATTTCATTAACTAGCATTGTTGGCAAAGTGTATACGCATATTTTAAACAAAAGGCTAACACAATGGGCTGAACAAAACGAGAAAATAGTGGAGGAACAGGCAGGCTTTAGAGCAGGTTACAGCACCATAGACCACATTTTTACTTTGTTCGCCGTGGTGCAGCGATACTTAGAGAAAAATGCAAAATTTTATGTCGCTTTTGTTGATTTTAAAAAAGCATTTGACTCGGTTGACAGAAACAGATTGTGGCATGTGTTACGCAGAGCTGGTGTCAACAATAAACTGTATTTTGCTTTGCGAAGTGTGTACAGCACTGTACTTGCATGTGTAAGAGATAAAGGCGTGTATTCTGATTATTTTGAGTGTCCTATCGGAGTCAAGCAGGGTTGTCTCCTAAGCCCGAAAATGTTTTCATTCTTTATAAATGAGCTAGCTGTAGAATTATCTAAGAAAGGTAAACATGGAATCCAGCTGGTTTCAGGAGCAGTTGAAATCTTTTTGCTTTTATTTGCAGACGATGTGATTCTCATGTCGGACACAATTGTAGGCTTGCAACACCAGCTAGACTGTCTCAAATATGAAGCTGACAGGCTTTACCTCACTGTCAATTTGGATAAGACAAACGTTATGGTGTTTAGAAAGGGAGGACATCTAGCAGGAAAAGAGAAGTGGTTCTATGGGGGAGAGGAAGTAAAGGTAACAAACTCGTACACATATTTGGGAATGACATTTACTACTAAATTAAGTATGAATTCGGCCCTGCAGGAAGTGTGCAGAAAAGGTAGAAAATGGGTCATGGAAATACTCCGATCTCTCAGAAAGCTTGACACAAATGACCTGACTTTGTTTTGCAAATTGTTTGACACTCAGATAGAGCCAATTCTGACATATGCAGCAGAAGTATGGGGTTTTGACGAGAGTGCAAACAATATAGAAAAGGTACACACTTTCGCCCTGAAGAGGTTTTTATCTATACCCCTGCATGCTTCTAATAATATGGTTTACGGGGAGACCGGAAGATATCCTTTGTACATCAGAATCCATGTGAGATGTGTGAAGTATTGGTTGAAATTAATGCGTCTTCCGAGTGCCAGACTCTGTAGGCAGGCTTATGATATGATGCTGAATCAACACGAGAAAGGAAAACTGAACTGGGTTGCAGGGATAAAAAGAATATTAATGGAAAATGGGTTTGGAATTATTTGGCTAAGTCAGGGTGTGGGACAAAAATCACGTTTCGTTTTCGAATTTAAAGACAGGCTCATTTCATGCTTCATGCAGAACTGGCATTCAGAAATAGAGAACAATGACAAATATACATGGTACTATTCCTTTAAGTCTCTTTTTGATACCGAGCGATACCTTTTATTCTTAACTAATCGTTGGTACAGAGAGTGTTTTGCTCGTTTTAGGCTGAGAGTATGTGGTTTTAAAAATAATATATTGTGGTTTGCAGACAGAACGAATGAAAACAATAAGTGCCCAGTATGTGGTAAAGCTGAAGAAGACGAATTGCACTTTCTGTTTCATTGTGAAGCGTATGATCATTTACGAAGGAAAAGCATAATGCTGATGTCCATTAAACATAACCCAAATTGGAACGTCATTTCCTTCTTGTTGGCATGTAAGAATGAAAGTAAGGTGTTTGATCTAGCAAAATACATTGCTGATGCTATGAGTTTGCGAAACAAACTGTTCGAAATTAGCTCTTGATGTACATGATGATCCTATGTAAATATGTAAATATATTAAACTGCTAGTCAAACGGAGTGGTTGTGTACACAAATGCATATCTTTAATATGTAGCCTATTTAAGGACGGAATGAGTGTGTTGCGTCTCCCGTAAAAAACTGAGTATGATACTGTATGAAAAAGATGGAAAATGAAAAGAAAAGAGTGGGAAAATGAGTGCATTTCCTAAATAACGTTTTTAATTTATTTATTATCTTTTTTACCGGTATGTATTTAGGATAATTCTTATTCCATTTAATAATTCAGTGTACGTCCTTGTATTGTAATAATTCTCTAAGCATGTGACTCTAATACTAGAGGTGTTTTTAATATTTGCTTGTTTTGCTTTTGTGTTTAATTGCTGTTATATATGTCTTAATTTGGTAATGTTTTAATCTATTCGGATTGCGAATCCTTGTCTTAAAAACGTGTGAAGTTATAGACAATAAACTATCAAAGCGTCTCTCTCTCTCTCTCTCTCTCTCTCTCTCTCTCTCTCTCTCTCTCTCTCTCTCTCTCTCTCTCTCTCTCTCTCTCTCTCTCTCTCTCTTTCTTTCATATTTTATAGAGTTGACGCAGTAGTGTATTGGTTTGGGCACAGGCTAGCAAGGTTTAGTACTTGGATGGGTGACCATGGGTGGAAGGCAACCAAACCAAACGACACATACAAACACACACACACACACATACAGACAAAGATTGAAACAAGTGCACGACATACCGCAGTCCACCCAGCTGTGAATGGGTATCTGGATCTCCGTTTTAATTTTCTGAGTGCTAGCTTGAGCCTTGTTGGCTTGGAGTGGTACACTATAGAAGGGGGACTAATTTTGGATGTCTAAAAGCTTCATGCTTGTAATACAATCCATGTTTTAGAGCAGCTACCCTTGTTGTGCAGTTTTGGCATACTGCTGATGCAATTTGAAATCAAGTAACAACATTATGAATAAAATGCAATGGATAAGGAACCGAAGAATTTAAATGCACAAGCTTCAAAATCCTGTTCAAAGGTAAACTAAATTTAATATCTTCCTAGTTTAGCCAGGATGACGGATCGGCAGGCGTCGAAACTTGATGGTGTACATTCTACTACCCAAAGGCAAAAACGATTATAACGTGTTTGGACATGTGGAAACGCACCTCTCTCTTCACTGACTTGAATATATATACCACTATTAGTCATAGGCCTATTGTGCCAAAAGCTATGCGTGAACTTAAAATATTGAATTCCGCAACCAACACACGTGGCATACCTACGTACGTCAATTAAGTGTTGTCGTTTATGATGATACCACAGTGTGGCAACGTCGGAGCGCTTAGAAATTCACACACACACCCACACACAAGATGCCAAGTATTCAATAATATTCAAGTCGTAAGGTAAACTGTGTAACAAACAGCGTCGTTTAGAGATCTACTCCTAGATTTTTTTTTGGTATAGACGGACTTTCCAGAAGAAGAAGACGTATTTCGCATCATTTGATATTCATTTAAAAGGACACTTTGAATGAATGAATAAAACCGAATACAAGTTCACATAATACTAATTTAAATAGGCTTAAATGCACATCGCCCTGATCATTATTTAAAGACGTACATAGCATAATTTGAGGTCAGTTTTAAATGACCTTGTGAATTAAGGACTTAAACTGTCCTTTAATGGAAGCTTTCAATCTCCGGAGAATTAGGGGGTGAAACTGAACAACCAAAAATGACAATAGCTACAGGACATTAATGAAAATATATATTAGAAACTCATTTCAAGATTTAATTCTTCATAACACACACACACACACACACACACACACACACACACACACACACACACGCACACACACACAGATATGTCAAAGTCATGATGTTTTTTTTCCCTTAAAATTAACCACCTTGTCATTTTCTGTTTCAAAAATTATGTTGCTGTACGTTTAGTTACGGTTACCATTGACCATCGGTTATTATATATTTTCCTTACATAAGATTTTTAATCCAGAGAAGTATGTCCCACAAAATTTAGAACGCAAAGTTTGATCTTTATCCAGCCCGATACCATGCCTCTACTCCTCATCCATTGTCATCATCTCGTTTTGTTTTTTTTTTCTTTTGTTTAATGGACCCCAACTATGCAATGTTCTATGAATCACGTGACCCGCAACTCTACCTTTCTATGGGCTGGTGGCCCGAAGATTGAGTGAACTGTATGTATTTCATATTTTTGGGAAGTACATGTAAAAGGACGATGTTCACATTAATCTCTCTGTCTCTTTCTGTCTCTGTCTCTTTCTGTCTGTCTCTTTCTGTTTCTGTCTCTTTCTGTCTCTGTCTCTGTCTCTCTGTCTGTCTCTCTGTCTCTCTGTCTGTCTGTCTGTCTGTCTCTCTCTCTCTCCCTCTCTCTCTCTGCCTCCCTCTCTCTCTCTGCCTCTCTCTCTCTCTCTCTCTCTCTCTCTCTGCCTCTCTCTCTCTGCCTCTCTCTCTCTCTGCCTCTCTCTCTCTCTGCCTCTCTCTCTCTCTCTGCCTCTCTCTCTCTCTGCCTCCCTCTCTCTCTGCCTCCTTCTCTCTCTCTCTCTCTCTCTCTCTCTGCCTCTCTCTCTCTCTCTCTCTGCCTCTCTCTCTCTCTGCCTCCCTCTCTCTCTGCCTCCCTCTCTCTCTCTGCCCCTCTCTCTCTGCCTCCCTCTCTCTCTCTGCCCCTCTCTCTCTCTCTCTCTCTCTCTGCCTCCCTCTCTCTCTCTGCCTCTCTCTCTCTCTCTCTCTCTCTCCATCCCCTCTCTCTCTCTCTCTCTCTCTCTCTCTCTCCCTCTCCCTCTCCCATTTGCTTTTACCTGTCGATGTCGTGATGTGGTTTGATGCTGGTGTAGTTTGAATGGCTTGAAGGAAGTTGCCAAAGTGGGCTCAATCCGAGATTAGGCGTAAGCGTCGTGACCCTCTGTACATGTCAGCTTGGCGTTACACGTGAATTACTGTGAACTTGCTTTCCTGTGCGAGAGTGAGCAATATCATGTTAACGTCGTGCACCAAGCCCAGCCGATACAGCGACGGGCTGTGAGAACACAACTCAATGGTCATCATAATAGCCCAAATCCACGAATTCAAACCATTGGAAGCATCATTCCCTCATTCCACGGAGGATAGTCTATAATAATAATAATAATAATAATAATAATAATAATAATAATAATAATAATAATAATGGATGTTATAGGCGCCTTATTCCTAAAGCAGACTTAAAGCGCGGCGATCTGTAACCAACACACACGCTCACAAATTACAAACACTCCTTCATACACAACAAACACACAATCATCACTCAAACATGTGGTGTACAGAAACGTCGCTAATAGAAGACGGAAAGGAAATCGATTTTTTTTTTAATTTGTGAAATTTTAGATTGCCTTAAGTACCATTATTGAAGGGAGGGAGGAAACCGGAGTACCCGGAGAAAACCCTCGGTGACCTCAATAGCCTCTCCAAGATGCTATCAATAAACTCCAGTTCCATATCTCTTTGGGCGAGACACCTTTATCACTTGTGTTTTACACACACTGCCTGTCTCCCTGAGCAATAGCAGTTAGTAATTATTATTTATTTCATTTAATTTAATGTAAGTTGCAACGTGATTTGAAATAAATATAGGCCTAACAATGTTTGCCTTGATCCCTTTGAAAATGTTGCCATTAGACTCAATTTACATTAGAGTTTTGTGTGTGTGTGTGTGTTTTTAAAGTCAATTAAAATGATGTTGTATGGTTGGTGAAGCATTACACTTTTTTGCCATCTCCGAAAGCTCCCAGTCTCATGTAAAAATGTTGCCAGTCCTTGGCACCTCCACCCACACACCCCCTTCAACCTCACTTCACTCTCTCTCTCTCTCTCTCTCTCTCTCTCTCTCTCTCTCGCTCTCTATTTCCCATCTTTCACTCCTCCCTCTTCCCTGCGAGAAGTCAAATGAAAAACGCTACTCTGTGTCCAAAAGGGCTCGTCGTGGAAAAATGGAGAAGGTGCACTCCCTCCCCGTCTCTCTCTCCCTCTCTTTCCCTAACCCTACTTCCTCCCTCCCTATCCCCTGCGGGGAAGTGAAAAGAAAGCGAAACTGTGTCCAAAGGAATCAACGTGGAGGAGGTCCCAGTTGGGAGGATTACGTGCTGTGTGCCTAACCTCTGAAGCGTCCAACAGTTGTGTGCTTTGCTCATCTCTTGCACTTTTTAGCTTTCACGCCAGGAGTAGTATCTAGACCCCCTCCAAGTTAGTTGTTGTGATAGAAACGGAAGTTCAGCTACTAAATAGCAGGACTCAACGACTGGGTTACTCCAAAAAGTTGCTACTACAACTACCATTGAATCATGTACTAACTGCTACAACTACAATTTGATTCATGACTTTCGATCACAACAAGCCGACAAGCCGAGATTGTAAAAAGCTTATAGGCATACGCCGACGAAAAATTTACAGGTTTCTTTTAAAAGTGAAACAGTGCGGGCGTTTTAACTAATCTCGGCTTCCTCCAAACCAGTCGTGTTTATTGGAAGTTTTTAACTATTACATCCCACAACAACACAATACTAACAAACTCACTACAAATGATTCAAACATTTTTTACCCAAGAAGTTGACAAAGAAGTTTGACGTAAAGCTTCCTACAACAACAACAAAAAAAAAAAAAAAAAAAAAAAGTTCAAATGTGCAAGTGCTTAAAACTGTTTGGACGCAACAAGTGATTGATTACTGCTGAAAAATGTTCCCATAATTATAAATCTCGATCTCATCGGTGCAATTGTGGTTTGACGATACTGGTTCATTTTGTTTTTGTTGTTTTTTAATTTCTTTTGTCAAGAAAAGTGAAGTGTACTAAAAGATTGTTTTCACTTTTCTGAGTGATTACTATTTTTTTTAATCTTCCGTGGATTTTGGCCTATAAAGGAAACACAGTTCATCTTTAACTGCTGCTGGATAAAAGTGCCCAAGATGGCCAGCGCGGGCTCCAACTGTCAGGAATACTCTGTGTTTGTGGTGCTTTGGGCTGTAGCAGTCATTTCAAGTTTGGCAGGTAAGGAAAAGACAACTCCTTCGGATGAGAGTATAAACCGAGGTATAATGTATGCACGCATATCTTCCACTGCAAGTAATTTAAAGATCCTGACGCTCATGTCTTAGACGGATGGGTGCCCAAAACAACAATACACGCAACGTGCACTATTGGTCCAGTTCCCCCTTGTCCTGGGCAGTGCGCTGCTCTTGTGGATGCGGAAGGTGAAGGTGACGAATAAATCCAAATTTATATTCATTTTCACAATGCAAAGGCTTCATTAAACTTGTTACGATTTGTTTAGATTTCTGTGATGAAGTCCTGTTTTAAAGTTTAACGTCAGTCAACTGAGTCCTGCAAGTAATGTATTTCGCACCCATCTTACAAAAGTCTCAGTCTTATCTAGATCTCATCTTGGTATTATAAAATAAAATTAAAAAGTCTCAGTGGATTGAGTTATAATAGTCGAGTCATCTCGACTTCATGTTAACTCTGCCAAGAAAGGTAACAATGAATGAACATAAAAGTGTAATGTTTACATCCACCTTTGGCGATATGACAGACGTGGACAATCATCCCAGGAAAACAGAGGTAGGGACCTAAATCAACACTGAACCACCCGATCAATCATACTGCTAAGATGGACAGTGAAAATTTACCACTTTTATCTTACCCATAACGGGATTCGAACCTGGGTCAGGCGAACACTGTACCACTGAGCTACGGCTGTGGAACGAGGTAACAGTTCTATTGTTAGGAAAGAAAGGCGTTAGCGACTCCACCTCTCCTACCTCCATTTACTCCTCCCATTGTCAAGGGCCAGCTTTATAAGTGCGGCGCTAAACCTCCACTCCTTCTCCTTCACCTACCAGAGCCAGTTACTTATTCGCACCTTAGTGGACGATGCTTTAAACTTTAAATCCACTACGCTGCTTCTTCGTCATTGTTTACAAACAAATCACACTGCGACATAAGGCAATACAATGGTCGTTTCGCATTATTACTGGCTGTTTCATCGCCGGCTGAAAATAAAATAGGTCTATGGTACTGTGCGTGACTCAATGACAATTACGATTGTGATGTGAGGTCATGTGATGCTATGATGATGATCATAATAATGATTGTGATGTGAGATCATGTGATGCTATGATGATGATCACAATAATGATTGTCATGTGAGATTATGTGATGCTATGATGATGATCACAATAATGATTGTGATGTGAGATCATGTGATGCTATGATGATGATCACAATTATGATTGTGATGTGAGATCATGTGATGCTATGATGATGATCACAATAATGATTGTGATGTGAGAACACAATAATGATTGTGATGTGAGAACACAATAATGATTGTGATGTGGTGATAATCACAAATTTGACTGATGTGATATTAATCGCCATTATGATTGATTTACGCAGTATTACATTCAGGCGACAATATACGACACTTACAACAAGCTAACCAGTATGGCCAAATTTCATCCTAAAAACATAGGTCAATGCAGTATAATTATTCTATTTTTGCACGAAGGACGGTAGCGTGCAGACAACGATCTAATAATAGACCAGTATTGCGACCTTCGCCCAGGTGACTTAGTAACTGACCGGTCTCAGGATCTGATTTAAAAACCAGGATTTATTGTATCTATGCAAGTTACGATTTCACCAAATCCTTGTTGTCTGATACACAGACAGCGCTGCACCCCTACTCCTTGGGACGAGAGTATAACCCGGGACCTAGGCTGTGCACGCATGCATTTCGTCGCACAGACTTTAAAGACCCTGACGCTCATGACCTAGAGGGTTGAGTGCCGGCTACACAAACCACACCCTGCCAGCACGGAATTCTCCTATTCTCACTCGCTTGTTCAACGATCTCTCAGTTGTCCGAGGCGCTAGAAGGTGCAGCAAGTTAGCGCCTTGGGGGGCTTGAGTTAGATTACTGTTGGTCAGCTATTTTTGAGCTGGCAACGTACAATGTAAAAAGAAATCCTCCTCCTCATTATTATTCTTTTTTCTTTTCCTCCTCCTCATCCTCCTCATCACTATAATTAGCAATGACCAATGTAACTCCATGGGGTTTTGTGTGTTTGACGCAGCTATCGTGCAGGAGCGGACGGTGACGCAATGCAACACACCGTGCGACATGCTGCACCTGACGTGTCCCACGGAGCACCGCCTGGCTATCCGCGAAGCGCTCTTCTCCGTCAAGGCCAGAACGTCATCAGAGGCCGACAAGTGCGACCTGGTCAGTGCACGAGTTATATACTTTCGTTAAAGCGTGTAATAGCTTACTACTGCACTAATCATACACCAGCACAAACAACTTCACTGAGATAGCAGTGAGAAGAGAGTGCTTTATTACTTTTTAAAAACAATGTCGACGTCAAAAGATAAATAAACTGGTTATTTCCCGAACGTAAGTTGGGGAAATATTGGTTTTGGCTCGGGTGTCCGGCGTCCGGCTGTTACTGTTTTGCACTTTTCTCTGAAACTAATGGAGGAGATTTTTTTGTTTTGTTTTGTTTGCTGTATCTGCTTACTTTCTTTCTTTATTTGTTTGTTTTCATCCAGGCCAATAGTATTTATCGTGACACTGATAAATCAGCATGCTGATGATGATAATGATAATAATGATGATATTGGTGGTGATAATGATGATGATGATGATGATGATGATGAGGACGACGATGATGTTGATAATGACGAGTATACAGCGACAATACAAATTTGTTTTCTTTTGTTTAGTTTTTTTTTTGTTTGTTGTGACGAGAGAGAGAGAGAGAGAGAGAGAGAGAGAGAGAGAGAGAGAGACAGACAGACCGACAGACAGACCGACAGACCGACAGACAGATAGACAGACAGACAAACAGGCAGAGGCAGAGGAAGGGTGGGAGAGGGAGAGAGCCTCAACATTGCAACGGTCAGTACAGTCACAGTTAGATAGCTGTGTATGCTCTTTAACCAACAGCAAAACATTTAAATGACATAATGTTGCTCGCTTAAATTTTTAGAAAATAAAATGTTCTTAAAACAATTGACCATAGAAACTTCCAAGTTACGGACAACGAAGGAGTTTTCCAAAGATATCCTCAAAGCATTCTTTTGTATTTGCATCGGTTATCATAGTTTCTAATCTGCTTTAATAATAATAATAATAATAATAATAATAATAATAATAATAATAATAATAATAATAATAATAATAATAATAATAATAATAATGGAGGGGGGATATGAGGAGGAGACATGCACACACACACACACACACACATAAATCTTGCACAGAGAAACACACATTTACTCTAACACTATCTACTTGTGCTGACTACTGCTGAAAGAGGTATGCTTTGAGGCTGGACTTGAAAGATACGAGAGATGAACAATGCCTGATGTGAAAAGGAAGTGAGTTCCAGAGCTGAAGTCCATAGACAGAAAAAGGTCGAAAATCATGAGTCTTAGGTTTAAAGCGACCCTGACGGAGTCACAGTCACAGAGTCCGACCCTGACGGAGTCACAGTCATGTGAAGAACGCAGAGATTTCGAGCGTGTATAGAGAGATGCCATTTCTGTAAGATAGACAGGATCTGATCCAGTGATTATATTGAAGCATATGGATGCGACTTTATTCCTTATCCTCTCTGAAACAGGAAGCCATAGGAGTTCATTCAAAAGAGGAGTGCAAGTTTGACGGCGATTAGTTTCTAAAAATAAGTCTAGCGGCAGAATAACTTTTTGCAGTGGTTGAAGTGTAGCATCAGAACATTTAGCAAGAAGCGAGTTACAATAATCTAATCTAGACACAATACAGGAAGTGACTAGGGATTTTGTTGCATCATCTGTGAGGAACCGCCTTATTGAAATGATTCGTTTCAACTCGAAGTAGCATTTTTGACAGACTTTGGTGACATGTTTCTTCATTGAAAGAGAGGAATCCATGATAACTCCAAGGTTTCTAACACTATCAGCAAAAGAAATGCTACTAGAGCCAATGATTACTGTAGAAGGAAGAGTATTATACACTACACTACACTACACTACGATACAATACAGTATAATGCAATACAATATAATTTGTATTATCGATTTTTTTTAAAGGGGGTGGGGGAGTGGGAGAGTTTCAAGCTACCTCCTGTAGCTGATATGTGCATCGGTTATAACAAAGTGCTTTTTTTTGCACTTAAGGTGGAACTCTCTTTTTTGTTTCTTAAATCTAACCATGCAACAGCATAAGAGAATCTTGTGCAAGGCATGTAATTATTTACATATAATATTTCTCAACCTGAGTCTTCCAGCAAATGTTACAATACTCAATAAAACTGAAAGATTTATAGTATATAAAGAGACGTTAACGTTATATAATGAGCTTATGTATATTATGTAAAGAGATAAAGACTGTTTGATATATAAGACCTGTTACATGGCCTGGTTGCGCAATGGGCTACTTGTAGAAGCCGGTTTCCTAAGCCGAAGAGAATGGGTTGGCTTGGTGCACGTAGGATGGCTTGCTAGCGTCGCGGTAGCACGTTGGTCTCCAATGCCAAAGTTAGAACTGGGCGTGGGTTTGATTCCTACAAGTGGCTAAAAACATTAACTTAGATATGAGACTTATGAGGTCATCTACTGTTTCGGATGATAGTGTATACCGAGATCTAGGATTTTATGGCGCATGCGTTCGAACGCACTAACTTTACAGATCCTAACGCTGGTATTCTAGAGGAATGAGTACCAGAATTGCCCATACACACACATGTACCATAGGTCGTGTTGTCCCCTTGTCCTGGGTGGCGCAGCTCGAGCGTCTGCCGCGCTTTTGCTGAGAAACCAGCCCGAATTTCACCCGCACGGATGAAGAATTAAGTCGAAAATCAAAATTTAAAAAATCCCAAATCCCAATCGGGCAACGTCTCGAGGGTTTTCTCCGGATACTCCGGTTTGTTCCCCCAGCAAAATTTCAAACACACAACTAATATTAGGTAGGTTGGGTTTGGACTACCGACTACAGAATTTCCCAGTACAAAGTTAGCCTGATGCAGTAGGACTTACTACAACTGGGATATGACTGTCCAACTGGTGGTATGGTGGTATGGTAGATTAACGTCCCGGGACACGTAAGCATATAGGGGACTTGGATTGGTGAGTGCCGATGAAATAAGAGGTCATTTTGCGGATTGGAGATCAATGTAGAAGGAGCGCTCGAGGCTGCTGCAGCAAGCAGCAGGAAGAGTGCTTTGAGGCGGAAGATTTACGGCGTCGAAGTGGTAGGACGGAGGTATAGCAGGGTGGCAAAAGGGACGCCAAGGCAAGGCAACATAGGTCAGAGGGAGGGAGGAGGGCCGGATGCCAGGAAGTGTAAAAGGATACAGGTCATTTATCAAAAGGAATACATAACTTTTATATGAAGACAGACCAGGTCTGCCAGGCAGGGAGCGGAACTGAATAAAAAGTAAAGGTAAAGGTAGTCCTATAGCCTTGTGGCCGTAGGGGAACGTGATGTTGGAGATCACACTTATCTTGGGCCAGCGTAATGAGGGTGATGCCCAACTCTCTCCCTCGCTGCTTTACCTTCCCCACCCTCAAGAGAGTAGGTACTCAATCACAGTTGGGAACTGAATCGGGTCTACGTTAAACATTATGAAAGCGAAAGGTAAAAATTTGTGTAAAAAGTCTCATAGGACTTTATTGTTAAAAGGAGAGGAATTTACAGATGCCGAATAAAAACAGATTTCGAAAAACGAAGTCGGGATAAAATGGCTGTGTTGAATCAGCCATGGTTGGCCGGAGGGACGGCTATAACGCGGCTTTGGGGTCAACCGGCTCCTTCAGGACCGACAAATTCAGGGATTTAAGAGTACTGTCCGTCAGAACCGCACGAAGGGCCCAACGGATAAACTTCATGTCTACCTCCACATCCTTGGTCGGAAATGTGCCGGCGAGCCGGGAGACGCCCTCTTGCAACCGGTCTAATAACTTAGTACTAGACACGCGGCGTCCCAAGTGGTAGTCATGACCTCTGTATCTAACAGGGATTCCAGTCTGCGACGACGCGTCATAAATATCATTGAAAGACGGGGTAGACTCCGCCGTCTCGGTTTATACGCCAACCTCAGGGGAAGAGGGACCCGGAGATGGTAAGTTCCGAGTGGCCAGGCTGCGAACAACGTCCACCAGCCCGGCGACTGTTTGTGCAAGATTCACTACTAGAGACTCAAGCTTCTGAATGGCTGCCCATGGGTCGCCACTGTCGGTGGCAAACCTCAATGGTGCTTCTTTAGGGCTCTGAATCCCACTGGCAGCCTTGGAGATCACATGGGGGGAAGGACGGTACGGTCCGCACAGGGTATAGGCAGCGAAGCAGACACCACACTGGGAGCGGAGGGAGCCAGCATAGCTCCCCAAGCTGGCCGAACGGAAACCGGCTGCCGCGCGGGGTCCGCTGTCATTTGTTGTCGAGCCAGGCTTAAGGCCTGGGCACGAGGCATGTATTTGGCGGCCCTGAGACGGTTCGCATGAATGCGCTCCTTCCGGGTCGGGCAGTTGTTATTGGTAGCCGAATGGTCGCCCAAGCAGTTAGGGCAAGACCGCCTCTTTGCTTTACACTGGGCCCCCGAGTGGTCACTCAGGCCACAAGAGGGGCATATCGGTTTGGACTTACAAAATTTCTTAATGTGACCAAATTTGTGACATTGGTGACAGCGGACCACCGCAGCGGCATACGGACGAACGGAAAATTCGCGCTTATTGATCAAAGGTGTAGTGGGGAGAAGCAACGCCTCCACTGAGATCTTGACCGAGGTGAATACCCGTCCGTCAGAACAGACCAACCGTTTTATCTTTTTCACTGTGCATGGCTGCACGCTGCCGTCCGGAGCGACAGAGCCCTGACCTTTGGTCAGGATGTCCCCATCGGATACCGTGACAGGGATATCGCGAATGACACCCTCCACGATCGGACTAGGCACCGAACATATCACTGCAATCTGGCTAATCTCTGTACACGCAAGCAGTCTCCGCTGCTGGGCTTGGGAAACGCATCCGATCAAATAGCCCTCTCCGAGGGGTCTCCCACGGTCCACCGGGGCCCATAATGGCCTGCAGGGTATCAGCAACCTTCCAGCTAAGCGATTTCAAAGACGCAAGACCTGTGTCACCGACCGCCCTGATCACGACCGGAAACCGGCAAAGGCCCTGATTTGGCAGAGGGAGGGGAACCACCGGTTCCCTAACTCTATTCTTCGCTTTACGCCTACCTGCAACGGCAGTCCACTCATGTGCTTGGTCCTCCCCGGGACCAGTCGGGGAGGGTTGGGGGTTATGCACCAAGTGCATACTCTCCGAAGTAGGATTTGCCAAGGCGGCCGGCCCAGCATCCGGGACCAGGCCCGGCAAAGGTTCCGCCCCCTCCGTAGCCACATAACTCATTTCCTCCAGAGAGGAGGAATCCGATAGCGTCTCAAAACCTCGCTTACGTGACGGGGTAGCAGGCATATCCCCGGTAGGCGCGACCAGGTCGCACACCCCGGGAGCCTCTGGAGGCTCCAAGAAAGCCTCACGAATAGAGTCGATTTGGGTTTTCACCAGCGAGAATGCCTACAAGGGGACGCTTTTTGCCCATGGCAAACACACGAGGCTAAAAAAAAAGAAAAAAAAGGAAGACCCGATTCAATAAGAATCGGATTCAGGACCTAAAAGTTACAACGACAGACGTTGAACGCACAAAATTAAAACTTGGATAAATGATATGTGGGACAAGATCTAATCAGGACCTATAAGATGTGCTCAAATCGCAGAGCATTAAAAGAAAACTATGAAAACGGATGTGAATCCAGGATTCACACATAAAAAGTTACATCCAAGACCCACTAGAAGGGGACTCTCAGCACTGCAGGCTATATTTCCCACTCCTATGGGATGAGACACGGTCTCTAGTGGACAGGAAAAGAAAAATATAATCACCAACGTATGGAGGATGCGGGGTGGATCCAGAGCAGTCTGAGGGAAAGCCCTCTCTGTAGTACGGCAAGCAGTACCAGGTTAGGTGCCCTCAGTCGAAAAAGTACAAGGTGACAACCGCCGACGAGCAGTGAGGCGATCCCTAAGGCGCAGCCGCCAACGACAGGTAAGGTGTCACCACGTAGTGGATCAGCAAAGCATTACTTGTCTCCCGCGTGTGATGAAGCAGGCAGAGTCAAGCAGTGAAGTGAAGATTGAAGCCAAGAAGTATCGCAATCTCCTCCCATTGACTAGTAACAGTCGAAGTCTCGTCCAGCATAATCAGAGCCCAGGTGTCCAACAAACATCACCTTCTCTCTCTTTTTGTATTCGTCTATGATGTATTGATGACTGTCCAAATGACGAATGCATGGGCCTTTATACACACCAGCTCAATGCCTATGTGAGCAGCACTGTTTAGTGCCTCCACATTTTGCTGGCTGCGGGCTATTTATAGTTTGCTTGCACCGGCCCTTCCATTGAAAGGAAAGGAAAGGTAGCTTCGGCGAATGATGATGATGATGATGATGATGATGATGATGATGATGATGATGATGATGATGATGAGGATGAGGATGATGATGAGGATGAGGAAGATTTCGTCTTCAACTTCTTTATAAGGACACTCGATTAATTCTTTAACTCTTTCGATAAATGTTGCAAGTCCGGTGTGATTGCAGATACACTCGTGCGACTCGCAGCAGTACTGCTGTGACAACATCAACAAGCAGGCGTGCGTGTTCAGCTATTCGCCGTCCCATTTGGAAGCAGTTCACAGGAACTGCACAGGCTCCCGCGCATGCGGAGTGAAGACGGAAAGAACCCAGGAAGAGTCAGTAGCCTGCCCCTTCTTCCGGCCTAACGACACTGTCAGCCATACTGTTCTGGACTACGTCTGCATCAATGGTAATTGATAGCCCAGAACCTACCATACAGTTTTGTTCGGTTTGAGATATAAATTATCGCTATCGTTCACAAATTATCAGTCTACATTATCTGTCTTATTGACAAATTAGTAGTCTGGTTAAGTTTGAGACATAAATTATTAATCTCGTTTATAAATTCAAATTAATGAATCCTATCCTATCCTAACCAATCCCATAACTCGGAGGTCGTAGGGGCACCAAAGACGATGGTTTAACCAGCGTACTCCATCTTTCCCTGTCCTCAGCAACCCTGATTGTTTCGCTCAGTATCTAACCAGTCCATTCTCGAATGTTGTCCTCCCACCTCTTTTTCGATCTCCCTCTTCTTCTACCTCCTTGCACTGTGCCTTGCAGGATGGTCTTTGCAAGACCTGATGATCTGGTGTCGTGGCCATACCATCGGAGTTTCCGTTTTTTCACCACTATGAGCAGGTCATCGTGTTGTCCAATGGTTTGTGTGATGGTCTGTCGGACTTCGTCGTTGGTGATGTGCTGGGTATAGGAAATGCCCAGAAGTCTTCTGTAGCACCTCATCTCTGTCACGTGGGGTTTATGGGCTCTGCACAATGGAATTATGGACCCTCACGTTTATTCGGTGGGAACTGCTAGTAAGTCACCCTATGAATTACTTTAATAAATTTATTTGTTTAGCTCGTTCTGTGTTAAGGTTGGGGTACAGAGATAGATAGAAAAATGGCAAAAGATTACTGTCACACTAGCTTTCACACGGCTATGAATCATATGTAGTCCAGCCACTTGATAACAGTTAAAATCACACATTTATTTCTTCTACTCTATACAAGATTCTCTAAGTACTAATCTAACTTAAAAAGTCTCAGTCACTGCTAATAGTTCGATCGCTGATAGTCTAGGCAGCTGTTATATCTTCCTCGGGCACTTGCGATAATATTTCATGTAGATTTGGACTACTGTGGTCCGTTTTACAGTTTCTGAAGAGTTGGACTACTGTGGTCCTGTTATGATCAGTTTAAGTGCACTTTCGGAGATTACACTTAACTTTCTGATGGTGCGGTCGAAGTCCTTCTGTGAGGTAGCTTCTGGTACACCTTTGTCGTTGTGTAGTTGGGTTCCCTTGCCACGCTGTGGGGTCTGACAGGGTGTTTTACCGGGTCGCTCGTTCCGTCTTGTGCGGTAGAGGTTCCTCAACCAACTAGTCGTTTCTGTGGAGTGGGGTGCACAGGATAGCTCGGGATAGCTCGGGATAGCTCGGGATAGCTCGCCTGCTCGTCTGTTTGACAAGTTCAGGCCCGTGATGACTTGAGAGAATTCTAAGATTCCTAAGTCCTGCTTCCTGGTCTATGAGTGTAGAGATTTCTCTAGCTGTGGAGATGTTGACTCTACCTCGTCTCACACACGACTGATTCAAACTGTCTTAGGGTTTGACACATTCAGAACTGCTCTACCCACTGAGCCTGCGCTGATTGGTTAAAACGGTCCGATTCAAAGCTCAAGTGCTGACTCACTGCGATGTGGGTGGCTCGCTCGCTGTGTGTGGCCTGCTGTGTACTATACTAACTCTCTTAATGTTACAATTACTACACAAAGCTAAACAGTCAATGGGCAGGGTAAACTGCTCGGTTCATGACAGGCTCCCTCAACTGAAAAAAGGCGATGACTACTGGATTCGACCCTTTTCTACTACAGAGCCTAGTTTAACACTGCACTATCCTAGGGTCCTATTTACAAACTAAGTAAGTTGCTCTACCTGAGCTGCAATGCTGTGCCAGGTAGCTATGGACACTAGTGACAGGGTTTTTATTGGGCGGGGACGAATTCTGGTGCTGTGGCCCTTAGTTGTGTTGGGTGGGCGACAGCTGCTGTGTCCTCCACGAGATGGCGACTGAGGTAGTCGGCTCCGTGGTTTTCCTTGCCGGGGATGTACTCGATTTGGAATGAGTATGCCTGAAGGGTGAGTGCCCATCTCATCAGGCGAGAGTTCAAGGATTTGGAGGCTGCCAGGAACGATAGTGGTTGGTGGTCCACCTGAACTGTGAAGTGGGTCCCATACAGGTAGAGTTGAAACTTCTGTATGGCCCAGACTAGTCCAAGGCATTCCTTCTCCGACGTGGCGTAGTGGGTCTCGGCGGGTCTCAATTTCCTGCTGGCGTAGGCGACGGGGAATAGCGTCTCTGCATTCTTGGGGTCGCGCTGTAGCAGTACTGCTCCGAGGCCTAAGTCGCTTGCGTCGGTGCGAAGAACGAATGGCTGAGTCAAATCGGGTAGGTGGAGTACTGGCGCCGATGTCATTCTGTCCTTGAGTGTTTGGAATGCTGTCTCACATTCCGCTGTCCAAACTACTTTGTCCGGGGCGATTTTCCGGGTTCCATTTGTCAGTGGTACGGCGATGCTGTTGTAGTTGGGGATGAACTTCTGGTAGAAGCCGCAGAGTCCTAGAAATGACTGCACTTCCTTCTTGGTCTTGGGCCTAGGAGCGTCGAGTAGGCGTTTCACTGTCTTTTCTACCGGTCGCAGGCTTCCTTGACTGATGGTGTGTCCCAGAAATTCTAGTTCTGTGAATCCAATCTGACATTTGGTGGGTCTTGCCGTCAATCCCGTGTCTCTGAGGCGGGCGAGTAGTTGTCGTAGGAGCGTGACATGTTCCTCCCACGTAGGTGTTGCGATGAGGATGTCGTCCATAAACGAGTGTAGGTGCTCGCTGCTCAGGGGTGCCAAGAGTTTTCGCATCATGGCGCTGAAGATGCTGGGTGCGTTGTGGAGTCCGAATGGAAGCACGTTGAATTCGAAGTGTCCTTCCATAGTGCTGAAAGCTAGGTACTTTCGGACTTGTGGTCGTACTGGTATCTGGTAGTATCCTTTGCTGAGGTCGATGCGTGAGAAGTACTTCGCTCGCTGTAGCTTGGCAAATAGGTCTGTCTGGTCCGGGAGTGGCTCTGGCTGGAACTGCGTTACCGCATTCAGGAGTCTGAAGTCGATGCACAGTCGATGCTCTCCGTTGGGTTTTCGCAACAATACCGTGCCTGCGCTGTAGGGTGAAGTAGACTCTGAGATGATTCCGGCTGCCAGTAAGGTGTCTATCTCTTCCTTGATGGCTTGCTGCTGCGACAGTGGCATCGGGTAGAGCTTCTGGCGGACGGGTGTTGGGTCGGTCACCGTTAAGGTTACTTCAACGAGGTCGGTCCTCCCTGGGCGGTCTGTGAGCACAGTCTGATGTTGTCGAATGACCTGTAGTACTTGCTGTTGCTGTTTAGCGGCTAGGTCTCCGTTGAGTATCACGTCTTTGTAGGTTTCTTTGGAGTGCAGGGGATACTCTACTGCATTGGTCTCCATGCTTTCTCCTTCTTCCGCGATGGCGATGGCTAACAAGTTGTGAGTGCTGGGGGTCGCTGGTCTGTCCGTATACTTCTTGAGGAGATTGATGTGGTGGTACCGGGCTCTCCCGTTCACCTCTACTTGGTAGACTGTCTTGGATTTCTTGGCAGTCACCCGGTACGGTCCTCTCCAAGCGATGTCCAGCTTGTTGGTTCCACTTGGAAGTAAGAGTAGCACTTGATTGCCGACTTGCAGTTCTCTGTCCTTCGCGTGGCGGTTGTAGTACTTTGCCTGACGGGCTCTTGCCTTCTTCAGTGCTTCACCAGCTTTCTTCCACGTTGCTTTGAGGGTTTCCTGCAGGTCTGCGACGTACTTGGTGGCACCTCTGGGTGTGTCGTCTATCTTGGCTTCCGTCCAACTTCTGCGTAGGGCTTCTAGCGGTCCTGCTAGAGGTCTGCCGAAAAGCAAAGTTGACGGGGTGTAGCCTGTGGCTGCATGGGGCGTTTCTCTGTATGCGAACAGTGCCGCATTCACGTAGGTGTCCCACGCTTCTGGATTGTCGTCGGCGACTTTCCTGAGGATGGTGAGAAGGGTTCCATTCAGTCTTTCTACTTGTCCGTTGCTGGCTGGGTGGTATGGTGGTGTGCGAATGTGATGAACTTGTATCAACTCGAACACGTCTTGCATCAGGCGGCCGGTGAACTGAGATCCGTTGTCCGTTCTAATGCTGTCCGGGAATCCGACTCTGGTAAAGATGGCGATGAGTGCATCTGCGATCTTCTTGGTGTCGATCGCTGGCAACGGGACTGCTTCGCACCACATCGTACATGCGTCGACGAGTGTGAGTAGAAATCTGTTCCGCTTCTTGGTCATGGGCAGTGGTCCGACTATGTCTACTGAGACTTGCTGGAATGGCACGCCGACTACTACCGATGGTCCTAAGGTAACTGGTACGGTGTGATGTCGCGGGGAATATCGTTGACATTGGTGGCAAGATTTCACGTAGCGCTTGACATCCTCCGTGATTCCTGGCCAATAGTAGTGTGCGCTGATTCTCTGCACTGTGGCTCCAATTCCCATGTGTCCGCTGAGTGGCATGCTGTGGCCTAACTCTAGTACTTGGGCTCGAAGGGTGGCTGGCAGTACTAGTTGGGTGTGATCTCCATCTCCTTGGCGATGAAGAACTCCCTCTTCCATGTAGAAGTCTCCCTTGTGCGGGGGTGTGTGCGCCTTGGGTAGCTTCTGGAAGCACTTCGCTATCGAGGTGTCTTCTTTCTGTGCTGTTTTGATCTCTTCGAGTCCTGGATTCGGAGCGAACTCGGGCTGGGGTGGTTGGGTTTTAGCTTGGGCCCTGGTTTGCACTGCAGCTATCTCTACAGTTTTAGGGGGCGTGCCTAAGAACACATACCTACAACCTAGCACTAGATCATACAGGGGTTTCTGTAAAACAGCTGCTTGGATTCGTCCTGTGACGTACCTACTCTCTACTTCTATCCATGCTATTGGGCAAATAGTTGTCGGTTTCGTCAAGTCTGCTCCTTGTAAGTCGACTGTCTTGTCTGTCAAGTCCGCGCGCGATACAAGAGATTCGCTAACTATCGCGTCGTATGATAGACCTGTGTCATACAGACAGTTCGCTTCTTTTCCGTTGACCTTGACCGTGTCTGTCACCGATGGGTGATCTCCGATCGTGTGTGGCTTGTTACCGCTGCTTTGAGTTAGAACTCTGTGCGCTGGCCGGCTTTCGCGCTCTTCCCTACGTTGTGCGGCCAACTTGAAACATTCTGCGGTGGAGTGATTGTTTCTGTTGCAGAACGAACAATACCGTCTCTGTTTTGCGGGACCTCTTTTCCCGAATTCCGTGTTGGGTCCTTTATTTTGCCCAGGTCTGGGGTTATTCGGCTTATTCGCGGTGCGCTCTTCTCGGTTAGGGCTTCGTTTCTGTGCCTCTTTCCCGTTAGGCTTTAGGTCTCGCCTGAAGCTCTTGGCTTCCCCGTGTGCGGCCACGTACCTATCTGCGACCTTGACCAGATCTTCTAGTCTTTCCGCGCCCTGCTCTACTGAGAATGTTCTCAGCTCGGGGGTCATGGTTTCCCGTAGCTGTTCCCATACTAACAGTTCTGTCAGTCCATCATACGTCTTAGCCGTGGCTGACTGGCTAATCCACTTATCCAGCGTTGTGGACAACCGATCCGCGAACTGCGCATAGCTCTCTCCTTTCACTCTCCGGTTGGTGCGGAACTTTTGCCGGTAGCATTCTCCTGTCAGTTCGAATCCCGTTAGGAGTGCCTCTTTTACTTTGTGATAGTCAGTCACTCTGTCAGTCGGTAGCTTACTGTAGATGTCATAAGCCTTTCCTCTAAGCCCTTGACTAAGCTTAAAAGACCAATGAGTGGGATCTAGTTTATACTCTGTTGCTAGACGCTCAAACCTAGTCAGATAGAGATCTAGACCTTCCTCTCTCTCATTGAATGTTCCCAGTGGAAATGACATTCCTTGTACAGGGTTGGATGCTACCTCTAGCTGATCTGAGTGGGGAGGGGTTGAGGAAGAACTTGAAGCTCCTGATCCCAATCTTCTTAGCTCTAACTCATGCTGTCTTTCTTTTTCCTTTTCTGCCCTCTCTTTTTCTTTTTCTGCCCGCTCATACTCCCATTTCCTAACTTCTGCTTCTCTCTCTGCTGCTAATGCTGCCTTCTTCTGTTCTACTTCTAATTCTAGTTTCTTTTGCTCTGCTTCTAATGCTAATTTCTTTTGCTCTGCTTCTAATTTCTTGGCCTCTCTCTCTGCCTCTAATTCTGCTTTTTTCTGTTCTCTCTCTGCTGCTCTCTCTGCTGCTTCGAGTTTCTTCGCCTCTCTCTCTGCTGCTCTCTCTGCCTTAGCCTCCTGTTTCTCTACCTCTGCATTGATATACGCAATTAGGTCTCCCCCTGCTAAGTGTAAAGCTTCTCCTAATTCCTTGAAGCGCAATCTCAAGGCCACTGGGTCCGACATTGTCAAAAGTGTCTATGAACAACCTCTGAATCACGTGGAATACCAAAACACTAGCAATATTGCAAGTCAATATCAACAATGCAAAGACCATAAAATTCGCAATCAATAATAGAATAAAACAAGAGTCAAATGGCATACAACAGTTACTTAAGCAAAACCTGCAAAAGAACAATGCAACATACAGGCACAAAAATATTTGAAGCAAAAAAGTTTTTAACTAAAGAATAGTGCACCCAACTGATCAGTCCTTGTTACCACTATTCTAAGTTATTCTACTACTCCTACTGTTATCTAATTTTATTGTACTTAGATCCGGTTATACCCAATTCCTATTATACACAGATCCTGGCTAGGCTCGCCAATTAAAGTGTCACGTGGGGTTTATGGGCTCTGCACAATGGAATTATGGACCCTCACGTTTATTCGGTGGGAACTGCTAGTAAGTCACCCTATGAATTACTTTAATAAATTTATTTGTTTAGCTCGTTCTGTGTTAAGGTTGGGGTACAGAGATAGATAGAAAAATGGCAAAAGATTACTGTCACACTAGCTTTCACACGGCTATGAATCATATGTAGTCCAGCCACTTGATAACAGTTAAAATCACACATTTATTTCTTCTACTCTATACAAGATTCTCTAAGTACTAATCTAACTTAAAAAGTCTCAGTCACTGCTAATAGTTCGATCGCTGATAGTCTAGGCAGCTGTTATATCTTCCTCGGGCACTTGCGATAATATTTCATGTAGATTTGGACTACTGTGGTCCGTTTTACAGTTTCTGAAGAGTTGGACTACTGTGGTCCTGTTATGATCAGTTTAAGTGCACTTTCGGAGATTACACTTAACTTTCTGATGGTGCGGTCGAAGTCCTTCTGTGAGGTAGCTTCTGGTACACCTTTGTCGTTGTGTAGTTGGGTTCCCTTGCCACGCTGTGGGGTCTGACAGGGTGTTTTACCGGGTCGCTCGTTCCGTCTTGTGCGGTAGAGGTTCCTCAACCAACTAGTCGTTTCTGTGGAGTGGGGTGCACAGGATAGCTCGGGATAGCTCGGGATAGCTCGGGATAGCTCGCCTGCTCGTCTGTTTGACAAGTTCAGGCCCGTGATGACTTGAGAGAATTCTAAGATTCCTAAGTCCTGCTTCCTGGTCTATGAGTGTAGAGATTTCTCTAGCTGTGGAGATGTTGACTCTACCTCGTCTCACACACGACTGATTCAAACTGTCTTAGGTTTTGACACATTCAGAACTGCTCTACCCACTGAGCCTGCGCTGATTGGTTAAAACGGTCCGATTCAAAGCTCAAGTGCTGACTCACTGCGATGTGGGTGGCTCGCTCGCTGTGTGTGGCCTGCTGTGTACTATACTAACTCTCTTAATGTTACAATTACTACACAAAGCTAAACAGTCAATGGGCAGGGTAAACTGCTCGGTTCATGACAATCTCCATGCTTTGTATTCGTCGTTGGAGATCTCCTGTGAGGGTCCATGTTTTGCAAGCATATAGGAAGATGGAGATGACAAGGGAGCGCAGCAGCCTTACCTTGGAATGTAGACTGATGGTCCTGTCTTTCCAAATTGGCTTCAACCTCGCCAGGGAAGCAGTTGTTTGTGCGATCCTGGAGAAGACTTCCTGTCGGGACCCATTGTCTGATACAATGGCTCCTAAATATTTGAAGCTATGCACTGTGTTGAGGGATTGGCCTTGGACTTTGATGTCCGTGTTGATGCCATTGGTGTTGTTGGTCATCATTTTGGTCTTCTATGCACTTATTTCCATTCCATAGGCTCTGGAGGTGGTGTCAAGCCTCTGTACTAGCTGTTCAAGTTCTTGTTCCTCTCCAGCCAATCCATCAATGTCATCCGCAAAACGAAGGTTGGAGATTGCTCTTCCCCCTATGCTGACCGTGCCTCCGTGGTCTGCAAGGGCATCTGACATGATGCGCTCTAGGAAGATGTTGAAGAGTGTTGGAGAGAGTAGGCATCCTTAACGCACACCGATTGTTGTTCTGAACCAGTTTCCGATGGCGCTGTTGTGGAGGACTGCACTAGTAGCCTTGTCATACAGGCTTTTGATGACTTCAATAATTTTAGGGCTGATGTTGTACACTCTCCATGGTTGCCCACAGAGCTGCATGCCAGACTCGGTCAAACGCCTTATTGAAGTCTACGAACACATGATATAGATGTTGTTGGTGCTGTAGGTATTTATCGCAGATTATTCTGAGGTTGAAAATCTGTTCAGTGGTACTTCGCCCTGCCCTAAATCCTGCTTGCTCTTCAGCTATGATTTGTTCAGCTTGGGGTTCAACCTGTTGAGTATTATTTTCAAGAGGACCTTGCTGGGATGGCTCATGAGGCTGATGGTGCGGTAATTTTCACATTCCTGAAGTTTACCTTTTTTGGGTAGTGTGAAGACAAGCGACTGGGTCCATGGTATAAGCCACTCCCCACTCTGCCAGATCTTGTTACAGATAATGGTGAGTGCGTCGATCATCGCTTCTCCTCCTGCTTGAAGCAGTTCAGCGGGTATGTTGTCCACTCCCGCTGACTTCCCCTTCAGCGATTGCACTGCTGCCTCAACTTGCTTTGGATCGTGGAGACCTTGGAAATACATCATCTATGGAACTTTGAAACTTTATTTGTGTAATAATAAATAAGCCTAATAACTCTATTTCTATGAAAAAGGCAACGATAAGAAGAAACATATCAACAGTCCGGCAACTCAGCAGCATATTATATTTTATTACACCCTATACGTTTTCCAGCCCTATCCATCATTCACTTGCAAAACCTTTACTTGTCAAACTCTTGTCCGCTGACGGAGATTCCTTCAAAGGGTCATTATCGATTTTCTTCAAGCCGTTTTAACATCCACATCACAACTTTATTAAGGTAAAGGTTTTGTTTTTCACTTACAACGACCCGCAGTCACCTACAACAACCCTTGGGTAAATTCCGTGCAATTTTTAAATTCCATTTGGTGAACGGAACCCCTGAGACAACAAGGTGTATGTAATCTGTTTTGAGGAAATAGGACTTTTGAGTTGACAAATGCACCTTGGACATAATCTTTATTTTGATGCGTATACCTCCAAATCAAATGTCAGTTTTCTTACACTTGGTCTCATATAATTTTGTTCTTTTTTTTCCAGACACTGCCTCATTAGACATCTGCTCAGCCAAGGAGACGCAGCTGGTGGGGAGGACGCTGTTCACCATGCTGGACCCAGACCGCTGGAGGAACCCATTGGCTGGGGCCGTGTGCAGATGTACGGCAGAGAGCATTAACTGGCCCACCACGAACACTATCTCCGTCTTCGTCGTCGACATACGTCTCAACACTTTGCGACAAACCCAGTGTTCAGAGGTATTTAAGGACCAGATACAAGTAGCCTATAAACGTTCACTCGAACAAAGACTTTCAATCGGTTGATCGCTGTATTTCTGAGCAGCAACGTATACCCACTGCATAATTAATGGATGCAGTCACCCAAAATTTAAATTTTAAAAACAAACAAAAGACCACGTTGATTTCTCTTCGGCTTTCTGTTATCTTATAAGATCGCCGCGCTTCGAGTTCAGTTGAAGAAAAAGCGCGTGATAGCATCTTGTATTATTATTATTATTATTATTATTATTATTATTATTATTATTATTATTATTATGTCACTTCAGGGCGCTAACCTTATGTATATGCGTCATGGGTGACGTGGTTTCGAATCCCCGAATCCTGACATCAGCAAACTAGTTTGTGCATGCTGGATATTAGTGACCTGTACCTTGAGAAGCTCTCTGAGCTTGTAAGTGCGCTGTATAAGAACAATAGCTTCCTGCTTCTTCTGCTTCTTCTTCTTTTTCTTCTTTTTCTTTTTAAATAAGCTTACAAACGCGAAACCCCCTAAAGTCTACTGAATCGCTATGATGAAGACGGTAGTCAACGGAAAGAAGAAGAAAAATCGTGATAAAACGCGGAGAGCCACAATAGGCTAATTAGGCTTTTCAGAAGATTCTGTAGACTTTATTGGGGTTCGCGTTTGTATTTCAGACACCCGATACACATTGGTCGAACGCTACCAGAAGCATGCGTTCTTAGTCGCCTCAACAGGCTATAAAGCATGCTCCCATGCTTCAGAGCACTGCTTTCTATACGCTTCAAGCTCTATAGTCACGGAAAAAGCGCAATTTCACTGCAGTGAACTCATGAAAATAGAAAAATGTAAGTTTCGTCTCCTCTAAGGGACGAATTAGGTCAAACTGTATTAGTTTCTAGGTCAACTGTCTTTTACGAACCGTTTGACAATGTTTTTGAACCGTTTGTTGACGCCGGATAGTGTCCTCACTTGGTTTCATGCAATTTAAGAATCCAACAAGGCAATTGGGTTTTTGAGACGGAAAGAGCGGAATGTTGTAGAGCAACATTCTGTATATATTTACAGTGAAATTGCGCTTTTTCCGTCACTATAGTGCTTGAAGCGTGTAGGAAGCAGTGCTATGAAGCATGAGAGCATGCTTTATCGCCTGTTGAGGCGATAAGTAAAACATGCTTCTGGCAGCCTTCGACCAATGTGTACCGGGTGTTTCAGAAGAAGAAGAAGAAGAAGAAGAAGAAGAAGAAGAAGAAGAAGAAGAAGAAGAAAAGCTGTTGTTCTTATACAGCGCACTACAGAGAGCTTCTCAAGGTGCATGTCACGGAAGGAAGTTCTATATTATCTGAATATGTTGTCTTTGTATTCTGGATGAAAAACAGTAACTAATGTTATAAATAAGCGTCAGTAATAATTATTATTAAGCTTAGAGTACAAATGGATAATGTGTTTTCGTGTTGCTCGTGCTGTTCTATGTTTATGTGTCTGTATGTACGTAGTGGGTCTGTGTGGTCGCGTGACGTATGTTGTACTCACACAGTAGTTCTTGAAATAAATAATTATAATTAATCAAGGAGACTGACTATAGCTGTCGAAGGAGGTGGTCGTGTGTCTGCAGTTGTGTGTAGCTGAAAAGGAGCTACATCTTGATAGTACAGCTGAGGAGAAATGGAGCTGTGAGGTGTTGAGAAGGAATGGAGCTATGAGATATTGAGTAAGGTAGAGGAAAAGCAGACGAAGAAAACGACAGTTGAGAAGAGAAATAGATGAAGGTGAAAGAAGAAGATGAGACAAGACAGCTAGAGAGTTAGAAGGCGGCGGTGCAGATTGAGAGAAGGAGAGAACTGAAGAGTAGATTGACGATTTGAGAGAGCACAGGAGATGAGAGCTACAAGAACGATAGCTAAGTACTTTGTCACGTGACCCACTCAGACCCACTACGTACATACAGACACATAAACATAGAACATAGAACAGCACGAGTAACACGAAAACCCATTATCCATTTGTACTCTAAGCTTAATAATAATTATTAATGACGCTTATTTATAACATTAGTTAGTGTTTTTCATCCAGAATACAAAGACAACATATTCAGATAATATAGAACTTCCTTCCGTGACAGTGCAGGAAACTAATATCCAGCATGCACAAACTAGTTTGCTGAAGTCAGGATTCGGGGATTCGAACCAACCTCGTCCAAGACGCCCATACATAAGGTTTGCGCCCTGAATCAAGGAGCACAGAAGATGTGATCAAATCCATAATTCCGCAATCTTTTTGTGTCGTTTTCAGGCCCAAATGAGATTGAAATCCGGATCGACGACGCGGTCTTTAGACTGCGAGTCTAGCAAGGATCCCCGGCAAGCCTTTCCGTTCATCGCTCTGCTCAACCATAGCAACGTCGCCACCGTGGAGCTTCTGCTGCAAAAGCAGCTGCCAGAGTTCATCTGGATAGGATTCGAATGTAGGTCGCCCCTTACAGTTCACCCATTTCACGTCCCCCTTACTGCATGTGCCACTTTTGAGTAACCTGACACCGCTGGGAAGGTCCTGGGATCAGTTTTATGAACGGGTGTAAACAGGAGGTCTTTGCATCAGGCCTTGCAAAGACCATCCTGCAAGGCACGGTGCAAGGAGGCAGAAGAAGAGGGAGACAGAAAAAGAGGTGGGAGGACAACATTCGAGAATGGACTGGTTTGACACTGAGCGAAGCCATGAGGGTTGCTGAGGACAGAGAAAGAGTCGAGTACGCTGGTTAAACGATCATCTCATCTGTGGTGCCCCTACGACGTTCGAGTTACAGGAACGACTAGCAGACTTACACGTCTGAAGTTATGTATAGCTATAGACGTGTACTTCTAGTATTGCTCCTAATAATTGTTCATAAAACGGTCTCCAGGTATTCACAACTTTCCGGCACCTCTCAAAAAACTCGTGGGTATCGCCATTATAAATTAAAACGAGGTTAGAATGAAACCAAGTTCCGGTCTGGCTTGTTTTGCTTTTATCAAAGCTTGATGCGTGACTTTTAAATATGGCAAATTGCCGAAAACGACGATTGTTAGAGCCAGAAATCGAGTGGGATAAGTATAAAAACGGTGGAGGAAGTACATGCTCAGTGAAAGGATGCAAAAAACAATCGTAGAGGCCTGTATTTGTGGCGACTTCGGAGGTGCGTCGATCATCGACAGAAAGTGAAACAGGACCTGAAGACTCTTGTAGTTTTCCATAGCTTCGCCGTCGCAACCTTCACAAAACACGAAGTAGTTGACTATGTTAGGGGAGCGTTGTGGCCAAGTGGGCTAAGGCAGGACTAACTTGCCTTGTCCACAAGCCAGAAACCAATGGCGCCTGACAGGTGTGGGTTCGAGCCAGCATCTGGGCGTTATGTTTTTCCGAATATTTTTCAAAAATTCACAAATAATGTTAGGCGCGCCACTGGCGATAGGAAAGGATAATAAACTGCAGCAAAAAAAAAAAAAAAAAAAAGGGAGGGTACGATACTGGTGGCCAGTTAGGGTTATGTTATTATTCTTGAATATTTGGAAATAACTCACTAAAACACGCGGAGAAAGAAACCGGAAGTATGTTTCATTGAGGGGATTCCCGTTGGTGCATAGGATAGCAGAAAAGTGTGAATATCTCTAGACAGTTTGTGCATGTTCAACTCTGCCTGTCTCGTTTCTTCTCTTTCCCTCTCTATCCTCTCCTCTCCTCTCTCTCTCTCTCCTCCTCCTCCCCTCTCCCCACGTAAATTTATATAATAATAATAATAATAATAATAATAATAATAATAATAATAATAATAATAATAATAATAATAATAATAATAATGGATGCTATAGGCGTTTTATTCTGTAACCAACACCCCTTGGGGTCATGAGCAATCCTGTCACTGTAGATTGTTCTAACCTATAAAGGGAATAGTGAAAGCCCCAGTTGAAAACCTGTCTTGCCTTTGTAGGCATGACTAATTCACTGCGGCAACAGTTCCCCCCCCCCCCCCCCACCGTTGGAGTGCCGGGGGTTTCAGTATAAATAGTATCCCCACTTTCTGGAAATTTAGTGCTTTAAATTCCCACTGTCGCTGTCTTCATCATTTGCTCTTTCCCATTCCTGATCTGTCCTATCACTCTGCTATACTTTCTTCTTCTTCGCTAGATCAATGACCTACCTTTTTTCTTGAAAACTCTTCCTGGACAAGACTCCTTGTTTGTGTATGAGGTCTGTTGGATCAGCTTGGGAGTGTTGGACGCTTTCTGCCGGGTGGTCACTAGGGCTTCCTATGATTGTATTATTTCGCACTATAGGCATTTTATATGTATGTGTTTTGTTGATGATTTATAATGATGGTTGTATTCTATTTTGTTTTTGTAACCGGGGTGTTCGCGTAGTTGAGGTCAACCCTCAGCCGTCCCCCGCGTGGGATGTCTTTATTGTAAAGTGACTGGCCGGTGGAGGGCATTCAATTTTCCCACTAGGGTTGTTTCGGCAGATCTTTTATGCGGATCGGGGGTTGTCCGGTCCTGATTTGGCTCGGAAGAGTCCGCTGGACCTAAAGCAACAATAAATCAATCAATCAATCAATTCTGTAACCAACATACATGCTTACATGTTACAGACACTCCTGCATACACAACAAACACACAGTCATCACTCAAACATGTGGTGTAAATGAACGTGGCTATTAAAAGACGGAAAGAAAATCGAAGTTTTATTTGTGAAATTTTATATTAACTGCAATACCATTAATGAAGGGAGGGAGGAAACGTTAACCGGAGTACCCGGAGAAAACCCTCTGTGACCTCAATAGTCTCGTACCTAAGTCACATATGTTCGCCCCTGGCTGGAATCGAACCAGCGATTTATGATTATTATTATGTATCCTATGCGCTAGGCCTGTGACGTAACAGATTTATCTTTGATTTATTACCGAGAACGAGTACTGATTAATTTATTATTACTGTTTTCATTATGCCATATATGTTTATGGGCCCATTCCAAAGAGAAAAAAAAAGTCATCTTTGTGTATAATAATTTGAAGTTGGACAAAAAGGATGCATTGCATTATATTGTATTTATTAAATCGTATTGTATTGGACATATTAACATTATATTTTTTGTCCTGCATCAAGAGAACAAGACACTTTATTACCCAATGAAGTCAAAATACATAGGATTTTATTTTGTTGATACGGTAAACAATGGTCACTCTGCAACAACCAACATCCTTTCATTGGGCATCAGGCCTATTGGAGTGGACTGGATGACATGTATTGCGTTAGATTGGATTGGATAGGTTACTAGACTGCACTGTATTCACTGTTAGATTGCATTAAAGGCCCGTTGTATTGTATTGTACTGTACTGTACTGTATTGTATTGTAATGTATTGTATTGTATTGCAGCCAACGAAATAGAGGACATACGCCTCAGCTGTGGCCTACAAGGCTACGTTCCCGTCAACATGGAGGGCGTTAATGACGACAGTGGAAAGGGTGAGCGCAGTCAACTTTCTTTCTTTCTTTATTTGTCGATTAAGCACTGCCGACCGCGGTTATTACACGCATGGGTGACTATACTGTCGTTCCGATAACTTGACCCTGATGCTTGGATGAGAGTATAAACCGAGGTCTAGTCTGTGCATGAGATGCATCCCATCGCAGGGAGTTAATTGATCCTGATTTATGTTAAAGACAGATGAATTCCAAGATACATGTTATTATTTTATAAAATGCAATCACTACGCTCCCCTCCCCCTCCTCGATATCCTCCTTCCCTGCCCCTACCCAGACACCTACCCACTCTCCCCCTCCCCCTTGTTCTCGTCTTGATTGGTGTTGTTCTGCGGCTGTCGCGCTTTCGCTGAGAAAGTGACTCGATTTTTTTTTCCCGCGCAAGTATGTCAGAATAATGCAACCCTGCACATTTTTAATGTTGCTTAACAATGATTTTTCTTGCTTGCAGCCCTGAACGCATCCCACAATTCTAACACAGGTAAGTAAAGTAGATTACCAATAATGTGAGAGCGCAGAAATAGGGGTATTCGCTCTGTTAGGATACTTTTTAAAATCTTGAAATGGCGATGAGAAGTGGGATGGAAGGTGTTTGTGTATGGTGAGGGGTAAGGGGTGAGGGTGGGGTGGGGGTGGAAGGCAAAAGGGGAGAGGGCACCATGCTTATTGAACAAGATTTTGTGGGTGATTTTCTGTGTGGGCAGAATATGTTTTGCGTACCCTAAACACAGTCTGTTCTTTCACCATTTTCACAGGGGTATTACAAGCGATTATCGTCGATAGCACAGCGGTAGATAACGTACTTATGTATCATACATGCATAGAAAGTGTGTGTGTGTGTGTGTGGGGGGGGGGGGGGGGGGGGCTCTCAGACTGCGTCTTTGACGACATGATTCCGCCACTCAAACGCTTTATTCGCTAAACTGCGTTCGAACGAGCATGTAATCTTCCTTTAGATCGAAAGGATATAGGCCTGTGATAAGTGAAAGTTTCCCATATAATCAAATAGCTAGACTACTATATGTTCAGGCTTACGAATTCCTAAAGTAGTAAACATGGAATACCTGCAATGAGTCCACAGATTACTACTACATTATAATCTTATAACGTGTTATACTACTAATGAGGACCTCGGCTAAAACTAAATGAAACCTGTTGCAGATTGTTCTATTACGCCAATTTCCACTCCAGCGGCGACCTTGTCGCTAGCTGAATGTCAGAGATCTATTAAGCGTAGACTGTGTGTTAGGTGTTTACCCTCAGTAGCCTCCGACACTTAGATTGGAGTTAGCGTCGCTCACTTGCAACCCGATAGCCACAAATTGAAGGAATCTTTATTACCCCTCACAGGAATGACGATGCCATAGTCCACAGCCATTCATGTCGCAATGGTAGCCTAATGGTAAGGTTAAGACGAAGCACTAATTCTTTTGGCAATCAGGAATAACACAATAACAGGGAGACAAAAGGTTTAGGTAGTCGTCCCACAGAAATGGAACTGGAATTAAACGACAATGAAAGAGAAATTTTTTGAAGAAATACCAGAAAACATGATTATTGCCAAGATCGGGTGCACCATAAACAAACTTCTGCGATATTTACCTATCTGAAAATAAACAGTCTAATGTAATTTAATAGTCTGAAATTCAACGATGAGAGATGAGCAAACAGGAAAAAGTTAGGCTAACGAAAAATTTAAATAAATAGTTTAGATATTTCATGTTTAAAAGGTCCAGCAGAATGCCGAGAGCCGAAATCGGGACCACACAAAACTATTCAAAATCAAGCTAGAATTATAATATAAAAAATGATAAAAGATGGACATAAAACTAGCATCAATGCTTTGATGCCCTCACCATTATCTGTAACAAGATCTGGCAGAGTGGGGAGTGGCCTATACCATGGACCCAGTCGCTTGTCATCACTCTTCCCAAAAAAGGTAACCTTCAGGAGTGTGAAAATTACCGCACCATCAGCCTCATCAGCCATCCCAGCAAGGTCCTCTTGAAAATAATACTCAACAGGTTGAAACCCCAAGCTGAACAAATCATAGCTGAAGAGCAAGCAGGATTCAGGGCAGGGCGAAGTACCACTGAACAGATTTTCAATCTCAGAATAATCTTCGAGAAATACCTACAACACCAACAACATCTATATCATGTGTTCGTAGACTTCAAAAAGGCGTTTGACCGAGTCTGGCATGCAGCTCTATGGGCAACAATGAAAGTGTACAACATCAGCCCTAAAATTATTGAAGTCATCAAAAGCCTGTATGACAAGGCTACCAGTGCAGTCCTCCACAACAGCGCCATCGGGAACTGGTTCAGAACAACAATCGGTTTGCGTCAAGAATGCCTACTCTCTCCAACACTCTTCAACATCTTCCTAGAGCGCATCATGTCAGATGCTCTTGCAGACCATGAAGGCACAGTCAACATAGGGGGTAGAGCAATCTCCAATCTTCGTTTTGCAGATGACATTGATGGATTGGCTGGAGAGGAACAAGAACTTGAACAGCTGGTACAGAGGCTTGACACCACCTCCAGAGCCTATGGAATGGAAATAAGTGCAGAGAAGACCAAAATGATGACCAATAACACCAATGGCATCAATACGGACATCAAAGTCCAAGGCCAATCCCTCAACACAGTGCATAGCTTCAAATATTTAGGAGCCATTGTATCAGACAATGGGTCCCGACAGGAAGTCCTCTCCAGGATCGCACAAACAACTGCTGCCCTGACAAGGTTGAAGCCCATTTGGAAAGACAGGACCATCAGTCTACATTCCAAAGTAAGACTGCTGCGCTCCCTTGTCATCTTTATCTTCCTATATGCTTGCGAAGCATGGACCCTCACAGCAGATCTCCAACGAAGAATACAAAGCATGGAGATGAGGTGCTACAGAAGACTTCTGGGCATTTCCTATACCCAACACATCACCAACGACGACGTCCGACAGACCATCACACAAGCCATTGGACAACACGATGACCTGCTAACAGTGGTGAAGAAAAGGAAACTCCGATGGTATGGCCACGTCACCAGATCATCAGGCCTTGCAAAGACTATTCTGCAAGGCACAGTGCAAGGAGGTAGAAGAAGAGGGAGACCGAAAAAGAGGTGGGAGGACAACATTCGAGAATGGACTGGTTTGACACTGAGCGAAGCCATCAGGGCTGCTGAGGACAGAGAAAGATGGAGTATGCTGGTTAAACGATCATCTGTGGTGCCCCTACGACCTTCGGGTTACGGGACAGGATAAGATAGGATAGGATAAAACTAGCATTACTGATTAAATTTAACCAATATGCGATCAAATAAACCAATATCACGTAACAATTTAAACAGATATTGAACTTTGCAAAATTTTAAAAATCTTATTAAAACGTATCGATCCAAAATATCTTTCTTTGTCATCAACCAAATCAGCACATTCAGACATAAAATGGCGGACCGAAAAGGATTTGTCACATGCAATGGCTCTTCTCCATTCAAAACCAACAAAACTATGGGTGACATAAGAATGCCCAATGTGAAGGCGAGCCAAAACAGTTACTTTTTGCGTGGACGAAAAGATGGCCACGTCACCAGAGCATCAGGTCTTGCAAAAACCACCCTGCAAGGCACGGTGCAGGGAGTCAGAAGAAGAGAAACAGGAAAAGAGGTGGGAGGACAACATTCGAGAATGGACTCAAAGGATTTGACACTGAACGAATCCATGAGGGTTGCTGAGAACAGAGAAAGATGAAGTACCCTGGTTAAACGATCATCTGTGATGTCCCAACGACCTCTGAGTTACGGGATAGGATAGGATGGGATAGGAAAGTTATGCTAAGGAGCAAACAAATCTGAAAAATTTTGAAATAATTTGTTGATTTGATTAGAGCATACGGTCTGCAAGAGCCGTTTACAATAAGATCTAGTCATACAACAAAGGTGAGGGTATGGAACAAACTGGAGAATCTCTGAAGAAAAATCAAGAGGGAGAGCTTCTTTAGCCGTTTTGTCCACTAAAATATAGCCGCGGATGTCCATATGACTAGGTACCCACATAAAAACTATCTTTTTACCCTCAGAAACAAGTTGTGTGTGGAGATCGTGGAGCTATGCCAGAAAAGGGTGTGATATCTTTTTCGTGGAAAAAGTGCTGATATTGAATCGCACATGATTAAAAAGGACGATCTTTTGGACTGATAAACCTGTTTCAGAGCTAAAGGAATTGCCTTGAGCTCAGCCGTATAAACAGAACAAACAGGTATCCGCTGTTGAAAAGGCTGGTTGAGGTGTCTCGCAACTGCGTCTCCTTTCTTCGACCACTCCGTAAAAAGCTTTTCGTATGCTTTATACAATGAACATTGTTCTAGGCAGAGGTGCCAACGAGTACGGATTGACCGTATTTAATTCCGGCGAAGTGAATTAAATACGGAAATACGGAAACTTTTATAAAAATACGGAGGAGAAGTTGCCGATCGTTTATCTTTGCCAGCGGTGCTTCTGTACCGGTTTCTAATCTTATAATAGTACTCCTGCACTCACTGAACGTCGCTGTGTTCAACAAGCTGATTTTCATGGTGATTTTAGAATAAAACAAGTGTGGTGTTCAACAAGCTGATTTTCATGGTGATTTCCGAGGACTACAAATAGCCGTGGAGAGAAGGGTTCAAAACCTTGTTCTGTTCGCGATGAAAATGAATGCATTCGGTTTAAGCAAAAATTGGAAACTGTTTTTTTCTCTCCACCCATGAATTTAATCTATGTAAAGCTGAAGTTGACATTCCACCCTTTCCCAGGTTTTATCCTTAGCAGAAATAGAGAAATCATCAACAAACAGGGATTTATTAATGCCAGATTTAAAGTTTTTTCACTATGTTGTTGATCTTGAGGTTAAACAAAAGAGGAGAAAGAATGCTATCCTTAGGAACACCCATCTCCTGTTCAAGGGATCTGACAAAATGAAACCAAGGTGGATCAGAAAATTCCTATCAGTTAAGAAATGTTCAATAAAAATGGGTAAATTTCAACGGAAGCCCAGGAGTTCTAGATCTTTTAGAATCCCGAACTTCCAAGTCGTGTCATACGCCTTTTCTAGATCAAACAACACGGAAACAACGTGTTCACCGTTAACCAACGCGTCTCGGACGAACGACAGGAAACAGATTAGATGAACTAAAGTGCTATTTTTTGCGAAAACCACATTGAAAGATATCAAGAGCGTTAGTTGATTCTAACTGCCACATCAAACGCTCTTAGATCATTTTTTCCATTGTTTTCATAAGCAGCTTGAAAGGGCAACAGGCCTGCAGTTGTTTGGATCAGATTGATCCTTACCCGGTTTAGGGATTGGAACAACTGCTTCCCACCATGATGATGGAAAGGAACCAGAAAACCAGATATGATTAAACACAGAACTTGGGAGGGAATGGCTAGGCAGGTGCAAAATTAACAGAAAATTAATATCATCAAGGCCCGAAGCAGAATTATTGGATTTAAGGATAGAATCTGTCAACTCTTCCATAGAGAAAGGAAGGTTATAGGTTTCAAAATTATCGGATAAAAAAGCAGGGTTCTCGTTCTTTTTTAACTTTGATATTTTTTGAATTTTGGGGAATAATTATTGTTGAGAGAATTGTGATGTATCATAGAGGCCAACAAATCAGCCACCTGCTTTTTATCAGTGATAGTCTGTCCATGTTTTTTCAAGCCTTGAATCACAGCTTTGGAGTATTTCCCTTTAATTCTTTTTATTATTTTCAACACTGTTTTGGTTTTGGAATGAAGTTTGGAACAGAAGGTTTTCCAGGATTGGCATATTTTTTGCTTAAAGAGATACCTTGTTTTGGCTCGCAGTTTCTGGTGATTAAGTTTCTTTTCTGTAGTAAAAATGTCGTTGGGCTTATTTTCTTTGGTGATGAAGAGTCTTGCATTCTTCATCAAACCAAGAGGTCTTCAGAGAACTGCTTTTAATAGATGTTTTGAGAATATTTTCAGAAGTACATTCTATTAGAATACTGGAAAACTCCAGAGCTGGATCTTCTGAATTTAAAATGTCAGATGTAATTCGACAAGTTGCTGTTTGTCCAAATTTGTTCCATCTGCTTTTTTAAAATTCCAACGCCGCTGGGGATCTTCAGGTTGATCTTCTAAAAACTGTAGAAAAACATGAAAATGGTCACTCCCGCAGAGATCCGAATGGGGTTTCCAATCCTTCCTCCCCGCTTCTGGCATTTCCCTCCTTCCCATTTTTGCATTCCTCGGTTGGGATACCAACATCTTGCTTTCCCCACCGACTGCCCGATCACTAAACTCCGCAGTTGAAGTAGTCGCGGCAACTGCTGGGGGTCTTGTGACGGTTTTCTGTGCGACCGTCGACGCACGGGCGGAGTCCTTTAGTGGCGCTGGCGTACCAGAGCCCTTCTTAATGACTTGTTCCAGTTCCGCTATTCTTGGACCTGATTTTTCTAGTCCTGACTCAGAGGGCGTGGAAGTCGTCACCTCCGCACCTCCGAGGGTGGCCTCGTGGCGCAGTGGATAAGTCGCCGGTTTCCTATGCCGAAGGTCGCGGGTTCGATTCCCGCAAGGGGTGAACGTATGTGACTTAGGTACGAGACTATTGAGGTCACCGAGGGTTTTCTCCGGGCACTCCGGTTTCCTCCCTCCCTTCAATAATAGTACAGGATGCAGTCAATATAAAAATTTCAAAAATAAAAATTCGATTTTCTTCCGTATTCTAATAGCGATCTCCCTGCCTTTACACCACCTGTTTGAGTGATGTATGTGTATTTGGTGTGTGTGAGGGTAAAAATGAGACAGGTGAGCGTGTATGTTGGTATAGATCGCCGCGCTTTGAGCCTTGGGGAAAGGCGCGTACATAGCATCCTGTATTATTATTATTATTATTATTATTATTATTATTATTATTATTATTATTATTACTATTATTATTAAAGATCTGGTGAAGGAGCTCGGCATCTGGGCCATGGCCTTCTTCTTTGCGTCGGGGAACGAGCATCCATCTGTGACTCGAAATTTTTGGATTTCAAGTTCCAATTTCCGCTGTGGGCATTCTCTGGACCTGAACGGGTGTTTCCCTTCACAGTTTACACATCGTTTTGGGTCCTTGCACACCCCCCCCCTCTCCCTCATGCTTTTTTTTGCCCCAATCTCCACCCGTTTCAGCTCCAGCTCCAGCTTTGCTACTGTGTCCGAACTTCTGGCAACGAAAACAACGTAGGGGAAAGGGGGTGAAAAAGGTAACCTTCACTTTCAGGTAGCCTACTCTTTATTGACTCGGGCAACTTGGCCATAGCAAAAGTCAAAAACAAAGTGTTAGTAGGGGCATGTGACGTTCTCTTCGTGACCAACACCATGTGCACAGCAAGACTGGCAAGCTCGTCTCGGATCTCTGTCTCTGACATGTCTTGCCGATCCGGACAGCGAACAACTCCCTTAGAAGAGTTCAGTGTCGCATGGACCGAAACCTTGATGTCTCGGTCCATAAACACCCCACCGTCCCTTCTCAGAAGCGCATCCGGTGCCATTTTTGTTAGGCACTCCACCAGGAAGGCCCCAGATCTCATCTTTTTTAATTTCTTTAAAACCCGTTACTGGAAATTGCCTGAAAGCCTTTGCTGATAGGGAACGGGGACAGGTTAGGTAATGGTCTATCAGGATCTTTCTCCCCCACCACCAAAAAGCGAGCCCATGCATTCTCCACACCCGACTCAAACGCTTCCTTCCGTGATTCATTCTCACTATCACTGTCTTGCTCCACCCAAGGTCTTTTTTTTGTATGTTTGTAGATACCATGTTTTGAATTGTCTATGCATCCCCCCCCTGCTCCCCACCCATCACGAAGTCCAAAAAGGGGATGCGTCCAAGCGGTAAATCCAGCATGGAGGGGGGAGGGGGGGAGGATATACACTCAAACAAGTCCGCACTGCCATTACGGTCTTGCCCAGGTTTGACCCATGAGCCGCAACCTTCTAGCAGAGCTAGGGCAATACACGACCAGCCGCTTGACTGATGCGGGCCACGCCAGCCTCCCGTCTAGGAGAAGTCCGGGCCAAAGAGGTGTGTTGGTATGACGGGCCGTAATCCTTCAGGGATCTCAAACACCAGATCCCATCCTCCCCCAACACGGGTCGCCATGCAAGGCAAACAAATGGGGCCTAAAGAAGACCGCAGAGAAAGTGGAGAAGAAGGAAAAGAAGAATTATTGTTGGTGAAATGGAAGACATAGAAAGATCCGTTTAGTCAGAAGAAAGGAAAGACAAAAGCTGCAGAAGTTGTGAAGAGTATTTAATGGTGAATTGAAAGGACTAGTAAGGCAAAAAATGAGAATAAAGAGAAGAGAAAGGAGTGGGCAAGCTTGGTTCTCCTCAGCCAGAGAGCGACTGGCTGGGAGTCCACTCCCGGCACGCGGAGCCGAGCCCGTGGGGGCTTTAAAAAAATAGATCCGTTAATTTAAAAATAAAAAAAAGGTTTTCATTGACAGGTAATCACAAATCAATGCCCGTGGGTGCCATTTCTGGAGGGGTAATTGGAGGTTTGCTGATCTGTGCAGTTGCTGTCGCTCTGGTGATCTTTTTTCTCATTTACAAGTGAGTTTCATCATCATAATCGTCACCATCAATATTATCATAATCATCGTCGTCATTGTCGCCGTCATAGTAGTAATAACTCATCAATAATTATTTCAGTTCTCTTCTTGAACTTACCATCTTCATAATCACCACTTTCTTCTTTATCTAAAATTAATTACATTACAAGTGCATTGTATAGTTTCCATGAGCAGAGTCGCGGGTGTTTGTGCGTTGTTTCCACTATAGTGTGTATACAAAAGTATCAAAGTTGTATTTTTTGTTGTTGCTGCCAGCATAATAGATCCTCAACAACAACAACAAGAAGTGTTTATGTTCTACAACCACCCTACCATAATATTCATCACCCACAGATAAATTATACAGCCGTGACTCGAACCATAATAATAAATAATTAATGTATTTCATTATATGGCCATGGTCTTTGCATCAAATGTAATTATCATTACATGGATCTTAGCCTATACAAGCTTACAGCCTCTGATATCACTAGCAGGTATCTTTGTTGCCGTGAGCAGAATGACAGTGTATTGATGTGGTTCCAGAAAGCGGCAGGCGAGATCTAAAAGTGACGATTACTGCCAACCACACGACACGGTAGGAGACATAGACGTCTATTACAGCACACCCGAAGCCAACCCAGCATCTAACAACCGTACATCTGGGGGAGGGTAAGTACCTTAATGAACTTACGCGGAGTTTTGTTTGTGTGTTTTACCTATAACAATACAGAAAACTGTGCAGTAAATACTGGAAATACTTTCAAATAATTGGGAATCCGAACCAGCCAAAAGTCGTTCTGTCGGTTTTCCGTCCGCCAGTCGGTCCGTCGCGCGCCATATCTCAAGAATACACTGAACGGATTTTGACCAAACTTTGTATGCACATTACCTACTGTAGGTTAAGGGCCAGCTTCCCGTGCTCATATTTGCTGTATCGTAAAGGTCAAGGTCGCTGGGGCCAAATTGTTGCTAAACACGTTTTGCCTTATTTCTCAGAAATGGTTAAACCGATTTGTTTATTTTTAATATATATATGTACTTCAACTCATGTCCAATCATTTAGTAGCAGTCCGGTTATCGGACAGTCGGTGGTGTGGTCGGTCAGTCCGTCGCTCTGAATAAATGTAACTTTTTGTTCAAAACACTTTTTTCTTTGCCTTACCCCAAAGATGACTGAACCGAATTTGTTTTTTTAAAAACAGTTCGAATACTTATCAACTGCTTTCCGTGTTCAGTTTGGAAATTCTGTAGATTCGGGTATTTATTTTGCGACAAATCTAACTTCAGTTTAATCTGATCCTGCCTGTTGTTGGCACAGTATCAAGGCCAAGGACTATGGGACAAGGACTGGAAACGGCAGTGCTGCAGTCAAGCCCAATGCAGCAGCTGAAGAGGATGACGGAGAAGTGTATATCACTGCCGAGGCCGTCAGGGAACGAAAGCGCCAGAGTGGGAAGAAGAGGGTGAGTAAGGATCATAGGATATAGATCCTCCTTATACGCCGTGGTTGAAAAGTAACTCCCTATTGAAAATGGCTGATAACCTGTGTACATTGTAATGCAATTGCATGAAACAAAATGAATGGAGATCCTTACAGTGGTAGAATTTCATTGATGATCTCCCATTTCATCTCACCGTTAGTTAGTCATTTATAGAGTTCAGCGGACTGCCAACAGCCAGTACCACAAAATCAGGACAACAACTTGGTTTAACTATTTATACAAAATATTCTCTCCTGATCCGCATAAAAGATCTGCTGAAACATCCCCAGTGGTAACTCTGAAGGCACTCCACCAGCCGGTCACTTTACAATAAGGGCTTATTCTAATTTATCGAACCCCCGTTTACAAAAACAAAATAGAATATAAACTTTATAAAATATCAACAAAACACATAAATATAAAATGCCTACAATGCTAAATAATAATATTATAAAAAGGGCCTAGTGACTATTCGGCAGAAAGCGTCCAATATCCCCAAGCTGACCCAACAGGCCTCATACACAAATGAGGAGTTTTGGAAGTTTTCAAGAAAAAAGGTAGGTGACTGGTCTAGCGAAGAAGCTAGTAAAGTAGATTGATATAACAGAGTAGGAATGATAATAGAACAAAGGAGAAAGAAAGCGATAGTGGGAATTTAAAGCACTACATTTCCAGAAAGTGGGGATACTATTTATTTAAAAAAAACAAAAAACGGCTCCCCCACGGGAGGATTTCATCTCACAGTGACGACAGCAGCAGGTAATGGACATAAGTACTAAAATTGACAGTGGAGTGCTGGAAGTAGAAACAAATCTCAAAAAGCAACCATAATAATCAAACATTTTTAACGAAATTAAAAAAGAAATGTTGCAAAACACACATACACCGTTTCAAATTGCTTGTTTGCAGGTGCGCATCGTGTCTACCCCTGAAATCTCCGATGATGTGGCAGAGTACTACTCCTCCCCCTGGGACATCCGAGACCGACGACGTTTGAACGAAGTGGCAGGTGGACTAGCCACAGTGGGCAGACAGCTTGGAGCTGATACTGATGACTACGACGATGACGATGTTTTTCCTCCTCCACCTCTCCCAGGAGAAGATTATGCCGTTCTGAACAGGGAAAGGCACAAAAGCAAACTCCGCGAGATCTGCATTGACGAAGAGAGCTATGACCACATCCCGCTGCCCAGCGATGTTAAACCCATAGGGCGCAAGCAAGATTCCACAAACAGAGGGCCCGATGGCAAAGGGATTGGAAACGGCGTCAATGACACAGGCGTGATTCCTCACAAGAAAGTTCATCGACAGGCCCCGAAAGCGCCGCATGCGGCAGACCAGATGCGAAGACCAACTTCCAAAGGTGACACTGATGGAAACATATATCGAGCTTATGCTGGTGGTGTTCATAATGACAGCAAGACTGATGAAGAGATAGATGACATGTTTGAAGACGACTATGCATGCTGCGGTGACTTTGCAGACCTAGCTGCAGAGAAGGCCTCTGGTAAACATTCTCCTTACATGGACAGGATAGTCAACACCGACAGACCTGAGCCAGTTGGATGTCACCAGAACTCAGCTTATGAGATGGAAGGATTTTAGGGGTCGGTGAACAGACTATTTGCCACTATCGGGCAGATCCAAAGGATTTTAGGGGTCGGTGAACAGACTATTTGCCACTATCGGGCAGATCCAAAGGATTTTAGGGGTCGGTGAACAGACTATTTGCCACTATCGGGCAGATCCAAAGGATTTTAGGGGTGGGTGAACAGACTATTTGCCACTATCGGGCAGATCCAAAGGATTTTAGGGGTGGGTGAACAGACTATTTGCCACTATCGGGCAGATCCAAAGGATTTTACGGGTGGGTGAACAGACTATTTGCCACTATCGGGCAGATCCAAAGGATTTTAGGGGTCAGTGAACAGACTATTTGCCACTATCGGGCAGATCCAAAGGATTTTAGTGGTCGGTGAACAGACTATTTGCCACTATCGGGCAGATCCAAAGGATTTTAGGGGTCGGTGAACAGACTATTTGCCACTATCGGGAAGATCCAAAGGATTTTAGGTGTCGGTGAACAGACTATTTGCCACTATCGGGCAGATCCAAAGGATTTTAGGGGTCGGTGAACAGACTATTTGCCACTATCGGGCAGATCCAAAGGATTTTAGTGGTCGGTGAACAGACTATTTGCCACTATCGGGCAGATCCAAAGGATTTTAGGGGTCGGTGAACAGACTATTTGCCACTATCGGGCAGATCCAAAGGATTTTAGTGGTCGGTGAACAGACTATTTGCCACTATCGGGCAGATCCAAAGGATTTTAGGGGTCGGTGAACAGACTATTTGCCACTATCGGGCAGATCCAAAGGATTTTAGTGGTCGGTGAACAGACTATTTGCCACTATCGGGCAGATCCAAAGGATTTTAGTGGTCGGTGAACAGACTATTTGCCACTATCGGGCAGATCCAAAGGATTTTAGGGGTCGGTGAACAGACTATTTGCCACTATCGGGCAGATCCAAAGGATTTTAGGGGTCGGTGAACAGACTATTTGCCACTATCGGGCAGATCCAAAGGATTTTAGGGGTCGGTGAACAGACTATTTGCCACTATCGGGCAGATCCAAAGGATTTTAGGGGTGGGTGAACAGACTATTTGCCACTATCGGGCAGATCCAAAGGATTTTAGGGGTCGGTGAACAGACTATTTGCCACTATCGGGCAGATCCAAAGGATTTTAGGTGTCGGTGAACAGACTATTTGCCACTATCGGGCAGATCCAAAGGATTTTAGGGGTCGGTGAACAGACTATTTGCCACTATCGGGCAGATCCAAAGGATTTTAGGGGTCGGTGAACAGACTATTTGCCACTATCGGGCAGATCCAAAGGATTTTAGGTGTCGGTGAACAGACTATTTGCCACTATCGGGCAGATCCAAAGGATTTTAGGGGTCGGTGAACAGACTATTTGCCACTATCGGGCAGATCCAAAGCTTACAGAGGCAGTCGGCTCGAAAGTGATGCTAACCACACAATCTGAGTGTCAGAGGCTCTTGAAGGCATGTTCTTATGCACAGCCTAAGCTCGCGATAGATCTCCGACACTCAGCTAGCATCAAAGTCGCCTGTTTAGTGGAAACTGACCAGTTTAAAAGGAAAGGTTCTGACACGGGCATTAGTACATGCCAACAGACAGAGAAAACCCTTTGGTATAAATTATATTCTAATGAATGAATGAATGAAATGGAAATTTATACGCCTAACCTTTTACAAGCCCTAGGCGTTTACAATGGCAAACATTAACACATTCAGACATACAATACAATCTGACTGCAGTTGCGTAGTATGAAGAGGAAAGTTTAGTGAGGAAGATGGAAGAGATGAGCTTTTAAAGAGGTTTTGAATGACAGCATAGAAGTGGACTGACGGAGTGAATGAGGGAGTTTATTCCAGATAGATGGGGCCTGGTAGGAAAAGGTGCGCTAATACATTATAAATAACAGCCCAGTTTAATTTTCACGATTATTATGGTTGCTTTTTGAGATTTGTTTCTACTTCCAGCACTCCACTGTCAACTTTAGTACTTATCTCGCACAGATTTGCAAGGAGAAAACAGCAGTGATGTATATACAAACCTATTTTAATTATCAACAAGGTAAAAACAAACGTCTTCACATTATGTTAGATGTTAAGAAATGTTTTTATTTCAGTCAAAGAAGTCGTCAATGTCAATATTAGGGTCCAGCAGATTGTCTTTCAGGGCTGTTAGGTCTGTTTGATTGAGAGCCAGATTTTCAAACGTCTCCTCCAAGTCTGTTTCTCCAATCAAGATGGCGCCCACCAGCCTTCCTTCGTGCAGCACTACCTTCACATACTCCTGGCCTGTACAAAACAACACTACTTTATTGGCCTTTGAAAGTAAACTGTCTAATTTTAACGATAAGGATAATTTCATTGCTAGGACAAAAATCACGGGAAACTTCTGCTCTCAAGCTGGATAAGGTCAAAATCAGCGTCATTTATATTCATACATTCATTCACTCGTTCTAGCCAGACCTTGTATCTAGTTGCTTCACTGAGTCAGCATTACCAGAGGATATTAAGTATAATGCTAAAAAGTATGCATAATATAATTATGTTATGGATACATTATAGACACAAACATACAATATGTTCATGCTTGGAATTATATGTGGTTTTGCTAATAAAAGGACGAAGTTCCAAAGTTCCAAAGAATCCTTAGGAAAAGGACACAACTTTGTTTTAAATACACATCTTTATGCTTCATATAGCACAAATATTACTGGTAACATATATAAAAGTACCGGCTGATTAATCAAACTACCTGACTGATTGCTAATAATATGACACCCTTCCCCTCCATCTCCCACAAGGCCTTCTCACATTAAAACAAAAAGTTGTTAACATCAACACGGGTGCAGGCAGTGTCCTTGTCCTATCCTATCCCATATCCTGTAACTCGAAGTTGTTGCATCAAGTTTTATTTATCAGATTAACATAAGTTGTACTAATATGCAACTAGTCATAGTTGGTAATCAGTTGTCCAAGTTCTTGTTCATCTCCAGCCAAATATTGTACATAACTCGAAGGTCATTGAGGCACCACAGATGATTGTTTAACCAGCATACTCAATCTTTCTCTGTCCTCAGCAACCCTCATGGCTTTGCTCAGTGTCAAGCCAATCCATTCTCGAATGTTGTAATCCCACCTCTTTTTCTGTCTCCCTCTTCTTCTGCCTCCTTGCACCGTGCCTTGCCGGATGGTCTTTGCAAGGCCTGATGCTCTGGCCATACCATCGGAGTTTCAGTTTCTTCACCACTGTGAGCATGTCATCGTACTGTCCAATGGCTTGTGTGATGGTCTGTTGGACTTCGTTATTGGTGATGTTCTGGGTACAGGAAATGCCCAGAAGTCTTCTGTAGCACCTCATCTCCAAGCTTTATATTCTTCATTGTAGATCTGCTGTGAGGGTCCATGTTTCGCAAGTGTATAGGAAGATGGAGATGACAAGGGAGCGCAGCAGCCTTACCTTGGAATGTAAACTGATGGTCCTGTCTTTCCAAATGGGCTTCAACCTTGTCAGGGCAGCAGTTGTTTGTGTGATCCTGGAGAGGACTTCCTGTCGGGACCCATTGTCTGATACAATGGCTCCTAAATATTTGAAGATATGCACTGTGTTGAGGGATTGGCCTTGGACTTTGATGTCCATGTTGATACCATTGGTGTTGTTGGTCATCATTTTGGTCTTCTCTGTACTTATTTCCATTCCAAAGTCTCTGGAGATGGTTCAAGTTCAACACATCTTTATTACCACAGGAATGGAAATATTGTACAAGTCTCATCACATTATGTTGGCTCCACACATCAAGACATCAAGCCTCTGTACCAGTTGTCCAAGTTCTTGTTCATCTCCAGCCAAACCATCAATGACATTCACAAAAAGGAGGTTGGGGATTGCTCTACCTCTTATACTTACTGTCCCTTCGTGATCTGCATGGGCATCTGAAATGATGCGCTCTAGAAAGATGTTGAAGAGTGTTGGAAATAGTAGGCATCCTTGACGCACACCGATTGTTGTTCTGAACAAGTTCCCGATGGCACTGTTGTGGAGGACTGCACTAGCACTGGTAGCCTTGTCATACGGGCTTTTGATGACTTCAATAATTTTAGGGCTGATGTTGTACACTCTCATGGTTGCCCACAGAGCTGCATGCCAGACTCGGTCAAACGCTTTCTTGAAGTCTACGAACACATGCTATAGATGTTGTTGGTGTTGTAAGTATTTCTCGAAGATTATTCTGAGGTTGAAAATCTGTTCAGTGGTACTTCGCCTTGCCCTGAATCCTGCTTGTTCTTCAGCTATGATTTGTTCAGCTTGGGGTTTCAACCTGTTGAGTATTATTTTCAGGAGGGCGTTGCTGGATTGGTTGATGAGGCTGATAGTGCAGTAAGTTTCACACTCCTTCTTGGGAAGAGTGATGACAAGCGACTGGGTCCATGGTGTAGGCCACTCTCCACTTTGCCAGATCTTGTTATAGATAATGGTAAGGGTTTGTTTGCGGTGTTTACTCTCTTCAAGTGGAGCCGGAAAGATATTATCACGAGATCGTGGTCACTTTCGATGTCTGCTCCTGGAAAAGTGTGTGTCCTGCCAATGCTGATACTTGATCTGAAGCATGTCCTGAAAATAATGTCGTCAATCTGGTTGTGATGCTCCCCGCCGGGACTGTGCCATGTCCATCGTCTGGATTTTTTGTGGAGACCAGGCGTGTTTGCCAGTATCAGATAGTTGTATCTGGCAAACTCCAACAGTCTCAGACCCCTGTCATTTGTCTCGTTGTTGCAGTGGAATACACATGTGTCACCCCAGTTGTGATGCGCATCTTGACCAACCTTGGCATTCCAGTTGCATTGCACTATGACTATATTTTATGTTCTCTTTGGCACTTGGTCAATGACTGTAGATGTTCATAGAAATCCTCCACTTCGTTGTCGTCATAGCCTGATGTTGGGGTATAGGCCTGGATGATAGTGATGTGGAAAGGGGCTGCTCTTCAACGGTTGGTAATGAGTGTTCTGGAGAGTGGGAGGCAACCCATGACAGTGGTACAATGTCTTTGTGGACCAAGAATCCAACGCCGTGTTCAAGCCTGTCATCTCTCCCACTGAAATAAAGCGTGGGGCATTTGTTGGTCATTGTTTCACCTAGGCCTTTCCAGCGCAGTTCGCCGATACCTAAAATGTTCCATCGATAGTTGTCCAGTTCGTGTCCCAGTTCTACTAATTTTCCCTCCGCAGTTAGGTTCCTGACATTCCAGGTTCCTATGACGATGTTGTCTCTCGTGCGGATCCTGCTAATATGTCCATCAGTAGCACACTTATCACATCCATCCTGGTGGCCAACGGAGGGCCTGGTCCTTGGTAACTCGGGCGACGACCGAACCGGTATGGAGTGAGTGGTTCTTTTCATCATACGATGTGTCTTGGGCAAAAAAGACCTGGCAGGGCCCAATCCTCTCCAGGCTGTTGGCCACAGCCGAAATCTATGAGTACAGCGTGGCTCGCCTTGCTCAAAGGTTCCCCCATCCTGGCTGGTGACTTCTGTGTATAAGACTTTAGCCCAATGATGCCGTGCTGACATCACCCCTGTTAGTCACCTCTTATGACACGCCGCGCCGGGAAACGTTGGGTCTATTCTATTCAGTGCCCGAAACCACAGGGCAATACATTTCAGCAAAAGAAATGCATTGATGTCAGTCTACATCTATCTCTGTTTCCTTGACGTACCTTTCGTAACTCGTAGCAACAGCTCATAATCATTTCCTAAGCCTTGAGCGTTGAATAATCCGATTAAAACCACCTGCAATTACAGAAACAGAAACTGTATGCATTAGGTATACTGGGGTATAGTATCTATATCGGAATCACTACGTCAACTGAATTCCACTTCTGTCTTTATCATAGCAACGATAATAATATAGTAATGTTTACCTAGTTCTTTGAAAGAATACCTGGATGCAGGTATAGCTGTGTACTGAGCACAACCTGCATTAGTAATTATGGTCGTTGATGCTCCCAGCTTTTCCTCTCAGCAATGCTAGGTCAAGTTTACTTCAAATATCACATTTTATACCACATTTAATAATTCTTATAATAATGTTAATGCAATTATAAGATTTATTATTAATAATAAGCATTACAAATTACTATCTTTTAACACTTTCCCATTGTTGACCCTTAGGCTGACCTACTTCCCTTCTATCATAACAAGCATTAATTCTGCCATTCCCTCCTGACATATGATTTTCACCACTTTAAAAAAAACAAATCACTGTTGCTATATACTAACCTTTACCCTAATAGATTTGGTATGGTTATGAAGGTCTTTTTATTATCTTTTAAATGTTTGCATTAAAAATGATAATATAGGCGAGGCGAAATGCAGTAGGGCACAGACCAAAAAGCCAAGCAGGCAACAAGAAAAAGTCAGTAACAAAGCATTTAACGCTTGCGCACAAAGAAAATAAAAGACTGTTTACACACGAATTTGTTGTTCAATAATCCAGTTTGAATCACATAATCACTATTCACAAGTCACAGCACACATAGTGTAGGATTATCATCTCAATCCCCTCCAATCCCACCAATGTTATGACTGTTTTGTGTCAGTTATAATGTACACAGATGCTCCAGGTACTCTCACTAAATATTTACATACTACACAATTGCATATTTCCTATTTGAGCTGAGAATTTGTTCTTAGGTTTGTTCTTCATCATCCAAATCTTCCTGAATCGATAATTCATTCACTAAATCATCGTAAAAAAATAATCGCGCTGCCATCGCAGCATCGTAATTTCGGCCATGAAGTGATGCCATGATTATTATCGGAATTTCCCAGACTATGCCTAGGCCTATTATTAAAAATAATAATAATAATAATGTTACTTTTAAGGAGCTTGTTCTTATTAAAGAATAATTCAAAGTGCACACAAACACACACCCAGACACACAGAAGCCTTTGCTCTTTCCATACATGCATCCAATCAGAGCTTGCAAGAAGAAAATCCTTCATGGCTTTTTCACGTGATAGTCCCCAAACTTGATTCTGATTGGTTACAGCCCTGTATCTAAATATTAATTGAGGAGTTAAATTTAGAAGTTAGCGCAAATCCCACTGCTCTACGAGGTCAGCAGGTAACCCTCGCTGGCACAAAGTGTGCAAGCTTGCGATACCAGAGGCTTAATTAGTACTGCAATAGCGCCAAATGAGCAGCGCTGTGATGAGAAAAAGTTAACCATGTGCATGCTTTATTATTGCTGATAAGCATTAAAAAAATAACTTTTTTAACATTAGGAAATCAATCACTAATGGAAATTGCTTAACTCTCTACCTTCTCTGAAAAATATGGTTATACAATACAGATTGTTTGAAATATGTTGTTCATACTATGAAATAATCAACCAACATGCAATACTGAGCTGTTACAAAATATTATCATAAAATCAAATAAACATGTTACTGCTTATCAACATCATCATCGCCATCATCATCATCGCTAGTGGGCAAACAATTCATAGCACATTAAATTGAAATTGTTTTAAAATGAATAAATAAACACTGAACTTATATTGAAGGATGATACAACAGCAACAATAAAAATGTAACATTGTAGCAAATGAATGTATTACAGCCCACCGATATATATATATATATAAGATATGGAAATAGAAATAGTAGAATTGTCACCTTGTAGCCAAAGAATTTTGTGACATGAGCAAACAACTCAAAGCATATATCAAGTGAGATGTCTATGCCTTTATGAGAGGCCAGCATACTTCTAGCTGCATAGCATCCCATCTGTCTCGCTTGTGTCCACAGCCGCATCTGAAAACAGGCATGCATAAACAAACACATACACAGACACACTCAGCAATTGAAGTTATACAACATTCTGTTTTAATTGGACAATAAAGCTGAATTGATCTGCATGATGAATATGATGGTATTGCTGATGACTTTGACAAAGATGTTGAAAATGATGACAATTAAAAAAAAGAGAGAAAATAATCATGATGATATCCTCTAGCACTACACATAATGTTTAGAAGTAGTGGAAAATATTATTTGTACGTCTTTCATATTGTATGTTGGCCTATCATTCTAACCAGTTCATCATAACAACAACATTTATAATAGAATTTATTACTGTACCTTGAACAGCAAGCGGTGAGCATTATAAATCAATGTGTTGTTATTATTATTATTATTATTATTATTATTATTATTATTATTATTATTATTATTATTATTACCTGTATCCACAAGTCGGCCAGATCCCAAGAGGCTGTGCACACATCACCTGCTGAGTACACATCAGGAACTGTCGTCTGCAACTTGCTGTTCACTTTGAGTCCACCATCCTCTGCAACTTCAAACTGCAGCCAGAACATCACAACATGACAAATCCTCACCGTTAATTCAGCATTCTAATATATGCATCGGACAGAATTATCATCTACATTAAAGGGCCATATCAGGCTTATTTTGGTGTAAAAAATGCGTTCATTTGCGTTTTGGCGTGACTTAGGTTAACCAGACATATGCATGTTGTAGGAAATTGTTTTCTCACCTTCCCTCACAGTGTTCAGTTTATTTCGGAATCGTTTGGGGCCATAATCGGACGAATTTTGTGGCTGAAGCGAAGTGTTTTCACCTTCCGATCAGGCTGCCTTTTTATCTCGTACGTTTGCGAGGTTTAGGAAGTGGTGAATTGTGGGTAAAAATTCCGATGACGTCACAACAAGGAGCATCGTCTTTGATAATAGCATGGCAGAAGAAACTTCAGCAGCTGAACCTTATAGTTTTGAGCCGCCAGAATCTTTAATGGAATCCTCTGAGGATTACGAAAGTGCCAGCAGCGACGAGAGCACTACATTTGGCGAAGCTGACGATCACATGCCTATTGCAGAAAATGATAGAAAGTAAAAAGCATGCACTCGTACGCGGCAAACCTGTCGTCTGCTACACAAGCCTACAGTCTGCAGCACAGACTAGTAATACATATATATATTACTAGTCTGTGTGGTCTGCAGAGCTCCTTTGGTGATGCTTTGTTGTTCTTGCTCGCTAGTGGATATATTGATGAAAAGTTCATGTGAAAATCGTAATTTAGTACAGCTGTGTTTGTGAAGTTCAGTTTGAGCTTTACTCCTCACAACAATACATATGTACCGTGTATCATTCTGTATACATGAATGTGTTATGATGGAGAGACACGGAATTGTCACTTGTGAATCAAGTGTGATTACTAAAAAAATAATAATAATAATAATAAAAACAAATTTCACGAGAGAAATGCCTGTGCCAAAATGAATGGGTTGTGTATTACAAGGTAGAATTTTATTGACTTCTCAATTTCAGGGCATGGTGTCAGTGTTTCCCCCTCCCCCCTCCTCCCATCCTCCCACTCCACTCTGTGGGGGTGCAGAGGGTTTCTGTATAAATAGTATCCCCCCTTTCTGGAAATTTAGTGTTTTAAATTTCCACTGTCACTGTCTTTCTTCTTTGTTCTTTCTCATTCCTACTCTGTTCTATCAATCTACTACATGTATCCTCTTCACTAGACCAGTCACCTACCTTTTCTCTTGAAAACTCTCTCACAACTCCTCATTTGGGTATGGGGTCTGTTGGGTCAGTTTGTGGATATTGGATGCTTTCTGCCAAATGGTCACCAGAGCTTCATACATGTGCACATATTGATATTGACTATAGCCAAACTAAAAAAGAGGATAATCCTAATATATTAGTTACTGAGGTAAAAAAAAGCATATTGAAAGTAATTACAAAAACCATATATGCATATTTTTACTGATGGATCAGTTTTAGATTCTTCGGATAGTGGATCAGCATATATTATTCCTGAAATAAATATCAGAAGGTCATATTATTTAGGAAAGGGATTTTCTATATTTACAGCTGAGCTTTATGCTATTTTAGTGGCTTTACATTTCATCATGACGTCACCTTTATAATTATTTTGTATATTAGTTTGGGTTGATTCAAAAGCGGGTTTGTATGCATTAAAACAGTGGAGCTGTAAAGATAGACGGGAGCTTATCTATGAAATTAAACATATGATACACTGTGTGATTTCTAGAGGAATAAACATTGATTTCTGTTGGGTTCCATCACATTGCGGAATTCATTGGAATGAGGTATGTGACAGATTAGCTAAGGAGGGAGCACAAAGGTCATCAGATTCTATAACTATAACAAATTTGAATATGTGTAATCATGAAATGTTTTCTTTACTAGAAAAGGCAGTGTATCATGATAATAATATTAAAAATATATCTATACTGAATTGTTCAAGACCACTTTCTAAATTAATATATAAATTAAGAATGAATGCATTTAGCACTAAATACTCAGTAGATGTTAAATGTATATATGTAATACAAGTCTATCAGTACATCACCTTCTCTTTGACTGCTCAGTTTTAAGAGATATATTTAAAGTAAATGGACATAGCATAACTGAATATGGACATTCTGTAGACATGGTTCTATATCATCCAAATGTTACATACATTGTGAAAGTTATTGCTAAATCTCCTGTTGGTAGACTTTTATAGATTATTTTAAAATTATGTTTTTAAATAGTTGAAGTGTTTTAAAAGTTACATTTTCAATGTCTAATATTACCTAAAATATGTGTGAACAGACATTAAATTAAAGATTGATTGATCACCAGAGCTTCCTATGGTATTATTAGTTAGCAATGTAGGCATTTTATATTTATCTGTTTAGTTAATATTTTATAATGATATTTATATTCTATTTTGTTTTTGTAAACGGGGGTTTCGATAAACTAGAGTACAGCCTCAGCGTACCCTGCATGGGATGATTTTATTGTAAAGTGGCTGGCTGGTGGAGTGCCTTCAGTGTTACCTTTAGCTTGAGGGTTATTTCAGCAGATCTTTTATATGGACCAGGGCTGAGTCCTCTTTCAACCAAGTTTTGGTCCTGATTTTGTGGTCCTGATTCAGCTCTTAGCAATCTGCTGGACCCTTTAAACAATGAATAATTAACACTACAGTCATTGAATGGTAATTATGTGATTCAAACTGGGTTATTGAACATTCGGCAGCAGCACACTCTCTCGGCATGATGTCGGGGGTATGCGCGCATCCACGGCTGTAGCAGACGCCGACTGAACGTCGCTACTTTCGCTTCAGATTTCTGCATGTGACGTCACAGCCATGGGCTTGCCGCCGCGGAGATTTTGAAGTCTCGCGTAGCAGACGAATTTGGCTTCTTTTTGAGCATGCATTTTGTGTAAAATTAGACTGATGCAACACAAAACCTGTGATTTACTGTTTGGATTTTGCATCTTTAGATGCTTACCTGTATATTTAAATCAACCCCAACTGCTTTATCTGACCTTAAAAAGAGCCTGTTATGGCCCTTTAACATCAGTTTTTGTTCTGCCACTCCATTCCTTATACTCATACAAACAGCGTTGCAACTCTGCTTATTATTAGGCACAAACACATGCTTAGGCAGATAAAATTATTAATTGTTCCTCTCTATTTTCTTATCACTACTCATGTACAGATTTGTCCTCACTGTCCTCTTATCGCAAAAACTAGCCAACAACTAACTTCAAGAAAATATACGTTGAATGCATGCATTTCACAATTAGTTGTTTTATTCTTGTATGTTTGTTTTTAATTGAAGGATAGGCGAATGTCTATATTACTTTCTTATGCTGTAAAAATACTTCATCCACCAATGTCAACTGTTAAGGTGATGTTAACAAAGCCATACCTTAGATGTACTTGCAATAGAAACCACTAGGAAAATTATGGGGTAAGACATGGAGGCAGAATGAAGGTTCTCATATTTCACAATAATTTGTAGAGTTAATATGTTGCACAATACTTATGATGTATAAAGTATACAGTTGCATGCCTATTTTCATTTGTAACACTACATAAAAAAATCTCATATGTATGCATGTCATTGTGCCTTAAATAATTATCCCTCACATGCGATGCAGTCACAATAAAAGGTGCACAGACAGATGAAATAGAATCTGAATGCTTCAAAACTGCCAGTTTCTAGTTTCCGGAGTTCAGGAAAAACGAGGGTCAAACTGATGTCCTATTGATTGGAGTGTCATTTTGCAAATTCTCTATAAACATGCAAACAACTTTCCATCTCCAATCTTCTATTTCAAGGTCTGAACAAATTGAAACTGTGCAGCCCTTACGGCCTATTAAATATGTGGATTATCGATTATGCTCAAAATGTAAAATTACGCATCCAATGGTTACATTTGTGTGCAAAATCTGCAAAGACATACTGCTAGGCATAACTGGGAAAAGAAGATATGCTTTTTGCTTTATGGAGATAATGTGGATACTCCTCCTGTTCAAAGAAAACAAAACTTCTGCACAACTATGATAGTGAGAACAGCAAGTGTACACTTTTCAGAAAGCAATCCTACCTAGCTATAGGGTGGAATCTATCGGTTGGCATTTAAACAACAATTGTTATCCTTTCAGACTTTAAATTTAAACAAAGATAATAATAATAAATAGAGTTCATATAAAATGATTTCTCCATCCTGAACCTTTCTTCACGTTTAGGTTAACATTCTCAGATTACCATTTTATCCTCTACTGTACAAAATTCTGTGATGTATGTAAGCACTGATCAGATATCACCAAATGTTGGTGCCGCTAAAAAGTCTGGAGTTTATACAGTAAAATTTCAATGTATAATTTCAAATATTTCAGTACCCATTAATTTCATTAATTATATCATGTCTTGGAAGGAAATGAGTTCAGTCTCCTGCCCCAGCTACCCATTAAAGATAACATTTCGTCTGCTGCATGACCTTCAACTAAGAAACAATAAATGTTTGCTCAAAAGTTTACAGTACAGTGGAACATCCGGTATCCGTCTCTCTGGTATACGACTCCCTCCGTTATGTGACCTGAAAACTTCTGACGGATTCACTTCCAATAATAAATGACCCCTGGTATGCGACAACCTCGTTTATGCGACCAGCGACCGTTTCTTAAGCCCTTTATACGACCATCTTAGTGCAATTTAAAAGAGGATATCAGTTAATTTGTTGTCTGTACGTTTCGTTTTTTTCTCTCATGTTAGTGTACGCATGCTGTTGTCTGCTATTTCCGGTTCGCAAATAAGGGACATTACTCGCCTACACTGGCTTGTCAAAATGGCGTCGCTCAAGAGGAACGTTTTGAGTTTGGCAGAGAGGATGAAAGTGATTGAAAGAAGTGAAAATAGGGAGAGTTGTTTGTCTATTGCAAGAAGTTTAGACGTTGGGAAGACCCAAATTCAGCTCATCATAAAGGATAAGGAATCTGTTAAACTACGATGGGAGAGTGGAGAAAGTGGCGAAAGGAAAACATCGAAACCGAGAGCTTCTGCACTGACATACTTGTATGAACGCGTCTGGCAGTGGTTCGACTGTTTTTTTATTTTTGAAGTTGTGAATAAAAGACAAAGCTAAAAATGAAACATGTTTTACAGTTTCCTTTGTCAGAGAATACATGCTGGTGAGTGTGAAAATTATGACTACATACCCCTTTGAGCCTGACCCCCCTCCCCCCCCCCCCCCCCCCCCCTCCCACCCCTTGTTTCCGGTATAAGACCACCTCTATTATAAGACCGTTTTTTCTCAGATTTTGGACGGTCGTATACCGGAGGTTCCACTGTAATAGGCATTCTCATAACTCAACACTGGAACTGTAATGCCACGAACTTAACAACAACTTCCTCTACATGAATTAATGCATTTGCTACAGAAAAAACTGGATGCTCATTCTATATCTGTAAGGTTCTAAATATAATTTATATAATTTAAACAATGTTAATTCTCTTTTTCAATCTTCAACAAGCTTATTATTCATAGTTCTATACAAAAAACAGTCCCAAAACATATGAATTATAGATAGCTTTGTTTAGGAAAACTGCAGCAGTCCGAACATTTTTTAAAATTTTATTTGGAAGACAGAAAGAATGTGCATTCAAAAGAAAATGTTGAATGTCCACATACTGAATTCCCAGGTAGGAAAGGGTCTGTAAACGGGGTCACACCTGTTGCACTGACCACCAGATCACATCCATAGACTTTCCCACTGCTCAGTTCAATAAAAACTGGCCAATCTGTTAAAAAAAAATAAAACAATTTTAAATGTATACAATAAATACTTGTATAAAAAAAATAAATACATACACACCTACAAGGTAAAAACCTTTTTTTTTAATTAATAATAAAGGCAGATTTTTTGTTTAAAATATTGGAAAACAGTGTTTTACAGAAATTGATATGGTAAATATAAAATCTGTAAAAAAAAATTGTTTAACACTTTTTTGTTCCTTTTAATCGGGAAATTCTGGGCCACCCTCCCCCTGGGGAAGGCATAGCTACAGCCTGTAGTGCACCCAAACCCAACCTACCTAATATTAGTTGTGTTTGTTTTTTGTTGAAATTTGTTGGGGGAGCAAACCGAAATACTCGAAGAAAACCCCAGAGACGTTGCCTGATTTTAAAATAATATTCGGAGAAACATAACACCCAGAGGTGGGATTGATTCCTCATCTGTCAGGCTCCATTGGTTTCTAGCCTGTAAGCAAGGCAAGTTAGTTCCACCTTAGACCACGCGGCCACAACGCTCGCTGATGTTAGTATTTATAAAGAACAGTTAATTGCCAAAACAACAATATATATCAGTAAACAGAAAAACAAGCAATAAAAACAAAAATGGAAAGACAAAACACAGACAAAAACATATACAGGAAAAACATTAATAAATAAAAAATGAAAGAAAAAAATTGCATTATTAAAAAACGTTTTATTCTCAGTTTTAGATTACTACAACAAAACAACACACTTATAAAAATCTTAAAATGCTGCCCTTCAATAATTAAATATCAAGGCAATATACCATTCAGAACTTTAATTGATTACCAGCGACTCACCATGCTGACTGTGATCGCTAAAGGCTAAAGGCGAAGAAGGCTGCAGACTGCTCTGTGACATTTCCTTTGAGTCCAATACCCTCACTACTTCAACAGCATACTCCACATGAATATGCTCCTTTGCCTGTTTGGTGCAAAAAGAAAACAAAACAGAAATATTACATAAATACCACTGCATTTACAAGTGCGTAAGTTATGGTCAAAATACTTAAATAACATAATGTACCTAAGTAACAACGATCAGGTGCTGAAGACCTTCCAGATAGATTGATGATTTGGGAAATGAGAGCCATAAGGCTGACCCTCTTCAACTCTGCTGAACTGGACTATGTGAAAATAGAACGCTCATCTATATGGAGGCAGCGGGGCACATGCCATTGAACCTGCTGAAGAGGCTGATTTTCACTCCTTTCCTATGCAATTGTTGATAGGTAGATCTATATGCTAACACACTGATGTGATGATAATAGACAAATACTACTACAACTACAACTACTACTACTACTACTACTACTACTACTATTACTACTACTACTACTACTAATAGAAGCATGTGCCTTTTATCATCACAACACTAAAAAGCATAACATTGATTATATGCAAAGTATGATGTCAAATTGAGTCTAAAAAATTACTAATTTTATGAGGTCGAGTTAAAAACATAGGCCTAAATTATAAAGATGATGCCATCTTCAAGTTGGTAATCATTCAAACATGTGCCAGTCATCACTGAAATGGAATGTATAAAATATATTGCTTATGAAATATTTCTATTTATAATTTCATGTACATATTTATACATAGATTAATCTAAAATTATTTTTCAATTATTTGTATTTTAAATGCATTTTACTTGATGATTGGAATAAGCTTTTATAGTTGCCATCTTGCTCACCATACATAATAAATAAGCAGTAAGTAGATTTTTGTTAGATAATTATACTGTTATATTTATTTTTATTCAATTTATTTCATTTATTTAAATTTTATATTAATTTGTTTATAATGTAAAATGTTGTCTAATATCACAGATGTTAATATATGTTAAATATAAATAAATAAATAGACTAATAGCACTGCTGAAAATATATATATAATCCTACCTTTTGGATATAATTTCCCATCCCAGTTAACTTTTGACTTGCTAGCATGCTGCAAAATGCCTGACTCGAACACAACTGCACTACTAGGCTTACATTTCCTACATATTTATTCTGAGGTCATTCAGTCAGAATGTTCATTTTTATTTTACATAAATCTGCTTTTTTTATTTTGGAGAGAGAGAGAGAGAGAGAGAGAGAGAGAGAGAGAGAGAGAGAGAGAGAGAGAGAGAGAGAGAGAGAGAGAGAGAGAGAGAGAGAGTGAGAGAGAGAGAGAGAGAGAGAGAGAGAGAGAGAGAGAGAGAGAGAGAAAGACCTAGACACAGAGAGAGAGAGTGAGAGAGACAAGAAACAAACAAAGAATGTTGAATAGTAAATGCGCACAAAAGTCCTACAATCCGCAAGATAAGGGAACTAAAAAGTTAAAATCAGCACTGCGCTGGAACAAAATAGAGAAAACATAACTACTGACCTTGGCAGTAGCAGAGCCTTTCATCTGCCGGCTAGAAGCCCAGTCTGGGCCAAGGGCACTGCCCATAACATCCTTCAGTTCTCCATCACCACTGCCCATGCCTGGAAAAAAAAATCTATCAGAATCCTTGTGTTGAACCAATAAAGCTGAAGCTTTAATGATCTCTTCCAATTACTTGGAAACTTTGTCCCTTTCAATCAAATGTGAATTTGTATAGTGTACAACTCCATAACAGTGAAGACTAGATCATCACTCCTTTCCCAACAAGACAACTTAAGCATACATTGAGCTGTCTTCTAAAAAAATATCTCTATGGCTGCAAACACAGCCCCTTCAATTTTAATTCAATCGAGAGATACAAGAGTGACAAGTGTTAAACACCTGAAGGTCTTCACGATCCAAAGCAGGTCTGGCATATGCCTTATAGAAGAACAAGAAGTCTTGGACAGATGGACAGATGGACAGAGTACTGCTCTGACCTTTACAACCACACACCAAACGGAGACCCATCAGTTCTAGCATGTCCAGAGAACAGAGAAGAAGAAGAAATCCTCCCAATTCTCTGAGAAGAAGTTGAGGCAGCAGTGCAATCGCTGAAGAAGGAGGAGAAGCGATGATTGACGCACTCACCATTATCTGTAACAAGATCTGGCATAGTGGGGAGTGGCCTACACCATGGACCCAGTCACTTGTCATCTCTCTTCCCAAAACAGGTAACCTTTAGGAATGTGAAAATTACCGCACCATCAGCCATCCCAGCAAGGTCCTCTTGAAAATAATACTCAACAGGTTGAAACCCCAAGCTGAACAAATTATAGCTAAAGAGCAAGCAGGATTCAGGGCAGGGCGAAGTACCACTGAACAGATTTTCAACCTCAGAATAATCTTCGAGAAATACCTACAGCACGTACAACATCTATATCATGTGTTCTTAGACTTCAAAAAGGCATTTGACCGAGTCTGGCATGCAGCTCTGTGGGCAACCATGAGAGCACATCAGCCCTAAAATTATTGAAGTCATCAAAAGCCTGTATGACAAGGCTACCAGTGCAGTCCTCCACAACAGCGCCATCGGAAACTGGTTCAGAAAAACAATCGGTGTGCGTCAGGGATGCCTATTCGCTCCAACACTCTTCAACATCTTCCTAGAGCGCATCATGTCAGATGCCCTTGCAGATCACGAAGGCACAGTCAGCATAGGGGGAAGAGCAATCTCCAACCTTCATTTTGCGGATGACATTGATGGATTGAGCTGATACAGAGGCTTGAAACCACCTCCAGAGCTTATGGAATGGAAATAAATGCAGAGAAGACCAAAATGATGACCAACAACACTAATGGCATCAACATGGACATCAAAGTCCAAGGCCAATCCCTCAACACAGTGCATAGCTTCAAATATTTAGGAGCCATTGTATCAGACAATGGATCCCGACAGGAAGTCCTCTCCAGGATCGCACAAACAACTGCTGCCCTGGCGAGGTTGAAGCCAATTTGTAAACACAGGACCATCAGTCTACATTCCAAGGTAAGGCTGCTGCGCTCCCTTGTCATCTCCATCTCCCTATATGTTTGCAAAACATGGACCCTCACAGCAGATCTCCAACGAAGAATACAAAGCATGGAGATGAGGTGCTACAGAACACTTCAGGGCATTTCCTATACCCAGCACATCACCAACGAAGAAGTCCGACAGACCATCACACAAGCCATTGGACAACACGATGACCTGCTCACAGTGGTGAAAAAACAGAAACTCTGATGGTATGGCCACGTCACTAGATCATCAGGTCTTGCAAAGACCATCCTACAAGGCACAGTGCAAGGAGGTAGAAAAAGAGGGAGACCGAAAAAGAGGTGGGAAGACAACATTCGAGAATGGGCTGGTTTGATACTGAGCGAAACAATCAGGGTTGCTGAGGACAGGGAAAGATGGAGTACGCTGGTGGTGCCTCCAACAACCTCCAAGTTACGGGATAGGATAGGATAGGTTGGTGAAGCAAACAGTAATTAGTGTATTCTATTCCATGCAGATTCTGATATGGTTTTCAAAGTTAACAGGGGTCAAGCTGGCATCCCTGCATATATCCATTGTCACAAAAAGTTGCATTTGAAGTCAAGAAAATCTTTCATTCTCCATGTGAAAACCATACTACATGCATTGTATATAAGACGAACAATGTACAATGTTTCCTTAGTTATCTTTATCTAATCTCATGTCAAAATCTAATACCAGCATCATCAAACAAAATGTAAGAAAATTGAGATATTAATTAGTCCTGGCGAATCCACCTCAAGTCAAAATCCACTGTACTATCTGTAGTACAAAATAAATAATTTACGACTGAAATGCCTATGCCTAAGGTTGCGGGTTCAAAACCCTGAAGAGGCAAACCTATGTGGCTTAGGCACGAGACCTTTTAGGTCACAGGGGATTTTCTTTGGGTACAACAGATTCCTCCCTGGCTCCCCCTTCAATAATGGTAAATGTAAAATTTCAAAAATAAAGTTATATTTCCTCTCTATCTCCTAGTATTGATTTTACACCACATGTCAATGAATGTGTGTGTGTTGTTTGTGTAAGCGTTCAAATATGTGAGAATGTGTGCGGGTCATAAATTGCCCTGCTTAGAGTCCTGATTTAGGAATAAGGCATATATAGCATCCATTATTATTATTATTGTTATTATTATTATTATTATTATTATTATTGTTATTATTATTACTACTACTACTACATTCACCTGAGCTGCCTTGCTAACCTCCTCTAATGTCCTTGCTAACCTCTTGCTAATGTCTTTTTATGTTTATGTTGTATTAATATAGTGCCGTTCTTGCTGTTTTATGCATATATTGTGTATCCCTATCCCCATTTATCCCTTGTCTGGCTATACGGCCCACCCCTGGGCTAGGAGCCTAATTTAATATTGACTGCTGTATTGTTTGTTTAATAAAAGGACAAGTTCCAAAAGTTCTATTACCAGCATCATAAAATTAATAAACAAATGAAGGTATTAGTCCTGGTGAAAGCCTGCTTGCATTATACAAATAATTTATAACTGCAATGTTGTCATTATTAAATGCACTAACTTGTATTTAAGTTTGATTTAGGCTCAACTAAAATAATTTATTGAATTATATACAATTGTACATGTTTATTTGAGCAACCATGGACTCACTTTCACTGTCCTGGTTTCGCTCAACACGCTAACACAAATTCAATTGCACTTACACTGATATTTCCATGCGGGCAAACTATTATTTCTATCTGAGCTGGATCCGATTCGACTTTACATAAATGTGGGTAAACCTTTATATGACCTGAACTAACATGTCTTTCAACCCCTCCAGCTCTTTATGACATGACAGTGTTTGCTCAGTCATGAGTTGTTGTTTTTCCTTGCAGAATAATTTGGTGCCTGGAAAGAATATTGCTGGAACTCATTCCTAATGATGATAGATGCATCTGGAGTGGTTTAGATATACAGTGGAGTCCACCTATAACGAACCTGGGAATAACGAACACCCGCGATTAGCGTACTACCATCCATTTCCCGACACACTCCCTTCTTTGTCTTACTATTTAATCCCTTCCTATAACGAACAAATCCAGCTAGGCAAATAACAAATCTCCGCTTGTAACGAACCCTTTGTGTATTCCCTTGGCCTACTTTGCCTCAATTGGCTCATCGCCAATAGCGAACAGCAGCAGAAGCATGCCAGTTCGTACATAGGTCAACCAGGCCTTGAAGTCATAACTGTCATTGGGTGCTATAAATAGCCTTGAATGAAGTCATTGTTGATAAACTTCGTAGGCCTAGATCGATCTACGTACTGTATGTTGTGATGTGTACTCATCACCGGTGTGTACTTCCGTTTACAGTACAAATCTCTACAGCGAATCCCGCTTGTAACGAACCCGAAATCCCCCCCCCCCCTCCCTTCAGATTCGTTATACCTGGACTCCACTGTATATCTATTCAATATGATGAATTTCTTTCTCTGTCATTGTACATCTAAGACATAATACTTAACAGTCCCAGTAACTCAGAACAATGACTCCAGTCAAGTAAAGCCAAATCAAGTCAACAAACCTTTATTAATTTCTAAACATAATTTATTATTTGAGTGCCATTATACACAGAAAAAGATGTATTGCTAAATAACACTGATAATATCAATAATATACTGTAGAATAAGGTAACAATAGAAAAAATATAAAGCTCTGCTTTTAGTACTGACTTTAAAAAACATGTTTTAATTGTATAGAGTAGTGCATTTGTGGGTGTGTATATATATATATATGTGTTAGATTTGAGCATGTGTATGAATACGAAACAATGTCTAAAATCGTTCACACCGCTACCCCCCACTCCACCCCCCACCTTCCACCCCCCAACACCCCCACCCCCCAAAAAAAAGAAAAAGCAATTTTAAATAAAAAGAATTTGAAACATGTATTACTGACAATAAAAGATTGACACAGAACACTACATCTCAGCAAATAAAGCTGAGGCAGCTGTCACACCCTTTGCTCTCAAGCAGTGGTCCTCCTGTGTGGGGTGGACGGAAGGTATTCCCACAAAGTGACAGTAACGGGAAATCTTCATTGTCAATACCCAGTTATTAGTTCTTGTGTACAGTAAGGAAAATGTAGGTTTTTTAAAGTAAAACACCATATAAAATGACAAGAGGACAACTAATAAAAGTACATTTTACTATATTCACCTTCAGCTTGGGTGTACATCAGTCTCTTTACAGGTGCAGTTGCCTGCTTTTTCTCTTTGTTGAGGTGCGGCAAGAAGAACTGGCCAGCTCCCTCATCCACAAATGTACTGGATATAGATGTGTCCTTGATGGCCCAAATGACCTCACAACCCTCCACCTCATAGCTAATAAAATCAAAACATAATTTTTTTTTAGTGCCAATATAAAATATATGTTTGGTCTTTATCATCTTGGTGAAGAAAACAAAAATGTTTATAATAATATTTTTAATTATTATTGAGGATTTGTATAGCGTACATATTTTGCCGTACTTGGCGACTTAAGGCGCTGGCCGATACAGTATCTAACTCAAGCTGCCCGATGTGCCAGCTATTATAAAACAACTAACCAACCATCCAAAATGTATTTTAGTCTATTGCAGTTCGAGATTGATAAAAGGTATTGTTTGGGTTTTGTTTCTTTGAAGTCTTATGGGCGTTGGAAAGAGAGGCATGAGGGATTTCCTTTTCTTACAGGTCCAACTTCATGAAAGCAGTGCCAGAACATCTCCTCTTTCTTGCTCGTTTATCTTGGCATGTTCTAATGAAACCAGGTACCCAATCACATGTGAGTGCTTGTGCCTATCCTATCCTAACCTATCCCATTACTCGGAGGTCCTAGGGGCACCACAGATGATCGTTTAACCAGCGTACTCCATCCTTCCCTGTCCTCAGCAACCCTGATGGTTTCGCTCAGTGTCAAACCAGTCCATTCTCGAATGTTGTCCTCTCACCTCTTTTTTGGTCTCCCTCTTCTTCTACCTCCTTGCACTGAGCCTTGCAGAATGGTCTTTGCAAGACCGGATGATCTGGTGACGTGGCCATACATTAAAGAGTTTCAGTTTCTTCACCACTGTGAGCAGGTCATCGTGTTGTCCAATGGCTTAACTCATTGAAGCTATTTTTCTTGTGGTCGGGAATAGTCTCCCTTTACGCATGAAAAACAAGTTTTCTTCTTATCTTAGCCAGTAATTTATTCAATGACCAATCAGGAAGTCAGTGACCAATCAGGAAGTCAGTTACTATCTCGCACGTGGAAAACAAAACATGAAGTTAGTCTCAAACAAGCATGTCGAGTGAAGTGTTTAACATTTTCAAAAAACGTTCATATGCTTTGTACTTTCATTTTATTGGTTTTCTTTTTAGTTTTGTGTTGTTTTTTTTAACATTTCACCAACAAAATCATGGACTCTGAAAAAGATAATAAATTATAGCAAATTATTACCAAAAAAAATTGATGCATGAAAGCATTCAAGCAAAAAAGCTAAAAAATGTGTCTGTGTTTAATTGGCATTGCTTTTTCATTTTATTGATGACCATGTTCTTTCAACCAATAATTTGAGTTCTTCTCAGATACTGAGCATTGAGCCTTGTTATTGTTTGCATTGTTACTCTGACATTTTAAAAAACTTTTTCTGTTTCAAGGGTCAGAAATAATAACAAATTTTGAGTACAACCAAATTTGGTTTAGTTTTTTTATAATTTTTGTCACGTTGCAACTTTTATTAGCTTTAACTGGAAGGAATCTCCTAGAAGGTGACTCGTGTATTTTAAGTTATTTGTCTTTGGGCACTCAAAAATTGGGAGGTGGGGGGTAGGGGAGACCGAAAAGTTTTAGGTAAGGCTCCCAGAAGGGTACCCTTGTAAAAAAGTTAATTTCTAACCCTGCTATGTGTCAAATATAGCGCCATTCCAGTACAATAACCAATTTTTAAAATGTTTTGGTAAAAGCCTACAAATTTCATTGACCTTCAAGATCAATGCAAAAACAGAACAAATATGAAAGCTCAATCTATTATCCCAGCTTACAACAAGTTTGGACTCTTGTATCTCTCATAGTTTAGGTTCAAGGTCACTTCAAAGTACCCATATGAACCGACTTTGGACAGATCCTTGACCTTGACTTTGGACAAGGTTGATCACATTTGTGTTTTGATTTATATGAATAATATTATGCATCAAAAAATTTTGGGGGTGAATACATAGACTCATTGCTTTGCATGTGAGTCAAAAAGGCTGTAGGTGGTAGTTTAAGTTTCGTTTCCATTTCTGTTGGTTTGCTTTTAGATTAACTGGTTCATGCTGTTATCAAATATATTCATAACCAGCCTGAAACGCCACTACACATTTAAAACAAAAACAAAACAAACCAATTTAGGTGCTAAGAATATACTAATTTGCTCTCAACTGTATCAAATTACATGAATAAAACTACTAAACTGTCCAGCAAAAACAAGTAATATTTCATATTATGTTCTTCGAATTAGTTCCTCTTTGTCTCCTGCCCCTAAAGCTTTCAAAAAATGAAACAAATGATGGATATCTAATTGAATTCCTGTTTCAGTTTGTGCGCTGATTCCAGAAGGTTTCATCTTTTTAAAACTATAATACCAAGCTTTTATTGCTTTGTTTGTTTTTTACTTTGTGATGCGTTCATATTCTCCAGCTGGCATAGCTGGAGACAATAATTAGGATTCGAAAGTGGGACTCACTTCCGTTCTAAAATATAACACTCTCTTTGAAAACCAATAATCAAACCAGGTTAATGTTCCATAAAAATTAAGAAGTCTTTTTTTTAAACATTGGGGACGAGGAGGTGGAGAGGGGAAGTGAGTGGAGGGACGACATAGACTCTCAATGCTATGTATATGACTCAAAACAGGATGATCTCAATACAGGAAAATATTAATGATTTCACATACCGAAAAACACAGGAGACTTCCTCTATTTTTGCTTTCGCCTACACAAATATTACTTTAGGATATGTTGGTGGTTTGTATAAAAAGGTTTAACATTAACTCATTGGTAGAGGAACGGTTTTGCCATGTTTATTCCCTGAAAACGCACTACTTAAACGTATTTTTAAAAATTCAACCACCTCATATATATACAAAATAATTTAGAAAATCCGCCTATCCTATCCTGTAAAGTCGTTGGGGCACCACAGATGATCGTGTTACCAGCGCACGCCATCTTTCTCTGTCCTCAGCAACCCTCATGGATTCCCTCAGTGTCAAGCTAGGTCATTCTAGAATGTTGTCTTCCAACCTCTTTTCCCATCTCCCTCTTCTTCTGCCTCCTTGCACCGGACCTTGCAGGATGGTCTTTGAAAAACCTGAAGCTCTGGTGACGTGGCCATACCATTGGAGTTTCAGTTTCTTCACCACTGTGAGCATGTCATCGTGTTGTCCAATGGCTTGTATGATGGTCTGTCGGACTTCATCATTGGTGATGTGCTGGGTATAAGAAATGCCCAGAAGTCTTCTGTAGCACCTCATCTCCATGCTTTGTATTCTTCGTTGTAGGTCTGCTGTGAGGGTCCATGTTTCGCAAGTGTATAAGAAGATGGAGATGCCCCCTGTGAGAGTGCAGGGGGTTTCTGTATAAATAGTATCCCCACTTTCTGGAAATTTTGAACCTAAAATTTCCACGGTCTCTGTCTTTCTCCTTGTTCTTTCTCATTCCTACTCTGTTCTATCAATCTACTATACTATCTTCTTCGCAAGACCAGTCACCTACATTTTTTCTTGAAATCTCTTCCAAAACTCCTCATTGGTTTATGAGGTCTGTTGGGTCAGCTTGGGAATATTAGACGCTTTCTGCCAAATGGTCATTAGGGCTTCCTATGATACTATTATTTAGCAATGTAGGCATTTTATACATGTATGTATTTTGTTGATATTTTATAGTGTTTGTATTCTATTTTGTTTTTGTAAACGGAAGTTCGATAAATTAGAATGTAGCCTCAGCGTTCCCTGCGTGGGATGCCTTTATTGTAAAGTGACCCCCCGGTGGAGTGCCTTAAGTGTTACCACTAGGGTTGTTTCAGCAGGATCTTTTCTACAGATCATGGGTGAGTCCTCTTTCAACTAAGTTTGTGGTCCTGATTTTGTGGTCCTGACTCAGCAATTTGCAGTCTGCTAGACTCTGTAAGCAGTGAATAACTAAGATGGAGATGACAAGGGAGAGCAGCAGCCTTACCTTGGAGTGTAGACTGATGGTCCTTTCTTTCTAAATGGGCTTCAACCTTTTCAGGGCAGCAGTTGTTTGTGCAATCCTGGAGAGGACTTTTTGTCGCGACCCATTTTCTGATACAATGGCTCCTAAATATTTGAAGCTATGCACCATGTTGAGGGAGTGGTCTTAGATTTTATGTCCGTGTTTATACCACTGGTGTTGTTAGTCATCATTTTGGTCTTCCCTGCACTTATTTCCATTCCAAAGGCACTGGAGGTGGTGTCAAGCCTCTGTACCAACTGTTCAAGTTCTTGTTCTTCTTCAGCCAATCCATCAAGGTCATCCGCAAAACGGAGGTTGGAAATTGCTTTGCCCCCTACGTGGACTGTGCCTTCGTGATCTGCAAAGGCATCTGGCATAATGCGTTCCAGGAAGATGTTGAAGAGTACTGGAGAGATTAGGTATCCTTGACGCATGCCGTTTTTTGTTCTGAACCAGTTCCCGATGGCATTGTTGTGGAGGACTGCACTGGTATACAGGCTTTTGATGACTTCAATAATGTTTAAGCTGATGTTGTACACTCTCATGGTTGCCCACAGAGCTACATGCCAGACTTGGTCAAACGCTTTCTTGAAGTCTACGAACACATGATATAGATGTTGTTGGTGCTGTAGGTATTTCTCGCAGATTATTCTGATGTTGAAAAGCTGCTCAGTGGTACTTCGCCATGCTCTGAATACTGCTTGTTCTTCAGCTATGATTTGTTCAGTTTGGGGTTTCAACCTGCAGAGTATTATTTTCAGGGGGACCTTGTCCTTATATCATCTCATCAGAAAATCTACATATTTTTGCAAAGATCATGACATCCTCTTTCAAGAAATAAACAATAGTAAATACAATTATTCACCTTTTGTAAGAAAATTGCATTACATTACATGATTATTGCTTTAGGTCCAGCGGACTCTGAGAGAGAGAGAGAGAGAGAGAGAGAGAGAGAGAGAGAGAGAGAGAGAGAGAGAGAGAGAGAGAGAGAGAGAGAGAGAGAGAGAGAGAGAGAGAGAGAGAGAGAGAGAGAGAGAGAGAGAGAGAGAGAGAGAGAGAGAGAGAGAGAGAGAGAGAGAGAGAGAGAGAGAGAGAGAGAGAGAGAGAGAGAGAGAGAGAGAGAGAGAGAGAGAGAGAGAGAGAGAGAGAGAGAGAGAGAGAGAGAGAGAGAGAGAGAGAGAGAGAGAGAGAGAGAGAGAGAGAGAGAGAGAGAGAGAGAGAGAGAGAGAGAGAGAGAGAGAGAGAGAGAGAGAGAGAGAGAGAGAGAGAGAGAGAGAGAGAGAGAGAGAGAGAGAGAGAGAGAGAGAGAGAGAGAGAGAGAGAGAGAGAGAGAGAGAGAGAGAGAGAGAGAATACGAAAACTTACACAAGTTCTGTCGCGATCCCGCCATTTCCTACAATGACAATTCTTTTTGCTGAGCTCAGCTTCTTTTGAAAGTCCTTAAATAAAAATATTACAAAAAATAGAGAGAAGCCTATCGTCCCATGTATTACTGAGGTGTGAGTATGAATCTAATACATCTGGGACAAACAGAATATTGATGCACATTTTAAACAATTTGGTAACGACGTATAAACACAATCAACTTTAAAACTTAACATTTTTAAGTTTAATTTCAAATTAACATCAGGTTGCCATTCAAAAAAATATTAACTCATTTTAAAAGACTGGTATTTAATATTATTTGCATTAAATATGAAAACAAAAGGAAAACATCACCTAACAGATTTGCTAAACCTAACGAAAGCTTGAGAAATCGAACTGAGAGCGCAGAGGTATGATGACTGCATTGATGGCAGCATAAATGGGATTTTCAGAAAGATTAAATATCATTCCAGATATTCCTAAATATTCAAATTATATCTAAATATCATCAATTATACCACTCTCTTTTTGATTCCCTCCTTCTCACCAACCACACACCCCACTTTAACCTTTAATTCGCAGGAAATTTCTTATTCATGAATAATATACAATCCTCTTGCATCATTTTACGCAGGTACATACGGGTACATTCCATGATTCAGCCATCATAATTAATTCAAGAAAATATGTGATTTTAAAAGTTGAGAGGTTGGTCAGAAGAGTTGAGACATGTGCTTGGCAAACGACTTGCTTGTCATTATTTTTGTTATTGTTGCTACAGTTAATGTTATTAATATGACTGGTTATCAGCAATGATACAACTGTTGTTAAAAAAATCGATTGACCTTTCAATACCTATCCATTACATCATATTATATTATATTATTATCATATCATATCGTGAGACTTTGTGCCTTACAGGCAAAGGCAAAGGACTGTGATGACAGAATGGACATTAGCTGCACCTGCATTAGCTGATGCAAGGAGTTAAAATAACTTAATTGTTATACATTAAACTTTAAAGTGCAGGGCAAAGGACTCTAAACATCTCCCAAAACAACAAAAACAACAACAACAGCATATTGAAAAGTGTAAAAGTAAAACCAAACATGATAATAATACGAACTTAACTAAATGAGATGTCATCTAAACACTGAAGAACAAAGTACTAAACTATAACATAATCAAACATATTATTTTCATACCACTGAAAATGAAATTGATTGTAAGTTAGTGCAAATTATGAAGTTGCAAATGAAGAAGAAGAAGAAGAAGAAGAAGAAGAAGAAGAAGAAGAAGAAGAAGACACCATCTGTATACCTTTACACTCTCTGTATCTCTGATGCCAACAACAAGAGGATTGTTACCTGGAATAACCTGAAAAAGAGAACAGCAGTTTAATTCAATCAATGTTACTATTCATAGTTCAGTTGTTTTAATGTCCTTTTTCATCAAAATGATAAGACAATGAAGCTGTAAAAAAAATACAATAAAAACAAAAATTTTATATAAAAAATAAATACAAATAAAAAAATTAAAATTACTACTCATAATTCAATAATATTTATTATTACTCATACTGCTATAAATACATGACTCTCAGCCTGTGTTTGTTTCAAATCATGTTTTTGTGAACAACTTGATTTTGAACAACAGTACTGACACCACCACCACCACCAACAAATAGTGCTGTCTCACACACATCTCCCTTCTTTGTCAAACGGTGAATAATACACAAATCTCATAGCTCTTGTTAGATTGAGGAACGTGGATGCATATGGGGTCCCAAAGCCAAAGGTCTGCCTGAACTTTTTTCATAGTCTATTACTATATACTACTAAGCACAATGCCAATAGACTACACTAATAGGGGCATGGCTAGGTAATTATTTTGCAATTAAATGAATTATATATTTTCTTCTGGCACTGTGCCTGCCGAAAAGCATATACAAATGCAGGAATTCCAGCTTCATGTATAGTCATAAGCACCCTTGGAAGAATAAGGCTATGAAAATAAATAACGAGCCATACAATTAAACTCAACAAAATAAACAAAACAAAACAAAATTGCAAAAGCCAGGCCCTTAAATAAAAAAGACAAGAGCTAAGGGTGCTTTGCTATTTACAGTACAGCAAGAAAGCACCAGAAACAAATCAAACATATTCAGATTACACTGATTTTCCTGGTATATGTACAATTAATCACCCTTAGTGTTCACTGTATACATTATCCTTCCTTTGACATGCATGTAGGTTTCATGACAGAAATAGAAAGGATACTTAATAATGTAACTGCAGTACACAGCATTAAAAGGAATTACTAAAATTCACTAAATACCTTTGGCTTTCCACCACTACATATACAAAGCTTGTTGTAGTGCACAGATCTGCCATCGGAAGTCACAAGCACCTAGACAGTCAAACAGAGAACAGTTCCAAAGCACAACTTTCCTCATCATTCTACATATGTTTCACACTGATATTCTGCAGGCTTATGCAGAAGGCAGTACAGTAACTTTTTAAACAGTAGTTGTTTATAAGCAGTGGACTGTCATTTAAAACAACAAAGCCTTTAACAGTCTTGAAAATTCTTCTTCTTCTTTCCATGGGGCTGCCGCCTTAGCATTTTGACGATTCTGCAACCATACTGTAGGGAGGTTTGCGCTTAGCGATTTTCCTAAAAATACAAGAGCTGTCCAGATGATCAGCTAAGAGGGATTGGTAGAGGGTGGAGGGAGAGGGTTGAGAGAGATGTGATGGACGGAGTAGGGAAGGGGCAGGGGAGGGTTATATTTGGGAATTATACAAACAAAACTTTGCAAATTTCCAGCAACAACAAAATCAACTGTACTCATAACGTAATACTGCATAAAAGAGCTTCAACAAACCTTTCTCTGTGCATCCAAAGAGGCAACAAAAGCCTGCATGACGGACACATTAGGACTTGAGGATTCCACTGACGACGACTGCTTTTCTTCTACATCAAATGTTTCTAATGTTCTAGATAGCTGAAATAATAAATAATACAAACATATATTTAATAATAATGTAAAGTTAATGACAATATCATCATTTTTTTAAACAGTAATTGGGTCTGGATTTCATCAACTATGCTTGGGATCCTTCCCCTTATTAAAAGATGTTATGCTATTGCTTGGAAAGAATAAGTAGGACTGAGTTACAGCAGTTTATTTCTTTTCAAACAGCAATTTACCAGTTATGAATGATTTTCACTGATCAGTGAATGAATTATTACATGAAAATTAGTTATTTTGTCTTACCTTCTGGTAATTTGTAACAGCTTTTACTAATGGTGATGCTGTGATCAAAAGGATCTTTTCCAGTGAACTTTCATTTGCCAACTGCAAGATGAAGCAAATGCATAATTTTGAGTTCATGGTCAAAGATCAATATTGGCATGAAGAACAAACACACACCCACACACCTCCATGCACACACACACCCACACACTAATTCTCCATAAGAAATAAATATAGAGTACCAAACATTTTTAGAAAAAATAAAACGTAAAATCTATAAACAATGAAACGCTTCTAACAGCAGTTCAGGTCTTTTTTTCCTATTTCCTATTCTATCCCGTAACTAGAAGATCGTTGGGGCACCACAGATGATCGTTTAACCAGCGTACTCCATCATCCTCTGTCCTCAGCAACCCTCAGTGTCAAGCCAGTCCATTCTCGAATGTTGTCCTCCCACCTCTTTTTCTGTCTCCCTCTTCTTCTGCCTCCTTGCACCATGCCTTGCAGGACGTGGCCATACCATCAGAGTTTCCATTTCTTCACCACTGTGAGCATGTCATCGTGTTGTCCAATGGCTTACGTGTGATGGCCTGTCGGACTTCGTTTATTCTGAGATTAGAAATCTATTCAGTGGTACTTCACCCTGCCATGAATCCTGCTTTTTCTTCAGCTATGATTTGTTCAGCTTGGAGTTTCAACCTGTTGAGGGTTATTTTCAGGAGGACTTTGCTGGGATGGCTGATGAGGCTGATGGTGCGGTAATTTTCAAACTCCTGAAGGTTACCCTTTTTGGAAAGAGTGATGACAAGCGACTGGGTCCATGGTGTAGGCCACTCCACATTCTGCCAGATCTTGTTGCAGATAATGGTGAGGGCATCAATCATCGCTTCTCCTCCTGCTTGAGGCAATTCCGCAGGTATCATCCGCCGTATGTTGTCCACTCCCGCTGACTTCCTCTTCTTCAGTGATTGCACTGCTGCCTCAACTTCTTCTCGGAGAATTTGAAGGATTTCTTCCTCTTCTCTGTTCTGGGGACATGCTAGAACTGATGGGTCTCCGTTTGGTGTGTGGTTGTAAAGGTCAGTGCAGTACTCTGTCCATCTATCCAAAACTTCTTGTTCTTCTTTAAGGCCTATTCCAGACTTGATTTATATAACTTTTTATTTAATGCCTATTCATTTTTTTCAATAATTTTAGACAATCACATACACACAGACATACACACACATGCACACACCCACACACATATGAATACAATTTAAAAAATTTTTTAAATCAGTATTTAAAATGATTCATACTATTGTTCTATTATTGCTTGATTGTAAAATATATATATATAGTAATATCATCAGTGCTTTTTAGCATTACATTATTTGCTGTGTACAATGGTAACAAAGATGTACACTCAAATTGTATGCTTTATAGCCAATGGCTGTTGACATTTTAATATCTGTTACACATTTTGTTAACCACGAATCCAAGCTCATTTTATATAACTTTTGTAATATTTCTTGAACATAATAAAATATTTTGTTTATTCACTAATTTTTGAAAATTTCTGTATATTATTGAGACGAGTTCATGACTAGATAATTTAAGATTACAATTATTTAGCTCCTCTTTTTGCAAGTTTATATTCATTCCAGTACAAGCCGGAGTGATACGGAACCCAACCACAGACTGTGAAGTCTCGTCTTTCGTAGGCATCAATTACACACTATACTACATACGTATGTAGAAGGCTTACGAGTTTACAAAGACGAAAAAAAAAGACTTCAGAGCCTGTGTCTGTGACTGTGAGTGTGACCCAACAAACACTGAAACAGCAGTAACAATTTGCGAATAACGCAAAACCACATACCGTTTCAGCGCAGGTAACACCGGCGATTCCTCCTCCAACGACCACAAAAGTTGCCGATATATTCATTTCACAAGAAGTCATGGCGGTTTTCTCCAGAGTTTATTTACAGTTGTTTCATGTCTACTAAATAGTAAAGTTCCGTCCTGTTTCGATTTCGCAGTATGGTCTGCAAGCGTAAGAGTAATTACCCTTGGTTCGTCTTTTTTCAGAAACTTGGCCAAACAAAACCAACGAACGAAGAAGGAAAAACCTATTTATTAATAATAATAATAATAATAATAATAATAATAATAATAATAATAATAATAATAATAATAATAATAATAATAATAATCATAATAATCATAATAACGGATTTTTATATAGCGGGTACTCCAGCCTATGTCCAGACTCACCACGCTTTACATAGTCATTACTACATATAAATACATGCACTCGATAAAACATAACTTTTGCTACAATACACCAAAGACGGAACAGTAAAGGTACAGACTATTTACAACTATGTACATAAATTACAAAAAAAGACCGAAATAGACTATTTACAACTATGTGCACAAATGACAAAAAAGACAGAAATAGAATAGCAAAAAAATTCCTTAAATTCCTTAAATTAGTGTGAGTGATGCAGTAGTAGAAACCCAAGGCGACTGAACAGATCATGAATTATTAAGGAGTGTTGGATATGGATAGGAGAGTGACTGTGGACGAAGAGTGGGAAAAGATCAGTCCACACAGCGTAACCGAGGCTCGTCGAGTAGCTGAGACTTGTGAGAGGCAACGTAAGCATCGGCTATCTCAGCTACGCTGTGTGGGTACTGTCCACGGCTCCCCTTCCATGCCATCCACCCTACCCCTCGATCTGTGTTTTAGAAGAAAATGTAATAAGACATTACCCACACGTGGTTTTTGTTTGTTTGTTTGTTGGTTTTTTTTTTTTTTTTACATTACAGTGTCCTGCTACAGGCACCTATACATATATAGAGGCACCCAAATCATGTAATGCAGATGTGCTTGAAACAAGATCCACTTAAACTTGATGTCGGGTAACTCCTCTGGTTCACCAGTACCGGGACCCTGAGCGATATGTGTCTCGGTACTGGTGAACCAGAGGAATTACCCGACATCAAGTTTAAGTGGATATTAATTGTCTCAAGCACACCTGCATTACATGATTTGGGTGCCTATATATGTATCTAAATTGTCGCAGACACCACAAAACACTGTAATATACCTGGTGTCTGATTGTCAGGCTTATATTAGGTGATCAGTTGTTTGTTTTTTTAAGATAATATCTGGCGACGTTCTGAAGTCCAGAAATCGAACGATCGATTTCTGTAAATTAAGTGAAAAATATCAAATAACACTAGTAAAATGACCAGATGTATACCTTTACGTCACAAGAGTAGTCATTACCGAGACTTGCGGTCGTTGAAAAACTAGATAAGCCTACAATCATCAATTGTAAAATGTAGCCTACGTGTATGCATGGTTGCATTCTATTTCAGAGTTCACTGTAAGAAAATATTTGTTTTATGTGTGTACAATTATACATCAGAGGGAAAGTGAATTCGCAAAATCACAAAGGGGTGAATCCAAGGTCAAATACAATTTTTATTTGTACTGAATTGAAAATAATTTAAATATGATGTCAATTTTTTTTCATTAAGGAGAAAGCGGGGAATGCACGTGACTTGCCTGTCAAGCAAGTAATCAGGCAGGCAGGAAGATTAAAGTCCCGCGTCACATAAGCGAATAGAGGACTAATAATAATGAAAATAATCACCCCACTCACTAAATTCTTATAGGTAGCCAAGAGTTCAGTTCTGCAAAGCTTCGTCTTCATTTGTAAGGGTTCTCGTAAAGTCAAACGCCTGCCTTGAACTTTATAACGACCACCCTCTTTAGTATTTCCATCCCAGATTGGGGTACGCACCTATCTGAAGCCTATCAGTGCTATCATCAGCAGTAGCCACACGTCAATGGGAAAGTGGCTGACTACATCCACACAACCACAGGGCATACCACGCTGAAAGTGGATCATCAATAGCAAAGCGGTAAAAAGCGTACTTATATGTATCATAGATAAAAAGGTTAGAATCAGACTGGCTTTGGCGAAAGGAATCCGGTGTGACATTAGTAAGGATTAGGGTTAGGGTTAGGGTTTGGGTTAGAGTTAGGGTTTGGGTTAGTGTTTAGGGTTAGGGTTTGGGTTAGGGTTAGGGTTACGACGCCTAAGAACATCGTGAAAAGCCGGCCCGACATAAACTGGCGCATGCGCAAAGGCGCCCAGATAAACTAGGAGACCCGGAACTTGGAGGATGTGACAGAACAACGAACCTATAATATGAAGTCAAGTCAAGACATCTTTATTCACAAAATAAATGAAGTGAAAATGTTGGTGTTTTTCTATCGGTAGTAGATTCAGCCCCAATGCTTGAATTCTACTGATAGGTGTAAACTCGGATTCGTTTATCCACGCAACCCGTTCAATCAGCATACAAGTCACAGAGTCGACGTATGAAGTTTTCCACTTTTATTCAGCACACATCAACAACTGCATACAATCGCTTTTTCACTCTCAACTTTTACAACTCTCTCAAAACAGTGCGGCACATATATAGCCTCTCTCTTCTCCCGAACACCCTGGATCAATCGAGTATGACGCAATTTAACCAATCGCTTCTAACTTCGTCATCACTGTCTTACGTCATACATCTTTCCTTTCTGTCCAAGCATGTTCTCAAAATTTCTACGCCTTCTCGCGAAGCTTCTATTGGCAGTAAACAGGCAAATCTAGAGAATTCTCCAATAATATCGACCAACGAAAATTATCAACGTTATACAAAGCTTCTTCTAACAAGAATGTAAACTCAAATCAAAGGTAAATAAACTCTATTATTGAATACTTTGCAAAACGAAACGATTAAATCTATCGTGCGCGTTTCAGACATGCTATCGTTCGCGTTTCAACGTAACACACACACACACATTTTTGTAGAAACGACGTTGTGATGACTGTTATGAAACTCTACATACATAATTTTGACACACTTCCCATTTTGTTGACATTATTTTCACATTTTCCATTTTTTGAAGCTATCCCTAACCCTAACCCTTAACCTAACCCTAAGCCTAACACAGCCCTAACCCTAACGGATGGGTGCCGGGGGTTTCATTATAAATAGTATCCCCACTTTCTGGAAATTTAGTGCTTTAAATTCCCACTGTCGCTGTCTTTCTCATTTGTTCTTTCTCATTCCTGCTCTGTTCTATAAATCTGCAATACTATCTTCTTCTTCGCTAGACCAGTAACCTACCTTTTTTCTTGAAAACTCTTCCGGGACAAGACTCCTTGTTTGTGTGTGAGGTCTGTTGGATCAGCTTGGGAATATTGGACGCTTTCTGCCAGGTGGTCACTAGGGCTTCATATGATGTTATTATTTAGCAATGTAGGCATTTTATATGTACGTGTTTTGTTGATAATTTATAATGATGTTTGTATTCTATTTTGTTTTTGTAAACGGGGGTTCGATAAATTAGAGTAAAGCCTCAGCGTCCCCTGCGTGGGATGTCTTTATTGTAAAGTGACTGGCTGGTGGAGAGCGTTCAGTTTTAACACTAGGGTTGTTTCAACAGATCTTTTATGCGGATTGGGGGTTGTCCGGTCCTGATTTGGCTCGGAAGAGTCCGCTGGACCTAAAGCAATAATAATGTAACCCTAACGGAACACTGTTTTGATGTCAAAATAACAAGGTCCGTCAAAAGAATACGTAGAAGTTTAAGTGTATGTCAGAATAAAGGCGTTTCTATTTAGCCACCCTCACACACACACACACACACACACACACACACATACACACACACACACCCACACACACACACACACACACACCCCACACACACACACACATATATATATCAAAACTTTAGATACCAAAAATCTATAGAGTCGGTATCGGGTGTGGCCACCGTTTGCATCAATGCAGTCTTGGCATCGTTGTCTCATGGACCGTATCAGGTTATGGAGGATGTTTCCTGGGATGGCCAACCACTCTTGCTGGAGAACTTGGGCCAGAACTTCAAGGTTAGCTCCTGGAGGGAGGTTTGCCCGTGTCTGTCTACCCAAGACATCCCACAGATGTTCTATGGGGTTCAAATCGGGTGATCGAGCCGGCCCATCCATCCTTATGACGTGCTGTTGCTGCAGGAAGTCATTGACGATACGCGCTCGGTGGGGTCTGGCATTATCGTCCTGTAGTATGGCACCTTCCCCAATGGCCCGCAGAGCTGGGAGAACCCTAGGTTGTAGGACGTCATCCCTGTAGCCAATACCGTTTAAGTTGCCATGAATTTGGAGCAGGGGTGTTCTGAAGTTTAATGCGAAGCCACCCCACATCATGACAGATCCACCACCAAAGCGGTCATGCTCGCGCACCGTCGCATCAGCAAAACGCTCCCGTGGACGCCTCCAAACATTCACTCGACGGTCGTTGAAAGACAAGGAGAACCGAGACTCGTCTGTAAAGAGCACCCTTGACCAATGTTGCCTAGTCCACACCAAATGACGCCGAGCCCAGGCCAAACGCGCTGCACGGTGAGCTGGGGTGAGCAAAGGCCGTACTGCTGGTCGTCTTGATCGCAGGTTTGCCTCGTGTAGACGGTTGCGAATTGTCTGGTCGCTGACGTTAACATTGCTGGCTGCGTGAAGCTGTCTTCTGATGGTGTTTGCTGTAGCGGACCTCATCCTCAGAGCTGACAGGGTGATGAAATGGTCTTGTCTTGCAGTGGTAACGCGGGGGCGTCCGGACCTTCTTGGTTCTTGGACGCTTCCAGTGTTGTTAAAGCGCTCCCGCAGCCTTTGGACAACGGAGTGGGACACTCCCAGCCGCCTGCCAACTTCTCTCACCCCACCCCTTCCTGAAGCCATGCAATAGCTCTGCCTCTATCCGCATCAGTCAATCGTCGCCTTGGGGGCATTTAGAAAAGCAGCAAAAGCGCTGCCATTTATACCCAGAAAAAAACGCCGATTGTTGAACTGAACTCACAAAATGCCAGCCTTTCGCGTGCAAATCGCTTTTTAATGTTGAAAATTCTGCTTTATTAGCAAGACAACAGTAAATTAGGGTCATTTTTGTTTTAAATATTGGGTTTGTTTTTCAACTCAGTGCAGAAAGTTCAAAACTCACACATGTGATTACTTGTCAGAATAAGATTGTCTTGAATGTTACTGTACAGAATAAGTTTTGAAATAAGCAATATAAGCGATATTATTGATAGCAGCAAAAAATAATTAAACTAAACAAATATGAGAGTGGCCCTTCAATTATTTTGAGTAGTATATATATATACTCCTACGTACGCATACGGAAATAAACAAGGAGAACGACAACAATGAATCATCGGAACAACTGTCTCATAAATAAGTGGGCTTTCTAATGTCAACTAGCGAATCACGTCTCTGCTACTCTGCATATTAGCGAGTTTTAGTAGCGTTGAAGGTTGGTCATCGACGGTCCTCGCATATCTGTTTTGTTTCTGCATAGCCTTTGAGCATATCCACTGACTTGGATGATCGCACTATTCATCATCATCATCATCATCATCATCATCATCACTGACGAAAGGCTTTCATCATCATCATCACTGACGAAAGGCTTTCAATGCTTGATTGCTTTGAGCATATCTATTAACTTGGATGATCGCACTATTCATCATCATCATCATCATCATCATCATCATCATCATCATCATCATCATCATCATCATCATCATCATCATCATCACTGACGAAAGGCTTTCAATGCTCGATTGACAGGTATGAGCCATCCACAACCCATACTCCACTCTCTCTCCTAAAAGCAACTTTCCTCGGTCATGCAAGCGACCTTGGTTCAACTTCTTTGTTCAAAAAGTCGGGGGATTTTTCTGTTGCACGATTCTCCGGAGTGTCAGTAATAATTCTTGCATTTTTCCAAGATGCCACAAGGGCAGGTTAATTAAAGAATCCCGATCTGGTCAACATGTGGACATGACTTAGTGTAAAGTGAAATTGTGGAGAACTCGACCCAAACTCCATCCATGTAGTGACTTGATTAGTGAAATAAAGACAGACAAAAGTAGAACACAAACACGGTATGATACATAATGTATCTGATTTTTAAAAAATAAAAATAAAAAGGTACAAAGCTTTTCCATGAACAGTTTGGTCGTAGAAGGGAGCCTGGGTGTTAGAGATCTTTCTCTCTTCGGGACCAGCTTTGTAAACTATCGACGCGTCATAGCGAATGCCTTATACTATCATCATTTACCTTTGCAAACCTCACCACTCACCGCCCACTGTCATCAACCTATACCAGGATGGAAGTCTGAGACGCTTCTCCCTGGTGTCATTACATATGCGTTTAGTACTGTTCCTCTGTATGCCTGACACATTCAGAAACTGACCGCATCTATAATTCTCAGAGCTGGAAGGGGCCGGGCCGCCTCTGCTTCTGCAGCATGAAATATGACTTCCGATGACCGCAGTGGAGCGAAAGTCGGGTACAGCAGGGTAAGGATTCTTCTGCACAAACTGGGTGGCGCTAACGTAGTGGTTAGAACAGGTACATATACGCTCGACTCATCCAGTCCGGTTAGTCTACTAACTTGAATGGGATCAGTATGTGGATGGAACTACTCAACATATTGAGTAGGCATTTTCTTGTCTCAGATTTTATCATTTGCCTTGGGATATTTTGACAGTGTCACACTGCCTATGTATGTAAAATGATTGAATCTGAGTCCAGAAAATACTTATTCAATATGACCACTCCAGATTCGGGGAATAGAGATCTATACTCTACTGTCGAACTACTAAACAACTGAAAGAATCGACACAGCGCGCACCACACCCCAGTTCTCCTAGCTGTGATTGGGTAGCCTGTACCTGGCTCTTTCTCTCTCTCTCTTTCTCTCTCTGTCTCTCTATCTCTCTCTCTCTCGAATTGTTTATTCAGAACTAGCTGTAAGACATGCCCATAAGACCTAATGCTATTATCCTCTTAAAGGTTTCGACTTCTCTCTTTATTAATACGGAAAAGATAAAGCAGCGAGACAGAGAGAGAGAGAGGGAGAGAGAGAGAGAGAGTGAGAGAGAGAGAGAGAGAGAGAGAGAGAGAAGATGGGCACCGCCCTTATGAAGCTGGCTCCGAGAAAAGGAAAGACCCAGACGGCTCTCTACTCTAAGGTTGAATTTTAGGGGAGAAGCCTTACCTGTACCACATAAATTATGATGAGGCAATGAAACCCTCTCAATAGAAGAGAAAGGGGATGAGCTTGTTTTGTAGATACAAGCGCCTGTGATTAAAAAGTACTTGACTTTGCGCGTTGTCTTGCGGGTTCTCCAACGCCGTGGAAAGAGTGCGGAGAAGGAAATAAACGGCTATTTTAAAGAGACCCACTTTGACCTCGACAGACCCGTATAACATTCACAGTGAGTGCTGCACCACTTGAAAAAAATAAGCGTACAACAAAAAAATAACTCTTTCGAAAGTATAGTTATTTTTTAAATGGATAAATTCCGTAGTTTTTGTGCCTATTAAAAGCAACACCTGTTGTCCAGCCAGCCAACAGTCTGGAGATAAAAATAGCATCTATCAAAGCCGGTAAGAGACAGAACCCGTGAAAACAATTGCTCGTAAGGTTTTTCGTTTTTAGTTGATCAAAGAGACCTTACCCCAGACACCCAAGACGCACACTTCAATCTGAGTGGTTCACTCAGAAATAGGGTCAAAAGTCACCATTAAAAACAGGGGAAATAACTCCCTGTCAGAACCGGAATTGAAAATTCAAACTTTAGCGGTTGATTTGAGCAATGAAAATCACTTTATGAATTTGTTATGTAAAAACAATGCGAATCTTAGGGTAAACCCGTTTTTGCCAAACGTAAACAAAGCCTTCGAATTGGGGGGCTTTTAATTTGCAGTATGGTTTAAGAGCTTGGGAGATGGGTTTAAGGAAGATGGATTGAGAGGGGTGCGAGAAACTGGAAATGACCAGCCGGTCAGAGATGACCATAGGGCTTCTTGTCAAGGTGTTCAGACAAGAGACACCCCTGCACTGTCTATCCGGTTTTGGACAATGACCACTAATGACCGAAAGGCCAATCCTGAAGTCAGGTGTAATAGAAAATAATAGTTCAGTTGTAACAAAACCAATCCTAACTGTGGTGTAGTTTACTCTGTGCCAAAGTACTCATTAATAATGTGATATTAGAAACTGTTATGTTTTTATTGTGCACTATAAAACGATTACAAAAATTAAAATAAAGACGACAATCAAACTGTATGCGTTTATTTATTTATTTTTTAACTCAAGTGGTTTACCTTTTTTTATCCTATAGTCTAGTAAACATTTATCTCATGTTGTTATCTTAACCATTGCAAAGTTGTTTTTGATTTCAATGAGTAGAAACAGGTGTGTGTGTGTGTGTGTGTGTGTGTGTGTGTGGGTGTGTGTGCGTGTGTGTGTTGGGTAGGGGCGGGGTGAGCGTGTGAAAAGTTCATAGTGTACATATTGTTTTTTTCAGTATTTCATTCTCGGCATGAATTTTCTTTCTTAATTTCGAATTTTTACTACTTCCTCACCTTCTCTTTCTTCGTCTTCTTTTCTCACGAGACAAAAAGGGTTGGAGAGTGAGAGAGAGAGAGAGAGAGAGAGAGAGAGAGAGAGAGAGAGAGAGAGAGAATGAACATTGAGGTATAACGTCTACACCCACCATTGGCGATATGGCAGACGGGGATAACCATCCCAGGGAAAGAGGGGTAGGGAGCTAAATCAACACTGAACCACCAGAGCAATCATACAGCTAAAATGGACAGTGAAAATGGCCACATTTTATATCGCCCACCACGGGATTCGAACCTGGGTCATCGGTGGTGGAACAGAGAGAGAGAGAGAGAGAGAGAGAGAGAGAGAGAGAGAGGGAGAGAGAGAGAGAGAGAGAGAGAGAGAGAGAGAGAGAGAGGGAGAGAGAGAGAGAGATTACCAAATTACCCTGTGCTGTCGAACACTCCCGATTCTTTCTTTGGTGTGACTTGAAAACGAATAACGTCACTTCCATGATTATGTCTAAATAAAATGAACACTTTAGTTAAGTGCCATTTTCATCTACAGAGGTTGTTCCAAAAATCCAGAAAATGGCGGCGGATTTCATATCTAAGTGATTATTTGTTATACAATGTACTTCAATACAATACAATGCAATGAAATACAGTACAATACAATACAGTAAAATACAACACAATACAATACAACACAACACAATACAACACAATACAACACAACGCATCTTTATTGTCCAACTTTCACATTACATACATGAAAGGGGAAATTTGCCTTCAGCGTGGGAGTGAAACTTTACATCAAATAAATAAATAAATAAATAAATAAATAAATAAATAAACAATAAATAAAAAATATTAAATTTCTTACTTGGTTACCAAAGCGCTACGCGGGCTACCGATTGACATTTTTGTATTTCCAGATTTATCGAGGGGAGTGTGATGAGGATTTGGAGGGGGGGGGGAGGGCGGGGAGGGGGAATTAAAACGAGCCAAATGTCGGTCTGTCGGTCTGTCTTTCCGTCGGTTCGCTGGAAGCCCTACCTCAAGATCCGCAGGACGGATGTTGACCAAACTTCATAGTAGCATTACCTTGCCTGCCTACCGTTCCTTTATATTTGCTGTACCGCAAAGGTCAAGGTCACTGGAGTCATTTTGTTGTTAAACACGTTGTACTCAATATCTCAAAACGGCTAAACCGGTTTTGTTGAGTTTTGGTATAAAGTTAATTCAAACCATGGGCTCATCCTTCAGTAGCAGTCCGATTGTCGGTCAGTCGCTCCCAATTTTATTTTTTTTTTTCTTGTTTGTGTTCAAAGCACACTTTTTGTCTTATCTCAAGAATTACCGAATCCAAATTCACCATTTTTACTATGCGGATACTTTAACTAAGTCTTACTGCTAAGCATAGTAAATCATTCTTATTTTTTCTTTCTCAAAGGCCAAGGTCATTGTGCTTCCCATTTTCTAAACACGTTTTGCGCTGTATCTAAAAATTGGCTCAGATAGTGCAGATCGTTTTCTGTCATTCTATAATTTTTATAGTGCAGATCGTTTTCTGTCATTCTATAATTTTTATAGTGCAGATCGTGTTGTCATTCTATAATTTTTATAGTGCATATCGTTTTCTGTCATTCTATAATTTCTATAGTGCAGATCGTGTTGTCATTCTATAATTTTTATAGTGCGGATCGTTTTCTGTCATTCTATAATTTTTGAGGTGTCAGATAGCGCAGTGGTTGGAGCACTCGCTACTGTGACGCAAGTTAAGCACCGTCCAGTACGGTTAGCACTTGGATGGGTGACCGCAAACCGTGAAGCGACAAATAACAACGCCCTCAGTTGACTCAACTGTGACTGAGTACCTACTCTCTTAAGGATGGGGAAGGTAAAGCAGCGAGGGAGAGAGATGGGCTTCACCCTCATTACACTGGCCCAAGATAAGTGTGATCTCCAACATCACGCTCCCCTACGACCACAAGGCTATGGGACCACCTTTACCTTTTTTTTAAAAATAATTTTTATAGTGCAGATCGTTTTCTGTCATTCTATAATTTTTATAGTGCAGATCGTTTTCTGTCATTCTATAATTTCTATAGTACAGATTCTTTTCTGTCATTCTATAATTTCTATAGTGCAGATCGTTTTCTGTCATTTTATAATTTCTATAGTGCAGATCGTTTTCTGTCATTCTATAATTTATCCCAAAACACAGTCTGATCCCATCCCTCACTATCTATAATAGGTACGCTCTCACCTAGACTACTACTTTGCTGGCAAGGATCCACTGTCAACGTTTATAATGCCTATCTATGATTGACCTACATAGGACTATAATCTATTTACCGCTTTGCTTTCAAGGATCCGTTTTCTGCGAGTAATGACCCTGTTCTAACACAATCCGCAGTTGGAAACAAATCGGTCTTTTAAAACACACACAAACACACACACACACACACAAACACACACACAATCTGCATGTCCTCTCTCAAAGCTCACCAGCGCACTTTTAACATTGGCAGTCCTCATGTTAATCAGCAATCGGCGGATCGCGATCGCTCACTAACTGTCGTAGACAAACAATCTGATGCCAGCACAGCAAAAAATAGGCCTAATAATTATTACTGCTCCGATGCTCGCTGCTCTTGTTTCCGGTGTAGCGTTCCAGAAGTACTTCCCCCTTCCCATCAAAGGTACTCTTCTGGGATATCCCAGAAACACTCCTCATCTCTTAAGCGAGGGAAGGGGAGTACTTCCTGGAATATCCCAGAAATATTCATCCTTTACAATGATTATTTATGTATGGTTCGTGTTTTCACAAGGGAAGGGAAGGAGGGGGGGAAGCTGGGTACTTTTTGGATATCCCAGATATACACTACTTTCCCCATTTCCTTCTCGTCATATAATAATAATAATGTTCGTCATTTGTAAGGCGCCTTAGCCTAAGGATCAAGGCGCTGGCCGATACAGGATCTAACTCAAACCGGCCGAGACGCCCACCCGCAGCCTTTGGGCGCATGGTCTGACGCCCGGTCAACTGAGCACAATCCTGGGCAGCCAGGGATGGGGAAGAAGGACCAAGTGCATGGTGGGTGTGTTCTTGTCACCGGCACTCACCCGTCTAGGACATGAGCGTCAGGATATTTAAAGTCCGTTATGATGGAATGTATGCGACCCACAGACTAGACCTCGGTTTATACTCTCATCCGAAGGAGTAGGAAAACAGGAGTAAAGTGTCTTTCCCAGGGACACAACACAATGGCCCGGCCAGGGCTCGAACCCGGGACCTTCAGATTTGCAAGCCGAAGCACTACCATTAGACCACAGTGCCTCGCTTCTTTCTATAATATACACACCCCACTACCAACACCCCACACCCTGTCCTCACATTTTTGGGCCCTTTAACACGTTCTTGATTCTTCATAATTCTTGATTCTTCATCTCTCTGTATGTGCGCTTGTGTGTACGTGCACTTTTGGGTTTGCGCATGCGCGCATGCATGTATGCATGCAGAGGGAAACTGGGCCGTCTACGACACTTCTGCATGGGCGCGCTTTAAAAGGACTTAAAACTTCTTTTTCAGTATTCATTTTTATTTATTTCAATTATCTCAAAATTAACCCCCTTTTACCTCATTATCATCAACAGTATAATCATAACCCAACACCACCTTCTTCACCTCACTGTCTTCCTCCCCTACCACCACCACCACAACCATTGACTAGATAGCATTGTATAAAAGTATCTTTCTTCGTTGTTTGATGCCACTGACTGGATAGCATTGTATAAGAAGTCTTCGTTGATTGATGCCACTGACTGGATTACATTGTATAAAAGTATTTCTTCGTTGTTTGATGCCACTGACTGGATAGCATTGTATAAGAAGTCTTCGTTGATTGATGCCACTGACTGGATTGCATTGTATAAAAGTAGACTATTTCTTCGTTGTTTGATGCCACTGACTGGATAACATTGTATAAAAAGTCTATTCATTGATTGATGCCACTGACTGGATTGCATTGTATAAAAGTATTTCTTCGTTGTTTGATGCCACTGACTGGATAGCATTGTATAAAAAGTCTATTCATTGATTGATGCCACTGACTGGATTGCACTGTATAAAAGTCTCTTTCTTCGTTGTTTATTGCCACTGACTGGATAGCATTGTATACAAAAATTTCCCTTTTTCATTTCGATGTTTTATGCTACTGACTTGATAGTATTGAATAAAATTTATCTTTCTTTTAAGTACACATTTAAAAAATATATTTTATATTTACAGAGGTTATTGTATTTTTTTAAAACCAAAATGTATTTTTTCACAGGGGGGAGTACTTCTAGGAAAGGCAGAGGAGGAGTCAGTCTCTCACAAGTACTACCAGGGGAGTACTTTTTAGAGGGGGGTACTTATGGGATGCTACATCGGTTTATGTGCTGGCGCAGGCGTAGTAGTAGGTTGCACCTGAGCAAGCCTCTGACACTCTGTGTGGTCTCATCGTTTGAATGTCAGCTCGCATGAATTTTGATGCGATCGAGGGCGTTGGCTTTCAAAGGTGGGCGGCCGACTACCGCGGCGCGATGATTTAAAGCCCAGGGCTGCACCCCTGTCTCTCACTTTTACACTCCGGTGCTGTGGGGAACCGGGTAGCCCTGATCCTGACTCTATAGTAGGCCTAGTAGTATTATATATTATCCACGTAGACGGTTTTGTTGTCTCTACAATCCCCATAGACACAGTTGGCTGATTTTGTTTATTTTGTAGTGTCAGTCAGCAATAACAGTTCTCTCGCTAACTGATAAGTAGCAGTCTGTAAACACCTATATGTACCTTGCGTATTTTATCGCCAACACTTCTGCTTTAAGTTGGATTCACTAGCTCTCTCTGTCTTTCTCTGGACTCATTTACCAGCTCATTAACTGACTGCACCGTACGTGCTAGAGATTAATCTCCAAGCTCTGGAAACTCCATCCTGCAAAAAACATCAATGCTCATAATAAAAGCACATCTTGCATCGCCATAGCTCTGACGAAAGCCCTTTTATTTCTTAACAAATTAGTCAAATTGTTTGCAGTAGTTAGGTAGGTAGGGTTCTTTGCCTAGCCATCCTTACTGCCTTTGTCCTCGTTGCTGGCGTCGTCGTCGTTGCCCTACATCTACTTCAAGCTTTAACATGTCTTCTACGGTTTCCTGCCAAATGACGACAACTTTTAAACAGGTAAGAAATAAATATTGTTTCTTGTGGGTTTTGTTTTTAAATTACAAGTTTTTATTTTATTTTATTTTATTTCCTGATTATTGTATACTATTTTACTTTAGTTATATAACTTTTTTGACTATCACTTCTCATCACACTTAAAGTTCTTTTTTTTTTAACTACTAGAGAAGGTTTTTAATACGTATTTTGCACTTGTCAGCGTTTCCCACGCATATGTAATGCTTGCATAACTAATGAATAAACTAAGCTTCTTGAGATTCTATGACTGTTGAGAACACTTGATGTTTTAAAACGAGTTTATATGCCTTTCTTCCTTCAATAATAATTTAATTACTCATTGCGAGAAGCATTTTACATTAACTAAACCGATAGACCAAATGTTGTAAAGAGAGAGAGAGAGAGAGAGAGAGAGAGAGAGAGAGAGAGAGAGAGAGAGAGAGAGAGAGCGTTTCTAATTTGACCGGAAATCTTCCTTGGAAACAGAGTGATTAATTATTTTCTACAAGACACAAAAAAACTTCCTGAGTGTCTATGAATGTTGAAAAAACACGATGTTTTAAAATGGGTTTTAATGCCTCTTTCCCTAAAAAATGTTTTAATTAATCATTGCTGTGACGTGGGGTTTTATTGTTTCTGGGCTCTGCACAATGGAATGCTGTAACCCTCTCGTCTTATTCTATGGGGACCGCTAGTGAATCACCCGGTGAATTACTTTAATACATTTATTTGTTTAGCTCGGTCTGTGTTAAGGCTGTGGTACAGAGATAGATAGAAAAATGGTAAAAGATCACTGTCACACTAGCTTTCACACGGCTATGAATCATATGTAGTCCAGCCACTTGATAACAGTAAAAATCACACATTTATTTCCTATACTCTATACACGATATTCGAAGTACGAATCTAACTTAAAAGTTCAATTGTCAATGCGAATGATTCGTTCGCTGATAATTAATCTAGGCAGCTACTTTTTCTTCATCAGGCACTGGATACTTTCTGCCGTAATGGTCAGATTTTGACGAGTGGACTACTGTGGTCCTGTTTATACAGAATTTGGTGCACTGAAGGCTGTGTACTTAGCTCAGTGTCCGAAGAGCTGTGTTGCTGTTGATTCCTTGACACGCTGTGGCGTCGTAGCTTGTGTTCGACGGGTGGGCTATCTGCGCACAATGCTGTAGATGCCTCGGCAGCCAACTCTAAGCGTAGATTAGGTTCGGTTCTTTGCTGAGTTGGGCTCACGATATACCGCCTGCTCGTCTGTAACATATGAGACGAAATTCTGCACAACCCTGAATAATAGGTCTGTGCAGAGCGTCTCACTGAAAGCCAAAGTAGCCCTCAGTGATAGCTCCACATCTCTATACATAAGCGACGAACATTCTGCTAATCTCCACTCTAATTTCCTATACATACATAAATATAAATCGTGGCTAACTATACACATAAAGAATTAATAATATTATAAACATTCTCGGGTACAGCCACTGGTCTGCAAGCATACATATAGGTTAAACAACAGTGGTTCCGTACATCTTTCAACATGGCGTCGGCCGGTCACCTCGTGGTGGGATTCGCCACGTGTTCAGGCAAAGTCGGGCTAACAATTTAATCTGTGCATAGCAAATTTCACAAACATAATTCAACAATAATATAAATACATCACGATGAAACCGAAGTATGTTCATTTACCTGTTCGACAATGTCAGGCCGTGGCTACTTGATTGAATTCGAATATTCAACAAGCACTGCTTCCCTGGTCTATCAGTGGAGAGATTTCTGCTACTAGGAAGTAGCTGTGTACTGCCCAAAGCTTTCAACACAAATGACCCACTACATAGCCTTGGCCTACCAGTCAGAACTGGTTCTACCTACCGGTGCTGTGTTCTGATAGGCTGAAGAGATCTGAGAGGTAGTAAAATTCAAAGCCTTCTACCGTCAGCAGCGATGATGTCACTGCTATGCGGGCGTCACGCTACAACTTTGTTACGCATGATCACTTCTGTCGTCTGCTAGAGACTAACAGTAACCTTCTAAGTCTAACTGACTAAACAAGCTAAATATCAAATGCAGTGGAAACGGGGCTCCCGTGACAATTGCAAGAATCATTTTGCATAACTAATAGATAGACAAAAGCTTCTTGGGTGTCTATGAATACTGAGAATACACGATGTTTTAAAATGGGTTGATATGCCTCTTTCCCTCAATAGCGTTTTCAATAATCATTGCGAGAAGCGTATTGCATAACTAACAGATAGAAAAAAGCTTCTTGAGAGTCTATGAACGCTGAGAAAACAGGATGTTTTAATATGAGTTTATATGCCATCACACAAGCCATTGGACAATACGATGACCTGCTCACAGTGGTGAAGAAACGGAAACTCCGATGGTATGGCCACATCACCAGATCATCAGGCGTTGCAAAGACCATTCTGCAAGGCACAGTGCAAGGAGGTAGAAGAAGAGGGAGACCGAAAAAGAGGTGGGAGGACAACATTCGAGAATGGACTGGTTTGACACTGAGCGAAGCCATCAGGGCTGCTGAGGACAGAGAAAGATGGAGTATGCTGGTTAAACGATCATCTGTGGTGCCCCTACGACCTCCGGGTTACGGGACAGGATAGGATAGGATAGGATTATATGCCTCTTTCCCTCACTAATGTTTTAATTAATCATTGCGAGAAGCGTTTTGCATAAATAATATTTAAAAAAAGCTTCTTGAGGGTATATATACTATATGTTGAGAACACAAGATGTTTTAAAATGGGAACGGGTTTATGTGCCTTTTTACCTTAATAGTGTTTTAATTAATCATTGCGAGAAGCACATAATTATGGAAGTTTCATGAGTGTCTTAAACTGTTAAGTATAGACGATTTCTTTAAAAAAAATGTTTATATTCTTCTTTGCCTCAGTAATGTTTTTAACATTTCGAGAAGCATTTTTTCTCCCTGTTCAATTCAGAAAAATGGTTTATAAGTTATTTTCAGTCCTTTATAAGGTGAGACTGAAATGGAAAGAATGTTAGAATTGGTGGAAGATCTATTAATTATTCTTTTATTTCTAAAGTACTTTCTTTGATTATGTATTTTGTTAGCATCTTTCTTTCTTTCTTTCTTTAATTTTACTTTTGCTTCTTTCTGTTTAAATTTTTTATTTAAAATGGTGTAAGAGAACAAATGGTGTTTGAATGTCACCCAATAGACCCCAACCTTTCACAAGGTTTTGCGCAAAACAACTGTATTGTAAAGGTGAAGCGTTTCTTTCTTTCTTTCTTTCTTTTACCTTTTTACATTTATTTATTTATTTATTTATTTATTTATTTATTTATTTATACCTTTCTTGATATCTTACTTTGTATATTAATATCTTTGCATCTAATCTTCCTTTTTTTTCCTTCCCTTCTTCCTTTCTTATCTTTCTTTCTTTCTTTTTTTCGATCTTTGCTATTTTTATCTCTTTTGGTCTGACGTTAGGGTGAAGATTAATAATGTAATGGGTCGGATAAGTTCTAGTTCTTTTCATCCTCGGTGGCACTAAGCTGCGGCTGTCGTGCTTTCGCGGAGAAAGCAATCCCAGAATCCCACTAACAAAGACGACAAATATTACCCAACATCCAATGCATTTTCTCTCTCTCTCTCTCTCTCTCTCTCTCTCTCTCTCTCTCTCTCTCTCTCTCTCTCTCTCTCTCTCTCTCTCTCTCTCTCTCTCTCTCTCTGGTCATCCACTAAGTTGGTTGAACAGATCGCCAGTTGTTTGGCTGGTCACTCAGTAATCGTTTGGTTTGTAGGCGCCTGGTTCCTTGGATAACCATTTGGCTGGGCTGTTCGATGACAATTAAGCCAGATGTTTGGTCGATAAGTGGGTTGGCACAAAGAGTTTAGTATTAAAAATAATAAACTCTTTGGTTGGCAGGTTGGTGAACTTAGTTTGCTAGTTGTGTTCACAAATCGAAATATTCCAGTAGATGATGTTCGGTACGCTTGCAGTTTGGGTCGCTGTGCCAAGTTTGATAGTGCCAAGTTTGATAGTGCCAAGTTTGATAGTCGAAGTCTTTGTTGTTTTATTGTATGTGTGTGTATGTGTGTGTGTGTGTGCGCGCGCGTTGGTGTGTGTATGAGTGTGCGTGCGTTTTTGTTTGTTTGTTTGTGTTTGTTTTTTTATTAATGTGATTGGCTAACTGGGTTGTTTTATTTGAAGAAGACAATAGCAATTAGCTCCCTTGTCATCTTCATCTTCCTATATGCTTGCGAAACATGGACCCTCACAGCAGATCTACAACGAAGAATACAAAGCACGGAGATGAGGTGCTACAGAAGACTTCTGGGCACTTCCTATACCCAGCACATCACCAACGACGAAGTCCGACAGACCATCACACAAGCCATTGGACAACACGATGACCTGCTCACAGTGGTGAAAAAACGTAAACGCCGATGGTATGGCCACGTCACCAGATCATCAGGTCTTGCAAAGACTATCCTGCAAGGCACAGTGCAAGGAGGTAGAAGAAGAGGGAGACCGAAAAAGAGGTTGGAGGACAACATTCAAGAATGGACTGGTTTGACACTGAGTGAAACAATCAGGGTTGATGAGGACAGGGAAAGATGGAGTACGCTGGTTAAACGATCATCTGTGGTGCCCCTACGACCTCCGAGTTATGGGATAGGATAGGATAGGAATAGCAATTAGTCAACACGAACATAAATTGAAGTTTAACGTCTACAGCACCCACCATTGGCTATATGGCAGGCGGGGATAACTATCCCAGTGAAGAGGGGACTCTGGGCCCTAAATGGTTCAAACAATCATACTGCTAAGATGGTCAATGAAAAAATGTCCAATGTTATCTTACCCACCGCGGAATTGGAACCTGGGCTATCGATGTGCCAGGCGCAATACCACCCACATAAACCGATGTACGTGTACATTACCATAGTCGTCGTCGTCATCATCATCACCGTGGTCGTCATCATCATCATCCAGTAGTACGCGCTAGAGAAATAAGCCTGCGACAATGACATACTCTTCTAGCAGGCGTTTGTTAAGTACATGTAGGGCCTATAAACCTACTCCTATCTGAAATTACCAGATTTTAGTTTGAAGCACGAGTTCGACACTCTTAAAATTAGGTCGTAAACCTTTGTTTAACTAAATTTTTATACCATGTACTTTTCCGTTCCATAATTGAAATGTAGTTTCTTTTTCCATCTGCGTAGTATCAAGGAGTCATAATGGATTTCTCTAACGCGATATGACTCCAATATCCTTTCATAAGAAAGCGACGGTGGATTGTTGATCTTTGGGTAATTTGATATTTTTGCTGTCGAAGTTTTAGTTTATTTCTGGCTGAGATTGAAGCTGACAGTCCTTGAACCGCGTTGACACGAGCTTGGCCTCGGTGCCTTTCTGTTGGGTTCAATGGAAAGCAAACGAACGCAGCAGAGGAAACAAAACAACTGCTGAGGAGAAGGCTCTCCATCCGGTGCCCTTGAGCCTAGGCGTGTTAGTGGCCGTTCTTCGTCAGGAACAATCCTATAACTATTAATCACTGAGCAGTTTATAGATGAGCGAGAAGACGTAAGTGATAGGGATGCAGGAAGTCCTGTACAGGTTACAACTTTTATGTCTGCCCGTCCACATTAGATCTATATTTTATCTCCTCCTCCTCCTCCTCCTCGTCTTCCTCCACATTAGACCTATATTTATTAATAATAATACTAATAATTTGTTTTAAAATGGCAAAAGAGAATGAAAGTCTTGCTGTAAGCGCCCGCACGCATACACACATGCATACACTCGCAATGTTACATATTTAAACCCTATGATAGAACGATATGAGATAACACACGTTAAAAATCGTAAGAAATAATAACAAACATCACATCTCAGTATCAAAAGGCATGTTAAAAGAGAACTACACTTACGGGCACGCACGCACGCATGCACACACACAAACCTAAATATCTTATCCTCCTCCATCACATTAAACATATATTTATTCTCCTTCTCCTTGTCCTCTTCCACATTTCCAGATGTAATGTCTATCGCGTGCTCCTTTTCTCCTTTATTTCTTTGCTCTCTCTCTCTCTCTCTCTCTCTCTCTCTCTCTCTCTCTCTCTCTCTCTCTCTCTCTCTCTCGCTCGCTCTCTAACTTCGCATCGGTGTACTACCTATTAATGGGTCATCTTTTAAGAGATCTATTTATGACAATGTAAATTCTTTGTGCATCATATGTAATGAAACTGAAGATGAAGCTCATTTTATTCATCACTGTCGTTTGTACAGAGAATATTAGGATGAAATACTTACTCGGCATTAGCGAACATTACACGGCGGTATTACGTCATGGATCCACTGAGCAGATTCGCAAATTGGCCTTTTATGTTTTCTACGCATTGCATCAAAGGCAAACGTATATCGACCATATTTTGTAGAGCATTGTATGTAAATATTAAGTTACCGTAATTATGACACTCATTTTCAGGAACAGGAGACGCGGATGGGTGTCATCGTCGCCATGACCTTGGACATTTGATAATTGTTCTATTTACATTGGGTTTGCTTGTATTGTTTTCCATGTATTGTATTGTGACCATTTTCTAAGGGCCAGTGCCTTCAGAATTAAAGTTTCTTTCGTTCGTTCGTTCTCTCCCCCCCTCCCTCTCTCTCTCTCTCTCTCTCTCTCTCTCTTGAACAAGCAAGTAGAAACTCATCGCGTGCTTGGAATTATTATTGATCGTAATCTTAGATACATAAACATTTAGGTTACTTTGCAAACATGACTTTTTTTAAAAAAAAAAGGAAGAGGTAAAAAAGGGTTTCTCTTGTGTAAATTAAATTCTGTTGTTGGTACAAAAATAATAGGCTTAAGTTTTATTTCCCATTGCCTTTTGGAAATTGCCTCAATAATATGCTTCATCAGTATGGAGTGGTGCGGGAGAAGTGCATATTAATAAATTAAACTCTTTGTACCGTTGAGTAGGGAACATTATCATCATCGGAAAAACTAAAAGCAGCAAACCTAATGTCCTTATCCAGCCTTTATTCCTTCAACAGTAATGGTGACCCTCTTGTTTAAAGTGCAACATGGCCTAGCTCTACCTTATTTAATCAATATAGTGACTGCTGCTACAGAACGTTACGGGTACAACAAATACATCCTGCCTCGAACAAGAATTGACCTGTTTAAGAATTAAGAATAGCTTAGCATTCTAATGACCTTTAATCTGGAACTCTCTTCCCTTCGAACATTAAATCGTGAACCACTCTTCCTTCATTTAAACGTACATTAAGGCAACATTTCCTTAATATGACATAAGCGTAGATTTTGTCAACTGATTCCCAAATATGTTTCTTGATTATTTTGATCTACTATTGATGCGTCTGAAATGTACGCAACAGCTGATTATTTTATATACATTGGATTGTATGTTATATATTGCGTAATTGTAACACCAATCTTGTTATATAATCTCATTTTGTATGTTGTATGATAAATACTATAGTTATTTATTTTGTGGTGTTATTATTTATTTGTTTTGTCGTTGGCATGTATGACTGAATATCGAACAGTGTGAGATGATACGAGCAACGATTTTTAAGATTAGCCTTCCGCCTAAAATCTGTATCCTTCTTGTGAATTAAAGGTCTGAGTCTCTTCACGCAATTTCTTTCTCATAGCACACCTAGCTCGCCTGGCGCACCGATGACACAGGTTCAAATCCCTTGATGAGCAAGATACAAATGGCAATTTTTACTGTTAATCTTAGCAGTATGACTGCTTTGGTGGTTCAATGCTGATTTAGGTCCCCTCGCATTCTTCCAAGGTACGCACTCGCCGTCAGCTATATCGCCCATGGTGGGTGTAGATGTTCAACGTCATTGTTCATTGCTCTCTCTCTCTCTCTCTCTCTCTCTCTCTCTCTCTCTCTCTCTCTCTCTCTCTCTCTCTCTCTCTCCCCCCTCTCTTCCTCTCTTTCCCACCTTCTGTCTCTTTCTGTCTTTCTTTCATAATTATCTTTTAGTTCATTTTCATTGAAGCGCCTCCTCCTCCTCTTCCCCCCTCTCTCTCTTTCTCTCTCTCTCTTTTCTCTCTCTCTCTCTCTCTTTTGTACTTTATCTTTCTTACATTGTTTCCTGTTTTTTCTTTCTTTGCTTCTTGTCTCCTTACATTGTGTTACGTTGAAACGCGCATGATGGTGCGTGTGAAATGCGCACGATATTATGTGTGAGGCGCGTGCGATAGACCTATTCGTTTTGTTTTGCAATGCATGCAATAATAGAGTGTGTTTATTTTTTATTTGATTTTGCGTTGTTGTTAGAAGAAGCTTTGTATAACGTTGATGATTTTAGTTGCTCGACATTATTTGAGAATTTTCTCGTGTCAGTTGTTTATTATCGATCGAAGCGTATGGATAGTTCTAGTGGTAACCATGGAAGCTTCCATTCCAAATAGGGTTGTATGACATGAGACAGTGATGATGAAATTACTTTTGATTGGTTGTGGTGTTTCATGTGGGGTATTCTCGCTTGTTCTGGAGTATGTAGAGACTATATAAGTGCCGCACTGTCTCCAAAAGAGAGAGCGTTGAAAGTAAAACGTTGAGAGTGGAAAAAGCGATTGTATGCAGTGTTGATGTATGCTGAATAAAGTTGGAAAACTACATACGAAGACTTTGCCTTGTTGCTGAGTGAGCAGGCTGCGTGGATAAACGAATCTGGGTTACACTTTATCAGGTTTCAAGCATCGGGGCTGAATTAACTGATAAAAAAACATCAAGTGTAACACATTGTGTCCGCATTAATTTCTTCTTCTTCTTCTTCTTCTTCTTCTTCTTCTTCTTCTTCCTCCTCCTCCTCCTCCTCCTCCTCCTCCTCCTCTTCTTCTAGTTTTTTTTTGTTTTTGTTCTTCTTGTTCTTGTTCTTCTTGTTCTTGTTTTTCTTCTTGTTCTTCTTGTTCTTTTTGTTCTTGTTTTTGTTCTTGTTCTTGTTCTTCTTGTTCTTCTTGTTCTTGTTCTTGTTCTTGTTGTTGTTGTTGTTGTTGTTCTTCTTCTTCTTCTTCTTCTTCTTCTTCTTCTTCTTCTTCTTCTTCTTCTTCTTCTTCTTCTTCTTCTTCTTGTTTCTCTTCTATTTGTCGAGGGGGAAGTGGGACAGCCAGTGGGTGAGAGAGAGTGTGAGTTGGGGAGAGAGATAGTATGTTAAACTGTACTTACACATGGACCATTCTGTTGTTTAGTGCGTCAGTGTCATTATTTGCAAATTCCAATGTATGCACGCTTTATTTGTTTACTTATGTATTTATTTATATTATATATAATTTTTATTTTAGAAAATACAATGTCTATGAGTGTTGTCAATGTAGGTTTGCATATAGCTCTTTTAATACATGTAATCGCATGTGTAAATTTAGGTCTACCGAGTACTCGATTTCACTGTTTTACTGTTTCTTTATTGATATTCACACTTTTAAATCCCTTTTGTATATGTCGTCTCGAATGGACCTTTGGTTTTAACAGACGTTAATAAAATATACTACTACTACTACCACCACCACCACCATCACCACCACTACTACTACTACTACTACTACTACTACTACTACTACTACTACTTCTTCTTCTTCTTCTTCTTCTTCTTCTTCTTCATCTATTTGACGTTTTGATAAATAATGATCTAACTAAGATTTCGCCATATAAATACAAAATATGTGTAGGCTTATTCTTGTCTTTGTGCATGTGACTGTACAAATGTGGATAAAAGAAAAAACGTAAACCTAGAGCTCAAGTCACTTGTTGCATATTAACAACAGCTATGCTTATACGCTCCGTTCCATGAAAAAAAATGATTTGTTTGATTTATTTACATTTTTATCCATCCTCAAAAGCACCTTGAGCAGCTCTTGAGTTGGTAAAGCGCTATATAAAAACAATTACAATTACAATTTGTAATATAAAAATACTACTACTACTACTACTACTACTACTACTACTACCACTACTACTACTACTACTTCTATTACTACTACTACTTCTACTACTACTACTACTACTACTACTACTACTACCACTACTACTACTACTACTTCTACTACTACTACTACTACTACTACTACTACTACTACTAATAATAATAATAATAATAATAAGAAGAACAATACTTTTTTTTTAAAAAGGAAGTGATTTAAGATGATTTTTTTCTTTGTCATCTATATTTACTTACAGACATTTGAAGTGAGGACGATAATTATCATAACGGAAACATTAAACATTGCACTGTGAGGACTCCATAAGCCATTCTTATTGTTTTTTTTCTTGAAATTAGGTTATTATTAAAATCAGAGTCTCCTCTCTGAAAATCCTTACGGGAAGAGAGGGGACTATAAACTGATAAACATAACATAACATAACACAAATTAGGTTATTGAATGAACGGAATCGAATAATAATAATAATAATAATAATAATAATAATAATAATAATAATAATAATAATAATAATAATAATAATAATAATAATAATAATAATAATAATAATGGATGCTATATACGAGCTTTTTTTCAAATATATTTATCATTCTTATGTGGCGCTTTTCCAGCTCAAGAGCTGTTTAAGGCGCTGGCCGATACAGGATCTAACTCAAGCCGCTCGAGGCGCCCACTCGCTGCCTTGGGCGCACAGTGTGACCATTGAGCACAGACCCAGGCGACCGGGACTGGGGGAGAAATCACCAATCAGGCTCAAAACGGGGCTATGCGTATCAACATACACGCTCATCACATGTTTCACCCCCTCTCTCACACACAAGCACACTTCTAGTATTCAAACATGTGGTGTAAAGATCGCTACTAAAAGACGGAAAGGAACTCGACTTTTTAATAAGTTTTACATGTTATGACTTTCCCCCTTTTCAACTTTAGTCAATTGTTTTTCTTGAAATTACTATATTAAATGAACGGAAAGGTTTTCCCCCTTTTCTAACTGTATTCTAGTGAACGTTTTCTCTCTTGAAATTGGGGTATTTAATGAACGGAAAGATTCTCCCCTTTCCGGTCAGCGCTCCCTCTCTTTTCAAGCTCCATCCAACTGGAACTCACTGCCTCTTTCTCTCCTTGAAAAGCCGTAATTTTCTTCTTTCAAGTCCTTCCTTATAAAAACCTCATTTCCTAAGTTGCGGACTTTTCGATCTGACCCTTGCGCTGGCTGGCAAGACAAAATAAGTTGTCCACTGCACCCACGAGATTATTATTTCATTAATCGCTGTACATAATTATTTTGTGTTTGTTTGTTTGCTTGTTTGTTTGTTTGTTTTTCAAATTGTCTAATGTGGTATATGTGGGGTCTTTGGCCTGGTTTTTATTTTTATTTTTTCTCTCGATGTAAAATTGCTTATGTGCGTGTATTGTGTGTGAGTGTAGGTTTGTGTGTGTGTGTGTGTGTGTATTTGTGAAAGAGGCTATGTACATAGAGATATGTGCGGTGGATACATTTTTTTTTCTTTTCTTCATATATTCTTGAAATTAGGGTATTTAAATGAACGGAAAGGTTTACCCATTTACTAAACCGTATTCTTACATGTATAATATTATATATTTTTAACAAATCAAATTAGGATATTTGATGAACGGTAAGGTTTCTCCTTATCCAACTATATGAACGGAAAGGTTTATCCTTTTCCAGATATATGAACGGAAAGGGTTTTCCTTATCCAACTATGTGAACGGAAAGATTACCCCCTTTCTGATATGGTCCTGTTTGGCTCGGAAGAGTCCGCTGGACCTAAAGCAATAATCATGTAATGTAATGTCATGTAACCCTTTCTGACTGTATTCTTACTAA
>CM072515.1:18397436-18414936 GCA_036898135.1 Oncomelania hupensis | reverse complement strand
CGACTGTCATATGGGCAGTACTGTAGTTGGTGTGCTAAATAAGACTGCACGGGGTGTCGTTGTCTTCGTACAGGTTCTGTTTTATTGGTCGGTGCATACTGTGATGGATGTTTCCTTCCTGTACGATGACTTACAAGTGCGGCTGTTGTCAGCTTGGTGACGTCGCCAGCTGTGCAAACACCTTTGTTCGCAGTTTTTGACTCTAATGGATCATAATGCACCTAACGCACGTACCTACATAAACATACGCGAACTGCCGCACTAACACAATAATTCACCTTGTTCTGTATTTTCTCTTTCTCTCACTTTGACCCCCCCCCCCCACCCTATCACCAAACACCTCCCCCCACTCCTTCTCTTTCCCTCTCTCTCTCTCTCTCTCTCTCTCTCTCTCTCTCTCTCTCTCTCTCTGTTTCTGTCTTTTTCTTTCTGTCAGAAAGATTATCTCTGTCTCCGTCTCTCTCTCTTTGTCTCTTCTCTCTCGGTCTTCGTCTCTTCTCTCTCGGTCTTCGTCTGTCTGTCTGTCTCGCTCTGTCTCTCTCTGTCTCTCCTCTCTCAAGCACAGAGCACATTTGTATTCATAGTGGTTTGCAAGATTATCCTATCACATCGGGACCCAGGAATGCCTTCATGCCAGTTCGGATCCAGGTTTACTCACCTGAAGACCTCCGGCATCCAGACTCCCGGACTATCCTGATATCAAATTGAGTTCTCTTATTATTTTTTCTTCTTCTGGAGAACGCATGCATCCCCCTTTATTCCCGAACAAATGTATGACTCCGTACTATATCCTCAGAACACAACTATGCATATAAAAGTGCTTAGGAAAGACAATTGCCAACCTCTCCTTCAAACTGCAGCTGTTGCAAGCAGCCTTCAACTTGTATTATTATTATTATTATTATTATTATTATTATTATTATTATTATTATTATTATTATTATTATTATTATTATTATTATTATTATTATTATTATTAATGGAAATAAGTGCAGAGAAGACCAAAATGATGACCAACAACACCAATGGCATCAACACGGACATCAAAGTCCAAGGCCAAACCCTCAACACAGTACATAGCTTCAAATATTTAGGAGCCATTGTATCAGACAATGGGTCCCGACAGGAAGTCCTCTCCAGGATCGCACAAACAACTGCTGCCATGACAAGGTTGAAGCCCATTTGGAAAGACAGGACCATCTGTCTACATTCCAAAGTAAGACTGCTGCGCTCCCTTGTCATCTCAATCTTCCTTAATGCTTGCGAAGCATGGACACTCACAGCAGATCTCCAACGAAGAATACAAAGCATGGAGATGCGGTGCTACAGAAGACTTCTGGGCATTTCCTACACCCAACACATCACCAACGACGAAGTCCGACAGACCATCACACAAGCCATTGGACAACACGATGACCTGCTCACAGTGGTGAAGAAACGGAAACTCCGATGGTATGGCCACATCACCAGATCATCAGGCCTTGCAAAGACCATTCTCCAAGGCACAGTGCAAGGAGGCAGAAGAAAATGGAGAACGAAAAAGAGGTGGGAGGACAACATTCGAGAATGGACTGGTTTGACACTGAGCGAAGCCATCAGGGCAGCTGAGGACAGAGAAAGATGGAGTATGCTGATTAAACAATCGTCTGTGGTGCCCCTACGACCTCCGGGTTACGGGACAGGATAGGATAGGATTCTTCTTCTTCTTCTTCTTCTTCTTCTTCTTCTTCTTCTTATTATTATTATTATTATTATTATTATTATTATTATTATTATTATTATTATTATTATTATTATACACAGTTTCTTCTATCTGCCTCAACACTATATTTGCAACCCGAGAAACAAATCTTCAATTGTAGGTTTTCCATTATTTCAAGCTGACACCATCACTCAATCTTAGTGCATACGATTTGAGACTCCAGCTTGGTCAGTAGCTAAACTGAACTACATTCAGAAAAAAGGTCTCGTTACATATTATTTGGCATAGATCTAACTAAACTGCTGAGTATGCAGCTTCCGGATTTTATTTGCTGTCCATCGTTTTGGTTCTTTTATTTTTCTTTTTGTGTGTGTGGCTTATTTCTTTTTTTTTTCTTTCTTTCATTCGCTTTTTTTTATCTTAGTTTTTCTTCTTCTTCTTCTTCTTCTTCTTCTTCTTCTTCTTCTTCTTCTTCTTCTTCTTCTTCTTCTTCTTCTTTCTCTCGTCTTATGAACAGCAGCGATTGAAATTTGTATGGCTTCCTTGATAGTCGAAGTTATAGTTCAGAATGGAAAAATACAAAGCGTGTAGGCAGATAACATATTACCACATTCGAGGTCACATATCAAAACGGATATTTTGAAACACTACCCTAAATAAATATTGCCCCTCGGAGATTTAAAAAAAACAATTGGGACAAGTCAGTATGATATATTGTTTATGTAACCTAATATCACAGGAAACTTTACACAGTGACATAGTTTTCATTGTCCTCTTTCAGTCATAGAAAGATTGATGATGATGATGATGATGATGATGATGATGATGATGATGATGATGATGATGATGATGATGATGATGATGATGATGATGATGATGATGATGATGATGATGATTGTCATAAACTTCCAGTGAGTGTTATGAAATAATTAGCTTTATTCTCAAAAGATTCCTACAAACTTGATATTAGTTTGTAAACGGTTTTTAACATTCCAATGTCATGTATACACGCTTTCATTGAAAGGCCTTTTTTATACAATTACACAAGTTGAGACAGAGAGATAAACTTGAAACACTGAAAACGTAAAATACACACCAGTTGGAACACAACACCAATATACGTTTTGCTAATTTTATGGCTCTCTTCTTTCTCACTCAAATTAGTAGAATAATAATTTAAACGGAATTCAAGGAAACTATAAGTTCTAAAGTAATAAAATAATAAATAGCTGAATTATAATATAGGCCCTATTCTTATTTTTCTGTAAAGCAGTCCCGCTTCCGGTGATCGAAAAATTATATTTATCAATTTATGAAAATATTTTATGCATTTACAAATTAGTTTCAATATTATATTTTGCAGCAAGCAAATTATAAAATTTTTAATATTCAAATTACCGTGTCTGTCATGAGCAAAATCCAGAATCACCACAGTGAAAAATAGAAGTAGCCTACACAGTAATACAATATTTCCAATTCACACAAAAGAAGCTTTTACACTACTTTTCACAGTCTATCTTTCATTCCACTAATGTACCCTATCCTAGTCCTATTTCATCCAATCACAAACACTCTCAGGTGCATACGAGAACAATCTTCTGTACATGTAACTGTAGATTAGTCACACGACACCGAAGCTGGTCACATTATTCTGACACCATTTGATGGGAAAAATAATATGGTCATACGTTGGCCAATGCGAGGTTCGAACCAGGTACCTTTCGGTTACTAGTAAGCCGCTCTACACACAACCTTCTGTTCTTCAAACAGTCTTTATATACCCGGGTCTCATCACCAAGGTACCCCCGTTGGGCTGCCGGGGGTTTCAGTATAAATAGTATCCCCACATTCTGGAAATTTAGTGCTTTAAATTCCCACTGTCGCTGTCTTTCTCATTTGCTCTTTCTCATTCCTGCTCTGTTCTATCAATCTGCTATACTATCTTCTTCTTCGCTAGACCAGTCACCTACCTTTTTTTCTTGAAAATTCTTCCGGGACAAGACTCCTTATTTGTGTATGAGGTCTGTTGGATCATCTTGGGAATATTGGACGCTTTCTGCCAGGTGGTCACTGGGGCTTCCTATGATGTTATTATTTAGCAATGTAGGCATTTTATATGTATGTGTTGTGTTGATAATTTATGATGATGTTTGTATTCTATTTTGTTTTTGTAAACGGGGGTTCGATAAATTAGAGTACAGCCTCAGCGTCCCCTGCGTGGGATGTCTTTATTGTAAAGTGACTGGCTGGTGGAAAGCTTTCAGTTTTACCAGTAGGGTTGTTTCAGCAGATCTTTTATGCGGATCAGGGGCTGTCCGGTCCTGATTTTGCTCGGAATACGCCAAACCTGCCAGACAAAGGCTTAACCACAAAGGCGGGAACTCCAACCGGCCACACTAGGTAGTTATAAAAAAGTGACAAATCCTTATACTGAAAAAAATGAGAGCGAAAGAAGGGAAGAGGGAGAGGAGAAAAGAGAGTGACAGAAAGAATGCATTCTTTTCACAGGTTATACAATGATGATGATGATGATGATGATGATGAAGAGGAGGAGGAGGACGATGATGATGATGATGATGATGATGATGATGATGATGATGATGATGATGATAATGATGATGATGATGATAATGATGATGATGATAATAATGATGATGGTGAGAAAGAAAGAGCTAGAGAGAGAGGGAGAGAGAGAGGAGAGGAGAGGAGAGGAGAGGAGAGGAAAGGAGATAGAGAAACTAAGAAACTGTCAAATTGTTTGAAACGTTTTATTGGGGATTAAGATGTTACGCTAAATTTTTTTTTACAAATCTTCCAATTTGTCCCTTAACAAATTAACATATGGGTAAACTAACGTTAATTAATGAGGGAAAGAGAGAGACAGCCAGACAGAGAGAGAGGAGAGAACAGAATGGGGCGAGGGGAGTATTGCATAAATGGACTACATTTCTACCAGAGACACGTTATCTACCGAGAGTACAACACGCTTGTTCTTAGCAACAATTTTCATGTTGTTGTATTTTTCTTTAAATAATAACAATACAAATTTCACTGTTGATGTTGTGAATGTTTGGCTGTATGACGAGTTATATGTTTTATTGACCCTTCGCCCACCAATCGACTGACCAACTGACCGACAGCCTTACTGCTACCGAAGGATGGCCCATGATTCACAGTACCTGTATCCCAAATCTCCACACCATCGCTTCAGGAGTTTTTGAGATATCGAACATAACGTGTTTAGCAACAAATAGACTTCAGTGACCTTCAACTTTGCCTTAGAGCACATAGGATGGCACAGGAGGCAGGCCACAAACCTAGGTAATGTTCCTTTGAAGTTTGGTCGAAATCCGTTCAGTGGTTCTTGAGTTATAAAAACCAAAGGTTTGACGGACCGACCGACAGACCGACATTTTGCTCGTTTTCATCGCCCCGACTATTTCAAAGTATTTCCAGATCTGTCTGAATATAACACACACACAAACACACACACACACACACACCCACCCACACACACAGGGTCTTATGGCCTTGATCTCCTACTTTGGTTCTGTAACTAACTTGCGCTCTTGTAAGTTCCCGCAAAGATTGGTTTACGTTACACAGACGATAAATAAAACTTTGATGCTAGTTACCTAAAGAAGCTGCGTGAATGTTTTAACATAATAAAAAGGTTACTGTTTTTCTCAAACGTTTGTAAATGAATACACTACCGCATTTTTTAAAAAAATCTTTTTTAACATCTGTATTGTTCGTCGTTGTTGCTGTCTTTACAATCCTCCCCCTCCTTTTCCACTCCTCCACCTCCTCCTTCTCCTCTTATCATCATCATCATCATCATCATCATCATCATCATCATCATCATCATCATCATCATCATCATCATCATCATCATCATCACCATCAGGAGCAGCAGCAGCTGCAGCACCACCACCACCAGGCACATTGTATTCCACTGAATACAAACAACTTATTGTTGTTGTCCCTTGTTTTGCAGATGATGTCCATTGTGGGGCTAGCGGTGGGCCTGCTGTTGTCACTGCCAATCGGGGAAGTCTTTGCCCAGAACCAAAGATACTGTGGTAAAGCACTGGCCGACATTCTGGACCTAGTCTGCGAAGGTAGAGGATTCAACTTTCAGAAAAGAGCAGGTACGTACTTCGATTGCCTGCGTGTCGTGAGCATGTGACGTAGTATGTTTTTGCTGCTGCTGAATGTGGAGGTTATGCAGAGTCAACGGAGGAGTAGCATAATTCAAATAGATGTATAAATAAGGGAGCGGAGATCGCTGATGATCAGCAGAAGCAACAGCAGCAGTATTTAGAAGACAGCGACAACTGACGATGACAACGCTGCTGCTGATGATAATGATGACGACGACTGTGATGTTGATTTTTTTTTTAAAATAAGGATGGAACGAAAAAGCAGCAGGCCAATCATATTCCTCTTTCTCTCCTCATTTTCTTTATAATCTTCAGATATCCTTCGGCAATAGAAAATAGAGAAGGCATCCTATGTTGCACATTAATTAGGCTCTGATATCAGGAATTTCACCCACGAATAATTCTGGGTGGGTCACGTAATATATGTTCAAAGAAGGAAAGGAGGGACGGGGGGATTAATGTATTTATATTTATTTTTACTACATACACACACTGTAAAATGTATATGGCAACTGTCACTTGATCCTAAATGTTTATTGAGTTACAATTCAACAAATCTTTATTATCTGTTACAAGAAATTATTACATGAATTACTGTTTGTTGTTTTAAGAAAACGAGAATTTTATTTTTTTTAAATTTTGTTTACTGGCTCTATAATGTATTTAGACAATGGTGAATAAAATTAGAAGATAGTTTAATTGAAGATGGAATATGTGTAGGGGTGTGAGTAGGTGGTTTGTCAAGTCAAGTCAAGAAATCTTTATTCACCTAAAAGAAAGTGAAAAGTGGACGCTTGATTAAAAAACAAACAAAAAAACCCATAAAATGTGATATTCATGAGCAACATGGATACCGCACCCTCACACTGCACACACACACACACACACATACACAAAAGAAACCCACGCACACACACTTAATGACTATATTAATAATTTAGATTTTCCAATGAAAGTAATTTTTTAACACATCTTATCCCTCCCTACCAGGTTGGCCTCTACGAAAGTATTTTGTCCATGATGCTTTCTAAACTCAAATTCTCTTTTCTTTTTGTGAGAGTAGGCTATATTTATTTCATATTTAAATATTAATATTTATATTGTCTCTCTTTGAGGAATCCTGTATTGTTATTGTTGTTATTGTTGTTGTTGTTATTATTATTATTTTTTATTAGTAGTAGTAGTAGTAGTAGTAGTAGTAGTAGTAGTAGTAGTAGTAGTAGTAGTAGTAGTAGTAGTAGTAGTAGTAGTAGTAGTAGTAGTAGTAGTACTATTATTATTCCTTGTTATTTTTTTTTCATCATCATCAACATCATTCTTCGTATTTTTTTCTTTCTTTCTTTCTTTCTTCTTCTTCTTCTTCTTCTTCTTCTTCTTCTTCTTCTTCTTCTTCTTCTTCTTCTTCTTCTTCTTCTTCTTCTCATTATTATTGTTTGTGGTGGTAGTGGTAATGGAATTAATAATAATAATAATAATAATAATAATAATAATAATAATAATAATAATAATAATAATAATAATAATAATATTATTATTATTATTATTATTATTATTATTATTATTATTATTATTATTATTATTCCTTTTTTTTATCATCATCAACATCATTCTTCTCCTTCTTTTTTTTCTTCTCATTATTATTGTTCGTGGTAGTAGTGATGGTATTATTATCATTGTTGTTATTATTATTATCATTGTTGTTATTATTATTATTATTATTATTATTATTATTATTATTATTATTATTATTATTATTATTATTATTATTATTATTATTATTATTATTATTATTATCATAACATCATCATTATTATTATAATAATTATTATTATTATTATTATTATTATTATTATTATTATTATTATCAATATTATTATGTTATTATTATTATTATTATTATTATTATTATTATCATCATCATCATCATCATCATCATCATCATCATCATCATCATCATCATCATCATCATTATTATTATGAATGTGTTGTAACCCGTTACTGTTCAAACATCCAAGAAGATGACATCATTGTCTTTGACTGATTTTAAGAGGGCCACCGTTATGGGTGTGAAGGATCTTAAGAAACAGGGAGCAATTGGACTGGCAGCTCCCCTATACGCACTGTGTCCGGGGACGTTAATCTAACCACTAACCACTGGACTGGCAGGACTCCCATAAGGCATACTGCACACTAGAGAACCCCATAAATGCATGTCAACAAACGGTCACTGCCGCATGTTCCCTACAGAATATCAGAGATTTTTCATTCTCTTACACACATCGAGGGGGAGGAGAAAAGAAGATGGGGGACGGAGAGGCGGAAGGCGAGCGCGATTAGAGGAAACAGAGACAGAAGATGGCGTAGGCAAAAAACCTATCCTGTCCTATCCTCATATCCTATCCCGTAACTCTGAGGTCGCTGGGGCACCACAGATGATCGTTTAATCAGCGTACTCCATCTTTCTCTGTTTCAGCAACCATGATGTCAATGTCATTGTCAAGCCAGTCTATTCTCGAATGTTGTCCTCCCACCTCTTTTTCGGTCTCCATCTTCTTCTACCTCCTTGCACTATGCCTTGCAGTATGGTATTTGCAAGGCATGATGATCTGGTGACGTGGCTATACCATCGGAGTTTATGTTTCTTCACCACTGTGAGCAGGTCATCGTGTTGTCCAATGGCTTTTGTGATGGTCTTTCGGACTTCGTCGTTGGTGATATGCTGGGTATAGGAAATGCCCAGAAGTCTTCAGTAGCACCTCATCTAAATGCTTTGTATTCTTCGTTGTAGACCTGCTGTGAGAGTCCATGCTTCGCAAACGTATAGGAAGATGGAGATGACAAGGGAGCGCAGCAGCCCCACCCTGGAATGTAGACTGATGGTCTTTAAATGCTGAATGACAATTTAGTCAATTCGTGTATTGACCAGAGCATTTTTTAAGACAATACACGTATTGACTGGAAATTTTAGTCATTACATGTATTGCCTAGTGGTCACAGACAAAACGCGAATTGACTGATTTTTTTAAAGACAATACGCGTATTGACTGAATATGCAGATTGCCGGTAACATATATATTTATTCTCTCAACGGATTTATTCTGCGAAAGAACGTGAATAGAAACAATTGTATTTATCCCCTTTTGATTCTTGTTATTTCTGTACTGGTGCTATTTTGTTGATTTATATTTTGATGTAATAGAGGGTGTGGCAACGTTGTTTATTGTTAGAAGTTAGAGAAGTTGTGAGGCGGGAGAACACGCAGTTTTCACGCATGCATACACTCAATTCTTGAAATACCCCTTTTTGTTACATTGTTTGTGTTGTTGTTGTTGTGTGTGGTGTTATTGCAGTTTACTTTTCATGTTGTTTGTTTCTGCTGTGTTGGCAGATGACGGCATGGAATTACCTGAGTGGGAGAAGTCCCACACCCTTGAATGGTCCGGGGTCCATCCCTTGCCTTCCGAACTCCTCAGACGCCTGGTCAAAAGCGACGGCGCCAGGCAAGCCCTAGGAGACGGACAACGTGTAGCGAGGTCCCCACCTCGCCAACGCTCCTTAGTGGAAGAATGCTGCCGTAACCCATGCTCCTATGGAACGCTTGAGGGTTATTGTGCACCCGCTCAAAATAGCGTCACTGGAACGAATGTAAGCATCGCTTCTTTCTTTTGGTTTTGTGTGTGTGTTTGTATGTATGTGTGTGTATGCGTGTGTGCTTCCTGTTTATGTTAACTACCTCGTGCATAATTTTGAATATTCTATGTTCTGTTAGGCCGTGTGATTGTTGAATATGAGCCTAAACCTACAATCCCTCTCTCATAACGAGTAAATGTATCGAGTTTGAAATGACAATTTATAAGTGAATAATCAGTCAGGCTCTGATTCTGGTTCTGCCTCTGGACCAGTACTTCGCTACCTCCACCAACTGGCCATACAAAGGCCTTCTTTCCCTCTCTCGGGTCTCAGCGGACGTTAAGAAGGCCTTTGACCCTCTGCAGATTTGCAGATTTGCTGGAAGTTTCCAGTATTACGTAATTGCTTCGACATCGCATTCCCTTGTCCTATTTGCTGCCGCATCCCTAGGCCGAGGTCTTGTCAAAGACGAAGCAGCTTTACGCAATACGAAGAGCATACGAACAACGTAATTCCAAAAGGTGTTGGTCATGACGCTTGTGTAGGCTGAATGTAACTGCGATGTTCACCCGGGTTAGAAGGTAGGCCTTCTCAATGTCCGCTGAGGCTTTGAGAGAGGGAGAAGGTTTCGCCTGTCTCAATACGATGTATGTGAATTTGGCAAAAACGCAACGGTGCTTAAAATAAATAAATACATGTAAATAAATAAATAAATTGCTTTTTTTAAACCGAAAAGTTGTGCTTTTACTTTTAGTTATGAATTTGTTTAAAAAATATTTTTTCTTGTATACTTAAATGAATGCATCTGTTTTGCAGGAAAACATTATCAACTTTTTCACGGAAACCCCTCGCCGCTTCACCACCGTGACAGACATAGTGATCTCCCCACCCTCTACCATCAACGAGCCCACTGCCCCCACGGCTGAGATAATGCGGGGCACGGTCAGACCTGCGGGCAATTATTTCTTCGTGCCCGGCAACGATAGGCCCACACGACCTCCTCTTCTAGAAGTTCGGGAGTTCGGGAAGAATTCGTGAAGAACTCTCCTGACGCACAAACGCAGACTTCTTCTACAATCTTGATTTCTACATCACAGCATGCTTTTTTCAAAAACAATTAAAACAATATTTTTGAAAGTTTTGATTAAATTCGTTCATGTCCTTAATTTTGTACGTGAGACAACAAAGTAGACGATATATTTTGTTGTTCTTAGAGTTTAAATTAAATCAGTTTTCTTGAAGTTTTAAATGATACACTACATTAGAAGGTAATTTTATTGTGTTTTGAAATAAGCAGTAGATCTTTTCAGTTTAGAGTGAAAATCAAGTTTCGATAATGAAATAAAGTACAGAGAGGACCAACTGACGATTTCAGTTTGACTTTCAACTTATAGGAGTTTGAGAACATTTACCAGAAGAACACAGGAAAAATATGCTTCTTTACCAAATAATTATTAACTTTATGAAGCCAATGGCTAGCAGAGGCAAAAGGAAACACTTTAGTTTCAACTTTGTAAAATGTATGCAACAGAGTTTAAATTTAATCCAAACGTGTACTGTAGTAATATACGATCAATTATAATTTGTTTGAACAATTAATAACACTGGTGTTGGCTTAATTTTGTTCTAATAATTATACTTTGCTTGATTTCTAATAATGAGAAACAAATGTGTACATAAACAAAAAAAAATGCTAATTTAGACCCTTCAAATCCCCTTTCCCCCGTCCCCTCCGTCAAAAAAAAGAGAGATTAAAAAAAAAAAAAAAAGACAAAAGGACACAACGCACATTTTGGAGCAAAGCTTGTTTAGACGGGCAAAACACAACAGAGAACACAACGATACTTTCCCCCAGAACTCGCTGATACTTTAAAGATCCTAACGCTCATGTCCTAGACGGGTGAGTGCCGGCTACATCAATGCACCCAGCAAGCACTAGGTCCCTTCTCCTCCATCCCTGGTCGCCCACGACTGCTGCTCACTCCTCCGGGCCTCAACATTATGCACCCACAATGAACGAACATTGAAGTTTAACGTCTACACCCACCATTGGCGATAGGGCAGACGGGGATAACCATCCCAGGGTGGAGGGGAAAGGGACCTAAATAAACACTGAACCATCAGAGCAATCACACTGCTAAAATGGACCATGAAAATGGTCACTTTTTATCTTGGCCACCATGGGATTATACACCCAAAGGCTGCAAATGGGGAGCTTCAGATGGCTTGAGTTAGATCAGAATCAGAATCAGAATCTTTATTGTCCCCATGAAAACACAAGGAAATGTGTGTGCGGCGTACACTTCATCAACACAGCGGCCTGTATAGGCCAGATGTTTACATAAATAAAACATTCATTTTATAGAAATCACCTTTTTTCTTTACATGGAATGAATTGTCCACACACACAAAAATCATTCTTGGTATCATTTTGGAGAACAAACAATTTATAGAAAGTCATCTTTATAATTATGACAACAAAATAAAACTGCTTTAACAGGCTACGCCCGCATTATATAAATGAACAAACAAACCGGATCGAAAAGGCAATAATTGCGACAGAATTACATATCCGTTTAATGTTTGCGCCGTTTTGAGGAACTTGGCAAAGGAAAATATTTTAGTGGGTCAATCTTTATGAAAACACCACAACAAAGACCACAGGCGCATGTACCTGGACACGCCAGCGCCTATGCCTATGACGCGTCTCCCTGTGGTTATTTATAATATAACCAAGGAGTACTAAAGACTCTTTAGTACTCCTTGAATATAACCAAAGGGAGACGCGTCACAGGCACAGGCGCTCGCGTGTTCAGCTACGCGCGCCTTGACAAAGACAATGGGAGAAATAACATGTAGTTATACGTTTAGAACTATTATCGTTGACTGATACTGTGATAATACGTCTTTAATGATCGCGAGATTTTTTGAGGGAAATCTCAGTACTGTAATCGTCATTTAAAGTAGAATATGTCATAGTTATTACAAGTCATTTAAATTAGTGCTTTAATCCTCTTTGGAACTTAAGTAGAGTTATGTCATAATAAAATCCGTGATGGTCGGCGAATTTCCATTTCTTGAGCTTCACTTAAGCTTTTAATAATAATAATAATAATAATAATAATAATAATAATAATAATAATAATAATAATAATAATAATAATAATAATAATAATAATAATAATAATAATAATAATAATAATAATAATAACTGGAATATTTGCATAGTGTGGTATCTCGTCTGTTTTTGCAGGCGAGCTCACCGCGCTTGACACGCGCGCGCACACACACACAGAGTTATAAACAAAAAACCTCAAGAGCCTAACAACTTAACAAATATTTTTTTTTAATTCGTGTGTATTGAATTTTACATTGTTCTGAAAACCCCTTTTCTGTTAGCTCATTCATTCATTCGTCAGATTATAAGTCCACGGACACGTGAGCATATAGGGGACAATTCCATTAGCTATGCCTGATCCGTTTTCTATACAACCACCCCAACCCCCAACCAATACCCACGCACCCCCACCATCCCGCCGTGTCCCCCTCCCTCCCCTCCAATCCCCCAACACTTCACTTCCATTAACTCCCTTAACACCCTTTTTTCCTTTTCCGAAACTATAAAAACTAACCCCCTCTCCCCTCCACCTGTCTTGGCCCTCTTCAGATTTGAAAAACACCCCCTCCCACCTTCTACCCCCGCCCCATCCTCGCTTAAAATGGTTAATGTAAATTCGCTGATTCACTTTGATATTTAAGCCCTCGATGCAACTAAAGAAGTACTGTTTTCTACGCTCATAATCTACAAATAAAAAAAACTTTAAAAACAACAACACTCTTCTATATGAATTAATATTGCTATTGTCATTATAACCAAAGCATAATTTTGTCTTTCATTGACTTTTGTGAACTCAGACCTCAGTGTTTAACATTCCAAAGTATTTTGCTTATGGTGTTAAACATATAATAATAATTATATATAAATTATTGAAGTCATCAAAATCCTGTATGACAAGGCTACTAGTGCAGTCCTCCATAACAGCGACATCGGAAACTGGTTTAGAACAACAATCGGTGTGCGTCAAGGATGCCTACTCTCTCCAGCATCTTCCTAGAGCGCATCATGTTAGATGCCATTGCAGATAACAAAAGGCACAATCAGCATAGCCGGTAGAGTAATCTCCAACCTTCCTTTTGCGGATGACATTGATGGATTGGCTAGAGAGGAGCAAGAACATGAACAGCTGGTACAGAGGCTTGAAACCACCTCCAGAGCCTATGGAATGTAAATAAGTGCAGAGAAGATCAAATTGATGACCAACAACACCAATGGCATCAACATAGACATCAAAGTCCAAGGCCAATCCCTCAACACAGTGCATAGCTTCAAATATTTAGGAGCCATTGTATCAGACAATGGGTTCCGACAGGAAGTCCTCTCTAGGATCGCACAAACAACTGCTGCCCTGGCAAGATTGAAGCCCATTTAGAAAGACAAGACCATCAGTCTACAATCCAAGGTAAAACTGCTGCGTTCCCTTGTCATCTCCATCTTCCTATACGCTGACGAAACATGGACCCTCACAGCAGATCTACAACGAAGAATTCAAAGCATGGAGATGAGGTGCTACAGAAAACTTGTGGGCATTTGCTATGCCCAGCACATCACCAACGATGAAGTCTGACAGACCATCACACAAGCCATTGGACAACACGATGACCTGCTCACAGTGGTGAAGAAATGGAAACTCCGATGGTATGGCCACGTCATTAGATCATCAGTCCTTGCAAAGACCATCCTGCAAGGCATGGTGCAAGGAGGTATAAGTCCGGGTACGATGGATTTGATCATGAAGCAGCTTTATTTATTATGTCCGGAGATATAAAGCATTTGATCATGAATCAATTGATTTGATCAGGAGACTATGTATAGTCGACCTATTTGATGTTAAAAACGCGCGGAAAACATTTATGTATAAATAAAAATTGGTTTTAATACGGAGACTACTGAATTAATCCTGAATCAGTAGACGATGTCCTGAGATTATGAATTTGATGATATATTAATAATAAATGCATCCATTTATTGCCTGGCATTAATTACATCCTCCTCCAAGATGACTGTAGCCAGTCCCTGAACCATGATAATCGTCGATCGTGCTTGGGTCTGTCACTATTTTATTTTTAAGGTCCACTTTTCTGTGTCCGTGTGTCACTGTGAAAAATAATCTATATAACTATATTCGTTCAAATTTGATCTGAATGTGCAAAGTATCGAATAAACGTATCTGAAAACAAAAACGATCTCAACTCTTTATTTATTTATTTATTTATTTATTTATTTATTTATTTTGTTATTATTTTTTTTATTTTGTTGTTAGTTTGGTTTTCTTGCAATATATCAGTATCTGCTTTAACATCATGTCAATGTTATATAGACTCTTTTGTATCAGTAGTTCTTGAATGCAAGGATCTTTAGCATTAAGAAAGGCATTTACCATGTAGGCCTACCCCCTTCCCTCCTACACCCATCCAAAGAAAAAAAAAAGGTTTTTACACTAACGTGTTTTAACGCAAGTTTGTAATTCAAAATCTGTTATACTGCTAATTTATTTGACCTTAAATTACCGTTAATCCATTGTTAGGGGATTTAAAATTAAATGCTTCTTCTTCTTCTTGAGTAAGTTTAACGTCCCCGGACACATTAAGCGTATAGGAGACACGAACCTATTAAATGCTAATGGGAAAAGTAGCTTATATACAAACAGCGCTCTCGCTTAAAGTGAATCTGAGGTCATTTTCCCCAAAACTTTTATACCAGATAGTAGAGTTTATTAATCTTCATTATTGATATGAAAACTCTCCGATAAGCGTATCCTATCATATCCTATCCTATACCCTAACTCAACGGTCGTTAAGGCACCACAGATGATCGTTTAACCAGCGTACTCCATCTTTCTCTGTCCTCAGCAATCCTCATGGCTTCGCTCAAACCAGTCCATTCTCGAATGTTGTCCTTCCACCTCTTTTTCTGTCTCCCTCTTCTACTGCCTCCTTGCACCGTTTCTTGCAGGATGGTCTTCGCAAGGCCTGATGTTCTGGTAACGTGGCCCATACCATCGGAGTTTCCGTTTCTTCACCACTGTGAGTATGTCATCGTGTTGTCCAATGGACTTCATTGTTGGTGATGTGCTAGTTAGTTAGTTAGTTAGTTAGTTAGTTAGTTAGTTTGTTATTCATTGCTTACAGGGTCCAGCGGACTGCTAAGAGCCGAATCAGAACCACAAAATCAAGACCACAACTTCGCTGAAAGAGGACTCACCTCTAATCCGCATAAAATATCTGCCGAAACAACCCTAATGGTAACACTGAAGACATTCCACCAGCCGGTCACTTTACAATAAAGACATCCCATGCAGGGGACGCTGAGGTTATACTCTAATTTATCGAACTCCCGTTTACAAAAAACAAAATACAATACAAACATCATTATAAAATATCAACAAAACATATACATATAAAATGCCTACATTGCCAAATAATAACATCAGAGGAAGCCCCAGTGACCACCTGTCAGAAAGCGTCTAATATTCCCAAGCTGATTCAACAGACCTCACACAAATGAGGAGTTTTGTCCCAGAAGAATTTTCCCAAAAAAGGTAGGTGACTGGTCTAGCAAAGAAGAAGAAGATAGTATAGTAGATTGATAGAACAGAGCAGGAATGAGAAAGAGCAAAGGAGAAAGACAGCGACAGTGGGAATTTAAAGCACTAAATTTCCAGAAAGCGGGGATACTATTTAGCCTATACTGAAACCCCCGGCACCACCACGGGGGGTGGTGATGTGCTGGGTATAGGAAATGCCCAGAAATCTTCTGTAGCACCTCATCTCCTTGGTTTGCATTCTTGCTTTATTCATGCTTTGTAGATCTGCTGTGAGGGTCCATGTTTCGTAAGCGTATAGGAAGATGGAAATGACAAGGGAGCACAGAAACCTTACTTTGGAATGTGGACTGATGATCCTGTCTTTCCAAACCTTGTCATAGAAGCAGTTGTCTGTGCGATCCTAGAGAGTACATCCTGTCAGGACCCATTGTCTGATACAATGACTCCTAAATATTTGAAACTATGCACTGTGTTGAGGGATTGGCCTTGGACTTTAATGTCCGTGTTGATGCCATTGGTGTGGTTGGTCATGATTTTGGTCTTCTCTGCACTTATTGGGGTGTCGGATAGTGCAGTGGTTGGAGGACTCGCTACTGTGTCGAAAGTGAAGCACCGTCCGGTGCGGTTAGCACTTGGATGGGTGACCGCTAAGGTGTGAAGCGACAAACAACAACGCCCCCAGTTGACTCAACTGTGATTGAGTACCTACTCTCTTGAGGGTGGGGAAGGTAAAGCAGCGAGGGAGAGAGTTGGGCATCGCCCTCATTACGCTGGCCCAAGATAAGTGTGATCTCCAACATCACGCTCCCCTACGGCCACAAGGCTATGGGACTACCTTTACCTTTACCCTTTTACCTGCACTTATTTCCATTCCAAAGGCTATGGAGGTGGTGTCAAGCCTCTGTACCAGCTGTTCAAGTTCTTGTTCCTCTCCAGCCAATTTATCAATGTCATCCGCAAACCATAGGCAGGAGATTGCTCTACCCCCTATGCTGACTGTGCCTTCATGATCTGCAAGGGCATCTGACATGATGCGGATAAGCGTATACTCAACTTAAAAATCCATTAGGGTTTTAGATAGCGTCAAGGAACGTCACTGCACTAGCAAAGGGCCCAGAAAACTATCATTGGTCCCCACTTGAGACCACAGGTACATAATAACATCCTTGTCTAATACACAGCGACGCATTGAAGCTTATGCTGTGAGTGTATAGTCAAGCTCTTCTGAGTTTATTTGTGTGCGCCTGTAGAGCTAGTTCTAAAGGAGCTCAGTCAGTCACTGCCCGTAAGAGAACCTTTTAGAACGATCGGACACAACGTTGAGATTCAAAGTTCGCAAA
>CM072515.1:18289936-18389936 GCA_036898135.1 Oncomelania hupensis | reverse complement strand
AGAAAGTCAGATTCTTTTTAACATACCACTAAATAAGTACTCTGTTATAAAGTAAAACCACTAACTAATTAACTAACTACTTAAATAACTTAGGCAGAGAGAGAGAGAGAGAGAGAGAGAGAGAGAGAGAGAGAGAGAGAGAGAGAGAGAGAGAGAGAGAGATGAACGGCGTAAGGTAAACAATTCATGGCGCTCTTTTGCAACGAAAACAAAAATCGTACATTGAAAAGGGAAGCAACTTCGCATTTCCACTTGTGTTATGAAACTAGCATGCTGACTTTGATTTGACCGAGGGATTTTCGATACTATTTTTGGGAGCTTGAGGTTGCCAGTTCGTTTGTATCAACATGGGGAAAGTAGCATCAAAGCTGACGAGGCCCATAAAGAATTTTAACGTGGAGAACCGCGCACAAAGAGTTCTCCAATCAGAGAAACCAAGACCGGCACCTCGCCATCCATCCACAATCGCGGCTTTTGATAACATTGCTAAAGGTATTTTGATTTTTTAATTTGCTTTGTGTGTGTGTGTGTGTTATACAAAATCAGTAATCACCAGTATTAAGCACGTCTGCACGTATCGGAGCTAACATAGAAGCTTTTATCTGTGTTACTGTTAGATTTATCGATTATTGATATCATTTCCCATGTTCCTGAGGGTGCAATATTTTCAAGAATTTGTTAGTACACAAGTATATCAACTAGTTGGTATATCAACTAGGCCTAGTTGATATACCAACTAGTTGATATATTTGTGTACTAACTTGTGGTTAGTACTATTGCATGATTTTGAAATAAAATGTGCGCCTTCCTTTATGATTTTAGGTAGATTGGAAAAAAAATTTTTGAGAAAAGATTAAAAAAAAAAAAATGGTGTGTTCCCAAAGTAGAGGAACACTGCCTTTGTGTGTTGTAAAGACCACAAGGGTCCCATCCGTCCTTGTCAAGGGGAGTGCTAACCTTCTCTCCTTTCTTACAACACAATGTATATTCGGATGCAATCCTCTAATATATACTACATTTGTAGGTAATTTATTTAGAGTGATCATAGATATTTTAATACTAAAAACACCAACACTATATTTGAATTTTGAAGAAATTATTCTCAAAGTGTTAATATTAACAAGTAATATATCTGTTACCATTTATTTACAATTATAGTTTTTATATATTTTGAAGTTTGAATTAGTAATTGAGTCTAGAAGGACTTTAATTTAATTGCACAAAGAACAACAACTCTTTTCTGTTATGAAACTGTTGTATTACCTCCCTTGTTTCTATGTTTTTCACATTCTGAGTTTGTTGATTAACTGAGCTTCAAGATTTTTGATTTTTTTACATACTAAACATTGTTTGTTTGTTTTTTAAAATAACTTTCAGCTTAACTTATAGTATGTTTTTTTAAAATAATAATTATTATTATTTTAATGTGTTCTTTTTCAGACCACCCCGAGTTTTTGGATGATCAGAAGACAAAAGATTTAAAACTGGACGACTTTCTAAAGCAAGTGAGAGTGGAATCTAAAGGAGATAACCCAGAGGTAGGGTTTAAAAAAAAGTCCTGTAGTTTAATTTTCTTTGAATTATTTAATTATTCTGTTAGTTAATCGAATAGTTTTACTTGTTTATTTATTTGTTTAATTATAGTGTGCTGTTTCTTCCTTGCCTTTATGGTGCACCAGTGATAAAGGTTTTAATTTGTCACAAACTCTAATATTGTTTATTTATTTGTTTATTTATTATTATTACAGGCCAGCACATTCAGTGATTCACTACTTTATTTCTTATTTCTACCCACTACTCTTCTGCACTTTTCTCAGAATATTCAAAATTAGCTTCTATACAGTGTACTGCTGCCGTTCATTACAGTTAAGCTCATACCTGAAATTCTGCCTCTGTGACAAGTGCAAGTCTGTTCTCTAATGCACGGTTATCTGGGCAAGAAGGCTGAGCTCAGTGTTTCATGAAAAAATGTAAAGCAGTATTGAATTTGAATGAACATTATTACAATGATTTGTATCATACCCTCTTCAGTGGCACATTTACACTAACATAAATTATGATAACATGGTCTGCAAAGTTTACCTTGCTTTTTCAGATCTTTTCAACTGACTCTCATGATGCGATTTTGAATTTCTTTTACGCAGTAGCCCCCTTCTTTATTTTCTTTGATTGAGCAGTCGCAACCAGTATGTTGATTCATTTGGTGCTATAGGGGGTTACTATATTTTCTGTGATGGTGTGGCATTACAAATCAAAAATTAAACACTGGGTAGTTTAGGGCAACTTGCTGCATAAAAAAACTATATAAGGAGCTATCCCCAATCTGTAATCTTTCTGTAATCTTGCTTATTACTTGAGTTCTGTGAAATAAATTTTTTTATATATTCCTTAAACAGAATTGCTTATCTTGGCATGCTTTCTTCCTTCTACTTTGTAGATCAAACCTAAGACTAAGCATGCATTGCCGGAAGATCGCAACAAGATCCTACCCTCAGAGTATGGCTATCCTGAGCCAGACCGCATCCCAGAAGGCAGAGTGAGCTTGAGGCAAGCGTTGGAGTTGATTTCTCAGTACCACCTGGATCCCAAGACACACACAGTGCAGAGCATCGCTGAGCAGTATAAACTGGACACTGTCAAAGTGGGCAATGTGCTTAGCTACTTTCAGACCCTCCACATGCATATTCCCAAGGCAATGTTGAAGAAGAACCCTAAACTTCTCCAGGCTATGGAAGCCAAGCAGACACGGCCCATCACATTGACTGATGCAAGCAGAGCTAGTGCAAGAAGACTAGATAAAGGAAAAGTAAATGTGGATCCTCAACAGAAGAACTAAGACTTGAAGTGTTCATTATCTTTACTGACAAGGGAAAAGTAAGCCTAGCTCTTAAGAATGAAATTTGAGTGTATAATTTATGGGAGTGCTTGCTTTTCTTTAATGACCATGTGATTGCGATCTGTACTAGCCAGGGAAGAATAGGTTTAGGTCTAGCTCCTGGGACTGAAGTTTGAGTGTGCAATATGTTCATATGTGATTGCTTTACAGTGTTCTTTGCAATGCTGTAAAGCAGTTAATGAGAGTATATATATTATTTTGTATTTAATTAATGTACTGAAGTCACAGAAGGAAAATCGTCACAGTACAACATTAACAAATAAAATTGAATCCCAGGAGTTGTCAGGTACCACAACACTAAGACAGAGAAAGAGAAGGAAGAGAAGAAGAGTGAGTGGAAGGGAGGGAGAGAGAAAGCGAGTTGGAAACTGTTAACAAATCTGTGAGAGGGGTGAAGGCGTATGGAAATTTTTTTTAAAAAAGGTGTGGTGATTGGGGAGTTGGAGAAAGCGTTGCTGGAGTGTTAACATAACATATGCATGTCTGTTGAAATTATTTTGAATAATGATGTCAAATGGTCACTGGTAGTGGTAAAGAAATGGATAATTGATGCTTTATACATGTGTAAATCATTATTTAGAAAATTATGAATTTGATATTTTGCAATGATTGCTATGCATTTTTTTATAATTAATTAAGTCACATTTCATTACAGTGGTGTGTTTATCTGTGCCCTGAAATTATAGTTTGTTTGTGGTTCTTTTTCTACATGTGGGCGCTGCATGCATGCTGTGCGTTCTTGGGTGTTTTGTTCAATACATCAGCTTGTGTACCAGACCAGAATTCAAGATTCAAAGTGAATTTGTTGTCACCATAAATTAAGGAAATGTAGTGTGTGGCGTGACAATTTCCATTCAGCAAAAACAATGACAGTAACACATGTACAAATACAATAAAACATGTGCATAATTATATCACATAAACACTAAAAACAGTTTTATCCCAAAGGCTGTCTCATTACTTAATAAATGACATGTGCGTGTGAGTGTATGTGTCTGCCCAAAATAATTTCATTTAACATTTACTGTCGTTTAATGTTAGCATGCATAAGTCAGGGGCGTCGCACGGTCCAAAATATTGGGGGGGCAACCCTGTCGACGGGGAGGTGGGGGGGAGGGGGCTGACAAGCGGGACGCACCCTGTAATATATCCTCGTACCTTCATCCAACTGAAAGACTGAGAGTAAAAACATTTAATTATTTATGTTCTTCTTTACTGAAAATACAAGATTCATTTCCAGAAACTACAAATACATGATTAGCGATATGTGATAATGATTAAAACCAGGAAACACGAACATTAATTACCTGCCGCAAGATCATCTAGGTTGAAATTGTGTCTTCTCTATAAATCACAACTCGTTTTGCATATTGCATACATATAACAAACACTTCCACTACCAGTTTCAGAAAATCAGTCAATTGATCAATTTGTTTTACTAGGACAGCTCTGCTGCCCGGTGATTGCGTTAGCGCCACGAAATATTTTGTTGTGAAACACAGGCACATGCTAATAGATTATTGTAATATTATTTCGTACGTTAGCCCTTTACACTACGGTTTAAAAATATGGTGATTTTTTTAATTATTGATTCTTCCTGCCTTCCTCTATCGTTTGAAATCTTCTTCTTCTTCTTCTTTTCTTCTTTCTTTCTCTCTCTCTTTCTTCTTTTTTTTTTTTTTGGCCAAATTATTGGGGGGGCAGCTGCCCCCCCTGCCCCCCCGTGTGCGACGCCCCTGTAAGTGTAATTATATTCATGTGTGACTGTGCAGTTTTATCCTCATTGTCATTATGATTGTTGTTATTATTTTTGTGATGTTTATTCCTTGTTGATTGTAATTGTACACCACAATGTAATTTCTTGTAAAAGATAATAAAGTTGTCTTAAATTATCTTATCTTATCTTATCACTACATGTAGCACAACAGTGCAGTAAAAACAACACGTTAACTTTTGCTTCCACAGACACGCCACACTTTATACCTTGTCATGTAAAACTGAGCATAAGATAATATAACCCGTATATAATCTTGCCCGGGCATATATTCTAGGAGCCTTTGCCACATTATTTTGTTTTATTTTTTAAGCCAGCAGCATGAATCAGAAACAAAGCTCAAAGAGGTATCAATCGCTATTCACTTCACTGCGGCTGCTATATATATCTACCATATGCCATGAAAACAGTAATATTAACATAACGGCTAGTGTTGTGGCAGTGTGCGCTAAGGTGGGACTAACTTGCCTTGTCCACAAGCTAGAAACCAATGGCGCTGACAGGTGTGGGATCGATTCCACATTTGGGCATCATTATGTTTCTCAAAATATTTACTTTCAATTCGAGCAACGTCTCGGGGGATTTTCTCTGCACTGTCTCTGGGGTTTTCTCTAGGTACTCCGGTTTGCTTCCCCAGCACAATTTTTAAAAACACAACTAATATTAGGTTGGTTGGGTTTAGGCGCACTACAGGCTGCAACTATGCGTTCCCTAGGGGAAATGGCCCAGAATCTCTCGATATAAAGGGACAATAAAGTGTTTAAAAAAATCAAATAATTTTAGTAATAATAAGAAGAAAAATAATAATAATAAACATTATTATTATTATTATTATTATTATTATTATTATTATTATTATTATACAATCTTGCACTGAATGATTACTTCAGTTGAAAATACAATGGCCCTATTACTATCACTTAAAAGTTGTTTTCCACAATATTTAAGCCGCATTATTGAGAGGATTTCAATAAATAGTGGAATTAAAGCGTCTTAACATTGTTTTGAATTGTAAGAATAAGCATAAGGAACCCTCTCCCCTCCCTCCCCCCGTGGGGGTGCCGGGGGTTTCAGTATAAATAGTATCCCAACTTTCTGGAAATTTAGTGCTTTAAATTCCCACTGTCGCTGTCTTTCTCATTTGTTCTTTCTCATTCCTACTCTGTTCTATCAATCTACTATACTGTCTTTGCTAGACCAGTCACCTACCTTTTTTCTTGAAAACTCTTCCGGGACAAAACTCCTCATTTGTGTGCGAGGTCTGTTGGATCAGCTTGGGAATATTGGACGCTTTCTGCCAAATGGTCACTGGGGCTTCCTACTATGTTATTATTTGGCAATGACGAATGTAGGCATTTTATATGTATGTGTTTTGTTGATATTTTATAATGATGTTTGTATCCTATTTTGTTTTTGTAAACGGGGGTTCGATAAATTAGGGTATAGCCTCAGCGTCCCCAGCGTGGGATGTCTTTATTGTAAAGTGACTGGCTGGTGGAGTGCCTTCAGTGTTACCACTAGGGTTGTTTCGGCAGATCTTTTATGCGGATCCGGGGCGAGTCCTCTTGCAGCGAAGTTGTGGTCTTGATTTTGTGGTCCTGATTCGGCTCTTCGCAGTCCACTGGACCCTGTAAGCAATGAATAACTAACTAACTAACTAACTAAGGTTAAGGAAAGAAAAAAAAAATGAATAAAGAAGTATAACATTCCAAGCAGGACATATTTTTAAAGACAAATTGTTAAAAGTTTGCTTTCGGTTTTGACCTAACAGTAATAGATCTAGTTAATCTGGCTAATCTGGATGAAAAGTTTGTTTTGGAATTTCGTACACTCACTGATGAACAAATACTACTCAAATAAATTGTAAATAAAACTTTTAATGTCTCATTTTAAAACACAAGCATACAGAATAGGAGTTTAATCATGAACCACTCAGCATATTAAAAATGTTTTGTAACGCGTTTGTTACTGTAACATTTTCATTATTGACACATAAATGCAAATGTCTGCTTTGTAAACTTTGAAAGTCAATAACAAATTGTTAGGAGCTCAATCAATTGTCTTAGTCACGGGGACGCCCAACGTCTGAGGAAGTTACCGACGCGTTTGATAAGCTGTGGAGCAAATCGGAGGGCGGTGAGGTCATTCTTAATGGTGCCAGGTGTGCCTATCTTGGCACTGCGAACATTTTTCATAACGCTGGAGTCGAGCTCTTCTTGGGTCCACAGGCGGTAATGATGAAGCAAGGTTACCGACTTTGGCAGCTCGGCGTGTCTGCACAGTATATAAGACATAAGACAGTATAAGTATATGGCATGAGTCTCCTCTCTGAAAATCCTTATCGGGAAGAGAGGGGACTATAAACTGATACACAAGTATATGGTCAATTTTTTAATCATTGTTTTAAAGGTCCAGTGGACTTCAAAGAGCCGAATCAGGACCTCAGACATTGTCAATGAGTTTAGGATCATGGTTTTCTTTTAGGCACGTTCAACGAGTTTAGAAGATAACGATGATAAGGATGATATAGAGGAGTAGAGTAGGACGATGATGATTTTGATGATGATGATGATGGTGATGATGATGATGATGATGATGATGATGATGATGATGATGGCAGCTCCGTGTCTGTACACATATTCAATGAGTTTAAAATAACAGGATTACGAGTAGGCTACTAGTTAAGGAAGAGTAGGATTACGATGATGATTGGATGACAGCAAATGTTCAGTTGATGCATCTTCCATATTAATGACCTTCCCGAAGCGAGTCGCGAGCAAATATACCCTAACATTTTAATTTCAATTAAACATATTTCGTTATTGTCAAATAGTGGAGACACTCACCACCACTTCTCTTCGCCGGACTTGCTATTCACACTTTTCTGCTATCCTATGCACCAACGGGAATCCCCTCTATGAAAAATACTTCCGGTTTTTTTTTCTCCGCGTGTTTTAGTGAGTTATTTCCAAATATTCAAGAATAATAACATGTGTCACTGGCCACCTGTATCGTACCCTCACATTTTTTTTTTTTTTTTTTTGCTGCAGTTTATTATCCCTTTCTATCGCCAGTGGCGCGCCTAAACCCTACCTACCTAACATTATTTGTGAATTTTTGAAAAATATTAGGAAAAACATAACGCCCAGATGCTGGCTCGAACCCACACCTGTCAGGCGCCATTGGTTTCTGGCTTGTGGACAAGGCAAGTTAGTCCCGCCTTAGCCCACTTGGCCACAACGCTCGCATAAACATAGTCAGTTACTTCGTGTTTTGTGAAGGTTGCGACGGTGAAGCAATGGAAAACTACAAGAGTTTTCAGGTCCTGTTTCACTTTCTGTCGATGATCGACGCATCTCCGAAGTCGCCACAAATACAGGCCTCTACGATTGTTTTTTGCATTCTTTCACTGAGCATGTACTTCCTCCACCGTTTTTATACTTATCCCACTCATTTTCGGGCTCTAACAATCGTCGTTTTCGGCAATTTGCCATATTTAAAAGTCACGCATCAAGCTTTGATAAAAGCAAAACAAGCAAAACCGGAACTTGGTTTCATATAACCTCGTTTTAATTTATAATGGCGATACCCACGAGCTTTTATGAGAGGTGCCGGAAAGTTGTGAATAATCATCGTCGTCGTCGATACCATTGTAGTTGTCGTCGTTATCATTATAATTGTCGTCATCAGTCGTCATCAAAATCATCATCATTATCATCTTCTTCTTCTTTGCTGCCTCCACCGCCACCGGCTATCACTTCCGCCAGCGCCACCATCACAACCACCACCACCTTCCCCGCCACCACCGCTGGAATGAGGGCTATTTGTATAGGGTCGCACCGGAATTTGTCTAAGAAATGGTGGACCGTGTGGATGCCAGTGGAGACAATTTTCAGAGGGTCCAGTATAAGCTTGCTGCGATCTCCGAAGCCCCACACTCGCACTGTGCGACTGACTACGAGCGGCGTTACTAGTCCCAGGGCAGCGGCCTCGGCTAAAAGCTGTGGGCGTAGCTCCTTCAAAACTTCGTCTGAAACTGCACAAATGGAACACTAGTACAGTCAAAAACCACAATCGCATATTTTTATGCCTCTTTTTAGTCAAATATTCCTTTATTTTGGAAACTTTAACGTGATTTGGTAGATTCTCATTCAGGAGTTTATTCAGATTAATATCCTCAGTTCGTACGCCATTTCATTTTTTTTACAAGGCCGGCTTTGCTCATATTTTTGCCCACTAGTTCAGTTTTTAAGTAATTCATCTATCAAAATGCTTCGTCTAAAGAGAATGTTGAAATATCGGATATAATTATACCAGCTGATGCGGAATTCTCAGCTGTTGAATGTATCTAATGTACACTGCACTCATATTTTAAGAAAGAAGAGGAGAGAGACTTTAATCTCTGTCTCTGTCTCTGTCTCTGTCTCTCTCTCTCTCTCTCTCTCTCTCTCTCTCTCTCATTTTCCCATTGCTTTCTTTCCTCTCCCTCCCTCATCCCTCCACAACCGAATTTTAAACACACACACGCGCACACTCACAAACGCACACACACACACACTCACACACACATACACACACACACACACAAACTGTTGAAACCTGCTCGCGTTTGATTCTGCTGGTACACTGGAAAAAAGACGTTGTGGGCATAGAAGGCACCAATACTGGTCGCATTCTGTCCGGCGTTCTCATACGTTTGCTTCAGAACGGTCAGCAGGCTACCGCTATTCCGAGGTACAATCATCTCGTCTATATCCGTGGTCATCACCCATCTAGCAACAACCCATAAACATTCATGTTTATTTTGTAAGTCAAGGCATGCACATTTTTAGAGCATATTACTAGTTTTGGCACGACGAGCAGGGGACAGAACACACTATACATACATTAAGAGAACCAGATAGAAAACACCAGATTAAGAGAACCAGCTAGAACACACCAGATAACGGTTCCTTATAGACAACATGCATTTCAATGAAAACTTTTCGACGGGATAGATAATTTTTGTAGATATAATTATGAGTTACCGTTCCTATCTGATATCAAACTAAACAATATGGAACTATAGAAGGCTTATGAAGTTACCTGGCGCGATACCGTAAGCGATAAAGGCAGTCGTTCAGGGCGGCCACTTGTCCATAATAGTGGACAGGTATGGGGGGATGAAACCAGTGCAGCACCTCCGCCTGACCGGATGTAACATAATGCTTCAGCACGTGAGCCACGCTCGCGCTGACGTTATTGACGTAGACAATGACGTGTTCCACACCCAGTATCCTGCCCAACTCTAAAGTTTCTATGACCTGTTGTGTCCACACAAATCTGATTACGAAAACTACATGATGTTTTGGAGTAAGAAGAGGATTGGGATATCATTAATTGAATACAGAACACATTTTTTATCTTTTATAATAATTACATCTAATATAATCTAAAATGTGTAAAAAAAATTAAATAAAAGATTGAATTTATTTTATCTCATGCATCTCCCATGCTCCTCAATGCTCCTCCTCGTCGTCGTCGTCGTCATCATCATCATCATCATCATCATCATCATCATCATCATCATCATCATCATCAATCTCCATCCTTACCACAACCATCATCATGACCATCATCATCACATCGGCAGCATCATCACTACCATCTTAACACCTCCGCCACCGCACCCATCACCACCTAAACACCAACAACACCGACCACTACCACCACTTCGAGGTATCACAAAAACTTTTTTTTTAATGCAAAGACTTGAGCTATAATCTAATTATGTCACAATGAAATTACTTCGATACCCTGTATTTGTCTGTAAAGTACGTTCATTCGAATAAATTCAAAAAGTACGTGTGAAAAAAAAATTATGACCACAACTGTAATATCAGACGTTGACGACAAAGATGTGGTAACTCAACTTAGAGATAAACAGATAGTATTGAACAAAACCTGACGTTAATTTACCAGCTCTCTAAAGGGAAGGTTCGCAGATGTTAAATTAACCTCCTTGAAACGGTAACTCCAGTTACCATCAAGCAGAACTCGCTATGCGGAATGTAAGTTAACACTCAGACTAGCTGACCGATGTCACTTGACCGCTAGTTAGCCACGCGAGTCATATCACTCTAAGATCTACCCTGTTTCTCCTCTGACTCACGAAGTTGAGACGTAACCGATAGTGTCCCCGAAACAGGACTAGAGAACAAAGACGTTCTAGAAAAGATTCACATGTTCGCAAAAACCAGATGAGAGGACGGAGATGACGTAGAGACCCCTGCATATCCCTTGGACCTCCCACATTTACCGGGTACTGTCACACGCGAAGCTTGGAGCCGAGAGGGTCAAAACAGGAGCGTACTGAAGTGAACAATATCCTCAGCCATTACCAATAGAGTGATAGACTAGAGACGGTTTCACGATTCCCAGAGACTACAAGTAAGTTAACACTAGTAGTTTCTAGTACTTACATGTTTATATACTATATTGATTGCCATGTATTAATATGTTCATATATGTTATATGTATATACAGACACCGATTATTGGTTCTGACATGTTGTGCATAGTGTTCGATATATCTTAGCCTTAAGATTCGGATATAGTAGTGTGCATATGGGAAACTCGGCAGGTGTCTGATGCTATAGACTCCTTGCAGAGGGCACCACATACCAATATCTGAATGGAATATTGAGGCCAGAGTTCTGGATTTTACAGTTCAGCTCTTGGACAGTTTGTGGAGTCAGCGCATGCTTGCTCCTGTGGAAAAGGAGATCAACCTACCAATCTACCTCGCCACGTCCGGCCCCACAGTTACCAGACTCGCCCGATCATCCTGAGAGTGACCAGACTCCCTCAAAGTGACCACCGGACTCAGGCACACACAGCTAAGTCCCTCTCAATTGCAACTGATGTCAACCAATTCTCGGAAAAACACTAATAGGCCATCCAAACATAGATATAGGAATGCTTAGCAAGTGATGAAGAAGAACTGCTAAAGAAATTACCCAGCACATTGCACAGTTATAGTTATTAATTTACATTTAATTAAAGCCATGTTAGAATTTGTGTTGAACATATAAAAGTTGAAATCACATACATACGACTGGGGTCATTCTATTTGTAATGTGTGTCCACTAGCTCTTCTTCTCTTGATACCAAGTAAACTAGTGCTTTGATTAGTAAAAAGCATTTGTTAAAGTGAGCCAATGATAAATTAAAACCCGAGAACAAATATAAATTTTTATGTGACCAAGCACCGTGATTTAGTCTCTCACATCGCTTTGGAATTTGGGTAAAGAACGTCTGATAGAAGTAGCTTAACGCCCCATCTATCTACAAGTCTTACTCCCTTTGTAAGATAAGCGTATCTTCTCCAGGTTATCATCACAACAACCACCATCGCGACCAACACCGGCCACGGCCACCACTTCATCCTGACCACCGCCATCACCACCACCGGCATAATAATAATAATAATAATAATCATCATCATCATCATCATCATCATCATCATCATCATCATCATCATCATCATCATCACCATCATCATCAGTGTGTTTAGCTTACTTGTCTCCAATTACCATATCCGCTGTGCAGAGGTGACACACAGGCGGTCAGCTGCCATTTGTAAGAAATATTGGACTGAGGTACAATTTTTCGGGTTTTCTCCGTCAGTCTGTGCCGAGTTTTCAGGTTGTCAACTAACTGCGGATGTTGCTGTGGCTGCTCTGCAGATGTGTTTATGCACAGCTTCTGCTTTTGCTGCTGAAGCGTCTTCTGGTAAGCTAAATCGGATGAATTAGCTCGCTGTCCCCCTTGCTGTTTCCGGTTTGGCTGGTTCGGAGGTGTATTGCAGTTCTCAAATTCCTGCAGTACTTGGCCGTGGCTCTTTTTCTGGTGGTCGTGGTAGGTCACAGGCAAAATAATTGGCACGAAAGAATCATCTGGCACTCGATATGTTGAGTTAATATACATAAACGGCACCACAGCTACAGAAGGTGGGTTAGGAAAGTTCGGATCTACATGGCACTGAATTAATACAGCGCCGAATCTGCAATCAGAAGTCACCAGAAATCAGAAGAAAAATAGGAACCTGACGGAAAGGTGCGTGTGAAGTGTACGTGTGGAGAGTATAAATCGAGGTTTAGTCTGTGCTCGTCTGGGAATCAAACTGTGCGCCGAAAGGCTGCAAGTGGGCGCCTTGGGCTTTTGAGTTAAATCCTTAAGCTGGAAAAGCGCTAAATAAGAACGATTAAATAAAATAAAAAATAGTATATAAACTGTGTGTAGTGTATGCATAAAGTATGTAGTGTATGTGGTGTATGTGTGTGTGTGTGCGCGCGCGTGAGTATGTACAGGAAGTAGGCCTATGCCAGTGTTGTTTCCTTGCTATTCAGTATCTGTCCCACGCCTACTACAACCCTTCCATTTTATAATGGACTGAAAGTCAATCCGTCCTTACCGTTGCTGATGAGCCTCTGGAAGCTTCCTTGTCCATCCTATAGTTTCCAGCCACCGAGATCCTCCAGACTTCACGACATTGACCTTGGCGGCAGTTGACTCTGACAGTGGTTTCCAAGTTGGCGGCAGCAGGTAACGACAGTTGACGAACTTGGGTACTTTAGGCAGGTGGGCAATGCCGATGATGGTGACAACGAAAGGATAGAGGACGTCGTCGTAAAAAGCGGAGTAGGCGTGGATGTAGCGAGCAATTAGCAGGAAAGACGAATTCGATTGCATAGACGACAAAAATCCCAAAGGTTTTAGGAAAGCCATGTTTCTCTTCTCTCTGTCCAAACTGTCTATCATATGGCCTCTAGAACTTAACGTGGCACATTCATCACATGAAAAGTTTGACTGGACACCCAGTGTTATCGTTGGGGCATGTAATCGTGTCTTGCTTGGTGCTGTTGTTGTATTATTTACGGAATCATCGTGAAGCTTTTTGTCCTGAGGACCAGTCCGCGCATGTGACAAGTTTTTCTTATTAAGATGGCCAGCTTCATCATGAGTGAGATGAAGATAGGGATATTTAATCACTGACGGAGGGCGAACACCCCATTTGTATGGCTCTGGAAACTTGTAGAGGCGCATGTAGTACAGAACTAAACACAAGGAGTTTGCCACCAGCAACAAAAACATCCACCTGCTAATGCGCACCTTTATGCTCAACACTGCCTGGCTACTAGACCTTCCTCGGACACTCTCTCGAAACTGAAGATTATGATATTTATTTCCAATACGGCCTTGCGTTGTTCTGGTGCCAAATTCTGAAGCTGAAGGCATAGCGCCAGGTATAGCACCAACAAACACACCGCGATGTTGTACAAATAATTAAAAAGCGTCCTTGATGGCCAAACAAACAGCGATTTCGCACATCTAAACGATCATCCTGGTAGGGACAATTGATTAAACTTTGTACATCTTTCTCAAAGAAACCTTCCTTTACGAACAGGGAAGGGTTTTATAAAATTTTCTTTTCCTTCTCCCCACCCACCCTTATTTTTCCTGTCAATCAGTCTGCGGTCGACCGGTTATTAACAACTTGTATTCGATTGTTTTATATTTTATTATCACAAACACAAAATTTAGTGATGAATTAATTCTCCCTCTTCCTGTTAATCACTGAATATGCTACGTATTTCGTAGCAGTAACCAAGCAACCCTGTCAGAAGTAGCACTAACTTTTCCTCTTTAAAAAAAGGGACAGCTGTAGTCTCCAAATTAAGCAGTGTTCGTTTACTCTTAATTGCCGAGCTTTAAAGGTAGCCAACTTTTAGCCGTGAACGGCATTATATCAAAATTGTATGTGTAAATGTTAAATGTCAATAATTGAACAAAAGCGGGAAGAATGTGGGCGTTACTTCTCTTTTATACTAACATCACAGAAGCAAAGTGCAGCAATGCCTTATTTTAAAATCAACACAACATGCACAAGTACCGCACCCTTGAAATGCAAACACTCGAGGAAACGTGTCGACAAAGATCATTAACGTTTTACGTCATTTTATTCACAACTCATAATTGTTTTCCTTCAAACGGTCTTAAACACCAATCAAATTTGAAAGTCTGAAAGCAGCTGCTGCGACTGAGCATATTGACCAAGTCCATTGTTTGTTATATTATTTATTATTCCCGCTATGATCACCGGGTGGGATGGAGCAGTTGGTTGGTCGCCGGTTTCCTATGCCGGAGGTCGCGGGTTCCATTCCCGCAGGGGACAAACTTGTCTGCCTTTGGCACGAAACTTTTCTGATCAACGAAAGTCTTCTGTGGGCACTCAGGTTTCCTCCCTCCCTCCCTTCAATAATGATTTTGGATGCAGTCTGTCTAAAATTTCAAATTTCATTTAACCGCAATGTCATAAACTTCTCGTGCATGTTATAAAATACTTAGCTTTATTCTCAGAAGATTCCTACAAACTTGATATTAGTTTGTAAACATTTTTTAATGTTCCAATTTCACGTATACACGCATTCATCAAAAGGCCTTTCTTATACAATTACACAAGTGGAGACAGAGAGATAAACCTGAAACACTGAAGACGTAAAATACACAACAGTTGGAACACAACACCAATATACGTTTTGCTAATTTTATGGTTCTCTTCTTTCTCACTCAATGTAGTAGAATAATAATTAAAGCGGAATTCAAGAAAGCTATCTTCAAGAAAATTATAAGTCCTAGAGTAATAAAATAATAAATAGCCGAAATATAATATGATTGTATCTCTCTCTGAAGCAATCACATTCCCGGTCTAACAGACAATTACATTTATCAATTTATGAAACTATTTTATGCATTTACAACATTAGTTTCAATATTATATTTCCAGCAAGTAAATAATAAAATATAAATATTCAAATTACCGTGTCTGTCATGAACAGAATCCAGAATCACCACAGTGAAAAACAAAAGTAACCTACACCGTGCGCATATTTCCAGGTGACACAAAATAGCATTCACTCTTTTTTCACAATCTGTCTTTCATTCCATTAATACTCTATCCTAGCCCTATTTCATCCATGAGATAAGATAATGTACAAGATATGGTTACAACGTCAGTTAACAAAATATAGTCCTCAATTAAAAGTATCTCTGATGGAGGTATTGGTATCCCAGATGTACGCCATTATATGAACGCATTAAAAATACCTTGGATCAGAAAGCTGATGAAGACTAAGCATAAATGGAAAAATATAATTGAAATTGTAAATAAAAAGGTGATGTTAATTAATAATCTTGGTAACAAATTGTGTATTGAAAAAAATATTAACCATTTCTGGTATGACGTTCTTAGGGCGTATGAAATTCTGGGAGATAAATTTAGACTTGACTGCGTTGAGGAAATTTATTCGGAGCCATTATTTTGTAATAATAATACTTTAGTTGAAGCGATAACAACGTACTTTCCAGATTGGAATGAAAAACGTGCAATATGTGTTGGAAGTTTGTTGAATGACAATTGCAATTTCTTAAGTTTTGAAGCTTTTGTTGAAAAATATAGAATTACTACTAATTTCTTATGGTTGTGTAGAGGCTGTTAAGAAATATGTTCGCCGGAGTGGACTTCAACTAGTTACCACTAACGTTGTTTATTATAACAATAGTAAAGTGTTGAGACTTCTAGGTACAACTACGAGAGGTCCGAGGAGATTTTATGAGAGAATTAAAGATGAAGTAAAACCAAATTGTTGTAAAAACTGGGACGGGAGAATAGGGCGCAAAGTAGAATGGAAAATAATATTAAGAAAATACAAGAAATTAGATAAATCAAATTGAAGTGGATGAAAATTAGAATAATTCATAGAATAATAGGAACCAATATAATATTACCTTGCATTGGAGTAGAACAGGGTATTAATTGTACCTTTTGTGAAGGTAAAAGGGAAAACATGCACCACCTTTTCTTTAAGTGTCCTTTCGCACAAACGGTTTGGACTGAATGTGAAACAGCCTTAAATTCTAAGTGTTATAATGCTGTTGCGTTCCACTTCAGAGAACATCTCGTAATATTTGGCTGTGACAGAAATATAAGAACGGACACAATATTAGACTTGTTAATTTTATTATCAAAATCATTTATTTACAAATGCAAACTGGAGAAAAAGATTCCACTTTACAGGTCCTTTACAGCTGTGCTGAAAAGTTGATATGAAGTAGAAAAACATAATATGGCTTAGGTGTACATGCATGGCACCCAAACTTACCACTGATTGACGGCAGATAAGTGCTTATACCTTACAGTAACATGTATATATAATATATGTACGTTTTGCTGCCAACTAATTCTGGTTTTGTATAATTTGTAAAATGATGACCCATGATGCTCTCTCTCTCTCTCTCTCTCTCTCTCTCTGTCTCTCTCTCTCTGTCTCTCTCTCTCTCTCTCTCTCTCGCTCTCTCTCTCTCTCTCTCTCTCTCCTCAGTTTTTTGCCCCTTTTCTATCACAAAATATTAAAAACAAATATGTATGCTATAGAGTCTAATACGAAAGCTGTGCAAATCCGAAGTGTAGGATATTTGTCTTAACAGCTTGTATGTGACATAAGGAAGTGGGAATCCTTCCTTCTATATTGTAATATTCTTTTTTTTTTTTTAATGTCAATGGAAAAATATAATATTTGCATGCATGTTTTCGAAAATAAAAAAGTTTGTTATAAAATAAATGTGCACTTACAACGTTACTTTAGATTATTGAGATAGTGGAAGCAAGCGCAACAACTAAAATGAATGGTGGAATCAGGTCTAGTGTTTTGACGTCATCGAAAGGCAAACCGATGACAGAACACAGCAGATTCTCTTTTCCACTACCAAAAGATACTAACAACACCGACAGATACGACATCAAATGCAAAGCAGCTGTGCATGTAAAGGTACGCACAATTACATCTCATCAATTCACATTAAGTTACACATATATACAAGTCACTCTATAAGAGTATATCACATTTCATTAATTTCTTGCATTTATACAACAGTACAAGTCATTAAGAAAACTTATCAATCTTTTACTAAAAGATATAATAAACTGGGATGGGATGATAATAAATAAATGAATGAATAAAAATAAGTAAATAAATATCTCTTGGGGGTAGGGGGGGGGGAAAGTAATACAAGGGGGAAGTGACCGCAGGGGGGAAAGGGTCACGGGGTAGGGGGGGGGGAAGGTAGCCCGGGAGGATGTGGGCTATGCGGGGGAAACGACTGGGGAGGAAAAGACCGGGGAAAATGTCTGGAGAGGAAGAGACGGTCGGGGAAGTGGGGAAGGGGAGGAGGAGAGTGACCTGACACCATGTTTAGATACAGCGCAAAACGTGTTTAGAAAATGGTTAAGCAAAATGACCTTAACCTTTGAGAAAGAACAAATATGAATAATCCAACATACCTAGCAGTAGTTAAAAAACAAATACGAATAATCCAACATACCTAGCAGTAGTTAAAGAACAAATACGAATAATCCAACATACCTAGCAGTAGTTAAAGAACAAATACGAATAATCCAACATACCTAGCAGTAGTTAAAGAACAAATACGAATAATCCAACATACCTAGCAGTAGTTAAAAGTATCAGCAAAGTAAAACTGATGAACTTGGGTTCAATTATTCTTGAAGTAAGGCAACAATTGTGTTTTGAACAAAAAAGTGAAGTCCAGAGCGACGACCCTACGAACTGACCGGACTGCTAATTAACTTACTTACACTACCGGAACATAAAAACTCACACACTAAATGGCCTGTCTTAATTGGAAAGTTCATGGAAAGTTCATCAACCTTTTTTCGAGGTTCTCAGATTCCGCACCTATAGGTTCCATTCCTTTTGAGATGACATTTAGTAAAACAAACAGAATTATGGACATTGATCATCATCATCATCATCATCATCATCATCATCATCATCATCATCATCATCATCATCATCATCATCATCATCATCATCATCATCATCATCATCGTCGTCGTCGTCGTCGTCATCATCATCATCATTATCATCATCATTATTATTACTGAAGTTATAAAATCGTGTTCCGTTGATCCGCGCACTTCTCGTTATTCTCAAATAGTAAATTCATAAATGGATTGGTACATTATGTTAGGCCATATTTAGACTCACACTGATAGCTCGAGTTAAAATGGCGGACGAAAATACCCTGTTTGTTGCAGGGTTATCAAATCAAGTGACAGAAGATCATTTATACGAGCTTTTCTTACAGGTCTGTTAATGGTGAAACATACGTCCTGGCACGTGTTTCTGTGTTTGTGTGTCACCGATCATGAATACGATCAATATGTTTGTACGGTTGTTCTCATCACCTCCAATTTCACTTTTTCAAGTTTTTGTTGGCGTGCTGATCCGACTGATCAAAACTCATTGATCATCAATCTGAACGCAAAAACAATGCCGATTATAATTTGCTTAAGTTTGGGTCATTTTGCTAATAAATTGCAAGGCTGAACAAATGATAATATTGTGGTGGTATAATGATTCTAATGTGAGTCGAATACAGTTGAGTGATAGGCCTACGTTTTGAATTTTAGTTAATTAATTAATTTGTTTGTTTCTGATCACTACAGGCAGGTCCACTGGAAAAAGTGACAAGGGCCAAAGATAAAGACGGCTCCTACAAATCCTATGCATTTGTTGAGTTCAGTCACCCAGAGTCTGTGCCCTATGCCATTCAAGTAATGGATGGCATCCGGCTTTTCAACCAGCAGTTGCGTTTAAAGAATCGCACTGGAGGGTCTCCGCATGATCACCACGGTCATCATTCATCCTCGCCCAATTCTCACTCACATCACCATCACCATTCTCATCATTCAGAATCGCCAACTCATGACCGAGGGCATGGCAAAGACTACCACCGATCCCGGTCATACCATGATTCTGACTCGCAACGGCCAGGTGAATGACACTAAAATGAGATCTAAAGAAATATGTTCTTTTATAAGTGTTATCGTGACAGTGTATTAATTTGTAATGCAATTATTTTAATGTATGAAAAATAATATACTATAAATTGTTATATTTTAAAGAGATATCCTACAGGATGGCCTGTTAGCTAAGTTGATAGTTAGCTAAGCTAGTTTCCTATGCTGAAGGTCACGGTTTCAACATGCGACTTTTCAGGACATCGAGGTTTTTATCCTGATACTTCGGTTTCATCCCTCCCTTCAATAATAATATTGGATGCAGTCAATTGATCTAAAATTTTGAAAAATAAGTATCAATTTCTATTCTGACTTAGAACTGTAAGTGTAATAGCGATCTCTTCAGTTCGCGTGCCTCGAGTTCAATCGAAGAAAAAGAGCGTGATACAGTGATAGCATCATGTATTATTATTATTACAATTTACAGTATTTTTGTCTGGTATTAAAGTAATCTAACGGCATCTAATTTACTTATTCTAATTCTAATGTGTCTTAGGTCCTCATGTCAGATAATAAATTTTGATGCAACTCTTTTTAAAGTTTGTAATATTAATAAGTATGCATTTTTTATTATGAATTTATTTTGTTATTTAAAAGTTTTAAACAACCAACACACGATTTCTCTTTGAAATGATCCATCTTTAATTTAATATGATATTGATAATATTAATATTTACTCCTTTGGGATGAGAATATAAATGAAAGACTAGTCCATGGACTCAGGCATTCTATTGATTTTTAAAAATGTTTGATTTTTGACACCTTATTATCCATTTTTATTGCGGGAAAGTCTGGGCCGCTTCCTCTGGGGAAGGTGTAGTCACAGCCTGTAGCGCGCCAAAACCCAGTGTACCTAATATTGTATTTTGGGGGAAAAATTTCGCTGGGGGAGCAAATCGGCAACCATGAGAAGACCCCGAGACGTTGCCCGAGTCAAAAGTAAACAATATTCGGATAAACATAACACCCAAATGCTGGATCAATCCCACACCTGTCAGGCGCCATTGGTATCTGGCTTGTGGGAAAAGCAAGATAGTCCTGCCTTAGACCACTTGCCACAACGCTTGCCGGCGGGTGAGTGCCAGTTGCATAAAGCACATCCAGCAAGCACTAGGTCCTATCTCTCCTTGGTCATCCAGGATTGCTCAGTTGTCTAGGAAGTCAGAAGGTGTGCATAAACAGCTTGTTGGTGCCTTGGGCTGCTTCAGTTAGATCCTGTTTTGGCCAGCTGCTCTTGAGCTGGTAAAGCCCTATAAGTAAAGTGCTATGTATAAGAACACTTATCACGTTTATAATTAAGGACTGAAGTTAACATATATTACCTCAAAGAATCCATTTTAAAATGCAGCAGCACACCATACAGGTCGCACTTAGTTTGAATTGTTTTATCCTGAGCACTGCCTAATTCCTAAAAATAGCCTGCTTTGACATCGGATAACGAGCGCTCTGCGCCATTGATAGTGATAACAGAGAAAAAAATGTGCATTTCTCTCATCATATTTGCTTTGTGTACCAGCATTTCTAAACTTTGCTTGATTCAGTTTGTGTGTTTAGTTTGCTAAACAATCTCTACGTTATGATTTTTGGATGTTTCTGATTTTTTTTTTCATATGTTGAATGAGACAGTATTAGTTTGAGATTCTCCTCCTTGTTTTATAGTATTTTGTGTGTATGTGTACCCTTCCTTTTTTAACCTGTTTAGAAAGTTCAGGAATTATGTGAATCTCAATTCATATTAGTATCAAATCTGTGATGTGTAAACGTGCCGTTTAGTAAGTATTGTCCGACTGAATCTTATACAGTTATAGAACTTTTTATTAAAAAAATTGGACTCCACTTTTTAAAGCTTTGCTAGGATGGTATTGAAAGAGGTCTGATAGTAGCATGGCATACGCTGCCTGGAATACAAGTAGCAGTCAGAAATAAAGGAGAACTGAGGGGCATAGGAGTGGTCAGGCAGTCTATTTTTATCTCCATCCTAAACCGCAGCCTCTTGAGTTACCATGGCAGGTAATGCAGATAAATTCTTATGCTTTTATTCTGAATCCACCTCTTGAATTTTTATGATGCTAATTTAAAAATTGTAACATTAATGTATAGTCTATAGATCTGTCATTTTTTAGTTATGAGATAATAACCTCGAGCTTTTTAAGATTGTTCCCACTACCCACTAGGTCAAGGAGCCCAGAAGCCAGGATTGGGACGGTCGGCGTCAGATGAGAAGAAGGGCCCCAATGGCAGATCATTCAGTGGCCCTGGTACACCGGTTGATCCCCTTACTCAGCCCTTCGGTGCCTCCTTCCAAGCTCCCGCTAACATGCAGCCGCAGGGATCCTTTGAAGATCGCAGGTACGAATTTTGCAAAGAATGTATGACAACTGTCAAATGTTGTTTTTTTGAGTACCTGTGTATTTGTGCATGCATGTAGAATCTGCTAGAATATCATTGTCGCAGTACGCCTGGCCACAAACACTCGCACAGTCTTCCAAATATAAACAGTCGTTCACACAATCAAATGCCAGGCGTAGGACTACCCACAGTTGCTGAGACGAGTACAGAAATTGACAAACAGGGACGAACAAGGAACCACGCAAAGATGATGTTACATTCAATCACATTTTAATGCTCTCACACCTACACACACAACAGAGATAAACAATGAGATCCCTAAATTAACAATGTAAAAAACTATTTAAAAACTATTATAGAGAGGAGGAGGATGAAGGGGGATAGCAGGTAGATGGGGAATGACTGGCCTGAAAGTCTTGCAGTTGACGATTTCACTCAACGTAGTCCCACGCACAGAGAGAAGAACGTTCGTGCAGCTACAAGGGTCGCTCCTGCAGGCAGTCAGTGACGCGATCCCGATGCTAGAGTCCAGGTAGGTCGAGCCAAAGACAGGCGCACTCACAGGCCCAGTCCAATGATGATGATGATGTCAAAGGATGATGATCTCGACGACCCAAAGGGAAACCACTCCAGTGAATACGTCAAGGAAAAAGAATAAGCCTGAAACAACATCGTTTCCCGGATACAGTCACTTGTCACATAGCAAACATCCTTCCCCAACCATCCCCCCAACTCTTCACCCCCTCGCTCTCGCTCTCTGAGCAATCTGCTCCTTGCTCAAGTCTCCTATACACAGTGGTCTAGTCCCCACCTCACTGCAATGCCCGTAGGCCTCAGTAAGTCTTATTCTCAAACTTACATGTAACACTTCACATCCCAATGTCAGTTACTATAGCATATTCTTACATAATGCACCCATAGCAAAAACAAACATGATAAAATCAAGCTACATAATTATGGCTAACTCACTTTACTCATGCTAAATACTTGCTAACCTGCCTGCACAAAAACATCCGTGTAGCATTCAACTTTACACACAGTAAAACCTACACATTCATGCACGCGCACAGGGCATACCTATGGTCGGGGTTAACACTTACCCATCCGGCTTATGAATGGAGACAACCAACTGCGCCACTCCACCGTGACGTTGCGAAACATCCAACCCCCGAGTGCACCATCGAAGGGTTCCCACCACTATTACCACAGCAGCCAGAGAATTCCACCAACATGTACCGATAGTCCAGAAATGTCACTTCCACCATCTAGTGTTAAGAATTCCACCAACATGTACCGATAGTCCAGAAATGTCACTTCCACCAACTGTCTATCACTCTGCTAGGCCTAAACCGGCCGCTACCACAGACGCGTCGACTAGTTGAACACACACTGGTATAAAACACCATACACCAGCTCTGCTTCGCAAAAGTCAAGAAAACTTAGAATGTTAGTTTCTCTTGCTTCAGAACCTCTCCTTACTCACAGCCCAAAACACCCGGTTATAACTTTACCCTGGCTATCTATGCGCAATTCGACACAGTTCACTAACCAGTCTGCATGAATCACGTGCGCCGCTTGCTTGCCCCACCGGTTCTCATCCAAATTACCCGTCCCCCATCCAGACAATTTTAGACATTTAAACTTTAACCCTCTGAACACCGACTATCTGAGACTATCCTAAACTCTCGCTCTGCGACAATCATCGCTGTTTGTGCACAACCTTATAAATATCTCCTTTTGTCGATTCTCACTTATATATATACAGCCAAACACACACACACAACAAACACGCTTTCAACAAACAACACTTTTACTCTCGGACACCAAATTGCGATGAATATGTGACAAATATAACAAAGTCAAGGTCAAGAACATAGCAAATTGTGTAAATTCTCAGCAATTATGTAAAATCCACATCATAAATGTTGACGTCATTCATGTATTTGTAGAAAGACGCACATGCTTTATTGCTGACTTGCCTACCGTTGTTCGGTCGCCATATTCTGTTTGTTTGTAGATTATAGTCACACGACACTTTCGCATATAGGTGACTACTGGACCGATTTACACCAGCGGGCCAGTTGTTGGTAAAGGGGAAAATAATATGATCACACGTTGACCAATCCGGGATTCGAGCCAGCGACCTTTCGGTTACTAGCAAGACGCTCTTACCAACTGAGCTACACGGCAAGCGCCACATCACGAGCGCGGCACTGAGAAGAAGCAAAGAAAGCGTGATGGGATGATGGAGTCTACAAAGAAAAGAAAATTTTTATCTCTGGAAGATCGAGTTAATGTTGTAAACAGACACAAAAAAGGAGAGACTGCCATTTGTGACGAGGCGTACAATCGAACCTCTGAGCTAGGCTGCCAGCAGTCATCACCCACACAGCCAGCGACTATCCCCACACAACCAGTCATCCCTAGCAGGCTCGCTGGCCCACGCGCTTAAGCCCCGCCCCTCGGGGAGCCCCTGTTAAAGCCTGATACAAAGTTAGACTCGGCGTCAGTCGAAAACCATCAAGCCTTGAAGCCACAACTAACCTGTCCGAAGACACGTCTCCATCACCGGGCGACCTCTGAGCTACGGCAGTACTCGTGTGCTTCCACCCGTCTTAAGTCAAGGTAAGAGAGGAAAACTTACTCTTTGTCATGTAGCAAACCCATCACCCGTCGTTCGCCCAATGTGTTCATACGTCCTGTCGATATGTATGTTCATGTTTATAGTTTTGCCGTGACGTGTTGCTGTGACTTGTATTTATTCCTTGCACATATTTTCTACCTTGTATATGACTCATGACATGTTTGAATTTATACTTGTATGCTCCATGTTAGCCCCATGTGTAAATATCCCATGCCATGCTGTCCCTCCACATAGATTAAAAGTCCCCCAGTACAGCCCTTGCCTACAACCCCTTTGCCCTGTACCTATTCCATTTGCTTTCCTCCATGCTCCCAATGTATAAATATTCGCCCCTGTTGCCACTACCCCATCTTAAGGCGCCGGAGTTATTGTATATTAGCGGCTGCCAATAAACTCCACTTTGGCCCTGTAAACCTAGTTGCATTGTCGGGCTGTTGGAATGCACCGGTCAACTCTTGACTGGTCAACCAATTTGAAATCTGAGATGGGCGATTGCGCCACAGGCCCTGAATCCAGAACATACCTATCCCCCGCTGATACAGAGTCTGTATTGCGTTACAGACGGCTCCTGTACCGGGCGAATTACCCCGGCCCTGTATCATCTCCAGTCGCTGACCCGCTGCAGGCCCCTGACAACCCAGGGAGTCAACGAGAAGCGGTACTCTGAACTTCGCCATTTCCTAGACAGCTAGCAACGAAAGCTGAGATCTAGACCTGTACCTCCCACAAGACAAGCACTCGTGGTCATTGCATCACCGCGTGACCGACTGACCTGCATCACTGCCCACGCGACGCCAAGCCTGGTAAACAGACCACCCAGAGTATCTTGGATCAACCGCCGCTCTCCAAATACCCAGCTAAGTCATTGACCTACGAGAATCACCACTCGCCAGATTATCAGAGAGACTCTGAAACCATACAGATACACTCCTGCCCTGTGATGATATCAGTCCACAGTAGCACTAGTACCCCAGATATCGACCACCCAGAATATCTCTGAGCTACTCCCTACTGATAGACGCTACCCCCGTGACTCACTTTAGAATTATTCGACCTAGACTACCCACTTTGAATTAATAAAACTAAATCGCTATAAATTGCACTTATCCCGACTGGCCTTTGTATTTGAATTTCTCATCTAGTGTAGTCTACCATCTTTCTCGTCTATCCCCTGACGGTCTCTCATCTATTTAGTCTCTCCTAGCCTTAATCTCTTGAATGTCATCGCATCATTAGCCTAACAAAGGAGGTAATACAGCGCTAGAGATTAAGAGCTTACCCTCCATTCCCCCAACCCCTTTCTTCGTGACACCATTGCGATCGCAAAGAGTCTTAAAGTTGGAAAAACACAAATTCAAGGAATTATACGAGACAAAGATGACATTCTTAAAAGGTGGGAAAGTGGTGATAATGCCGATCGTACGCGATCAAAACGGAGGAAGACAACATACTCGGAAGTAAATGAGAAAGTTTGGGATTGGTTTCTGGATGCCAGAAGAAAGAATATTCCGATCACTGGCAAATTGATTCAAGAAAAGGCCATTATGCTCTCTGTAAAGACCCCTCTCTATAAAGACCCCTCTCTATAAAGACCGATTTTTGTCAACATTTTCAAGGTCGTTGTAGAGAGGTTCCACTGTATTAGCACACATACCTGGATGCATACACACATAAACCTCACACTTCGAGACTGCATGGGACTAAATCACTCTCAATCACTCGCTCTCTCTCTGTCCTTCCTTGGCTCTCTCTCTCTCTCTCTCTCTTTCTCTCTCTCTCTCTTTCTCTCTCTCTTTCTACCCTCTTCATCTTCTAAAATCATCCCATGGCCCAATTGCAAAAACATGATGAAAATACAATTTGACGTGTTCTGAGTTGTAAATCTTACATCAAAGACTCATTTTAGAGACACGACGGATATAATCAGGGCTGAGCTTTAACGTTCGCCAACTCGCCAATGGCCCCTAAAAATAGTGTGTGGCGAGCTCGATTTGGGATACCATTCGCCCGGCTGGCGACTTGAAAATACCGCCAGTGGTAGAGATTCTGTACCTGTACACGGACTTTTGACTTGCAATGTAAAACAAAACACGCGCCAACCGCTTCTGCAGTCAGCACCGGAGACCCGTTCCGATGCATGCTAGGAAGTTAGGTAACGCTAGCAAAGCGAGGAATTTGCGAAGTAAAAATAGCCTTTTCTCGCGAGAATTTCTTCTTTCCCTCGCCGCGAAACGCTACTGCCCTGCGAGATCCTAGCCTTCTTGCTTCCTTGCGTGTATCGGAACGAGTCTCTGACTTCCTTGATGAGTCACGCGAGACTTGCCGTACTTTCGATATTCCCCATTCTCAGTCTTTTGTCAATCTCGAACGATGTGGCGCTTTTTAAGCGGTGTCTCGGAGCCTCCAGCAAAAAAAATAAAGTCCAAAGAAAAAAAAAAAACAGCTGAAGAAGGCACACTCAAGCTCCTTCAAGTTTTGGAACATTGAGGAGGAGGATGTCGATGATGAATAAATTATACAGTGCTTGTTTTAAAAAATGAAACAGTGTTGTTGTTGAAATTTATCTTTTTTATTAGCTGCAATAGTTATACAGTTTAAAAAAAATGACCGTGCTTTCAATCAAGGGGTCTGGCAACCTGAGAAATATTTTGGCAACTTCAACTTCCCACGTTAGGAGCCCGGCTGGCTCCTTAGCCTGGCTTGCTAAATCTCAGCCCTGTATAATGAATTTAAAAAAAAAAAATTTAGTCAACTACAGTTTAACAAACTTCAGATATAGCGAAGGGGAACATTTTTACCCTTGACTTTGTTGTAAGCGTGTTCGACTGTACATATACATAAATGTACGTTCCCTTGATTCGTTTGTCATCTTCACTCAGAAACACCTATGTAGTTCTACTGCATTTGGAAAGTGCTTTGATTTCTATTTCTCAACTTTTATTATTATCCCTAAAATTGAAATGGAAAAAGTGTTTTTGTTTTTTAATTGGGAAAATTCATAATTGCAAAGATTTTCATAATTCATGATCATCACCCTTTTGAAATTGCAAGATGACATTTAATTTGTGCAAAATACATTTTTGTTGAGTAAGGAGAAATCAGATATTTATATTTCCCATTGAAGTCTTACATGGACAGTGACAACATCTTTCATACTGCCTGAGCAATATTTGTGTGCACAAGTTCAAAATGTTTTATTGCCTACTATTTGTTTTGTTTTTTAAATTTAATTTTAGGCGGTATTATTCTTTGTTTCTATGATGTTTAAAGCAAATTTGGTGATGCATATATCATGACATCAAATTGTATGATAGTTATGTTGATTAAGTCAATTTCAGAGAGTGATTATTAATATTATCTAAGATCAAGACTCATGTCAATAAAAAAAAAAGTAAAATAATAATAATACAAGAAAATAAGAATGTATCCATCTCACAAGACATATTGATTAGAGGTGCAATGTTCCAAGAGTTTGTCAGAACCAATATCCAAGTAGTTTTGTGTTTTTTTCTTCTCATAATTGTTACAGAAGCCGTTTGTTACAAAAGCAGAGCATGAGCTCAAGCTTCCAGGCTCAACAGCTAGGCATGCAAGGTCAAGATCTGTACGGCAACACCTTCAACTATGGGCAGACATTTACTGGCTTCAACCGATCTCCAATGCAGCAAAGGATGATGCGACCACAGCGGTGGTATTCCAATCAGCCACAGTGGTAGCAGCACAATACAGCCAAACAAAGATGATTACATTTGTCCACCATGGGATTGTGCTTTGGACAAATGAATTGAACTGTGGTGCATCTTGGAAAATGTTTTAGGATCTAATGTTCAAACATTTGGCTTGCTCGTTGAACATATGCATTGAACTGCAGTGGTTGTGGCTCAGAAGGGTACACACATGATTTTTATCTCAGTTTTATTATTATTATTATTATTATTATTTTACACTTGTCAGGTGTTGTTTTTGTTGTTATTTTTAATTCACTCCCTACTGGACGATTTTGTTATATGCTTTTCTGTGTTTACTGGCCATTTGTACTATTTAGGGGGGAAAAAAAACCTGCACCAAAAAAACTGGAAAATGTCAAGATTTATTGTTGACATATTGGTACACTATAATGCAAAGTTTGAAATGTTTCAAGGGGAAATACCTGATTTAGAAAGGGGGCATTAAATGACCCTATTTTTTGTCAAAGTAGGTGATGACAATTTGGTTGGCAAAAATCACACAAAGCCAGTGATTACGAAATGAAACTCTGCTGCATCATTCAACAGCTGAATAACCGAAAATAGCACTATGAAGCAGCGGGCAATAGAACAAATTTGAAAGCTAGAACTTTAAGTTTCGTATGAAAATTGACGTAATTGAAGCTAAAAAAACCCATCAAAGTTGAAAACTGTGATGGCAGTGGTTGGTGGGGAAGAGATGGACAGGGGTACACTGCGATTGCAGTGGATAGTAGGGAATGAGGTAAAAGAAAAGTCGCTGCGAGTTGTAAAACCTCACACACACACACAATTTACTTTTAAAACACATGCTAGACACAAATGTAATTATGTGAAAGTAACTGCAAACAGGAGTGAGATCAGTGTAATTTATTCACATATTTTAGTTTTTTTCATTAAAAAACACAAGGCATGATTTTAAAAATATTTGAATACAAATGCAAATCAGTTATTGTCCTCACAATAATACACGAGGATATTTTTTTGTGATGGTGTCTGAATGGTTCCCATTTTGTAGCTAATTTCGTCTAAGGATTGGAATGTGGGTGAAAGGCATGAAAGTGACATTTTTAGAGTAAGCCATTTCAATGTTAATTGGATTGAGTTTTGTGTTACTAGTATTGCAAAACTTGCTGAATTTTCTAGTTCAGTTGCACATTTATGGGAACTGCATGAAACGTCATAGTAAAACAGGACCATTTGATTCAGATTGTGTTTTATGTTACTGTTGGTTTGACTTGCTGAATGTTGTAATACAGTTCACTTTGCCTGAGGAAACACACAGAACTTAAATGTTTTGTTATGATTATTAAAATAAATTTTTTAAATGTATACTTTTTTGAAACATACAAAACCTATGTCGATTACCTCCTGCATGCAACTTTGATGATGATAGCACTGTCACTTCTGTTACTATAGTATGTTCATGGCGCATTAAAAAAAAAAAATTAATATAGCGAAGATGAGGGATTAAAAAAAAGTAATAAAATATAAAATAATAATAGTAACAGAAATATTAAAAATAATGTTAATAATATTATTATTACATTTGCTAAAGAGCATTTCCATCAATGTTCTAAAATGCGCAAGAGGTACTTGAGTGCCTTCATGAAAAAACAATATTTTTTTCAATTAACAACCTAATCTGATTGAGAAAAAAAAATCCTGCAAGACAGTCTTGAACAGAAAACAGGATAATAATAATAATAATATACATGATGAGCTGTGCCATCTAGGTTAAAGATGTATTTTTTTCAGTCTGTTTTTACAGGAGGAAAAAGTGCAAATGAGAAAGACAAGAACTTGATCATTATTGTTTGCTGGCATGGCACTTGGCGACCTTGTCAATATTAACACTGCATTCAATGAAGTTCTATTGGGTAAAGCATATATGTGCAGAAAATAAAGTAAAGGAAACTATAACCTTTGATGTTAATATTTTACACTTTCTCTCTCTTTCTTTTCTCTCTCTTTCTCTTCTATCTTTCTCTCTCTCAGTCAATCCGAATCATACTTATCAGTAGAACTTGCGTTATTCTGATGAATAAAAATTGATACAACTCTCTCTCTCTCTCTCTCTGTTATTATTTTTACAAGTTATTTTTTATTGTCTCTAGGAGACAATTGTTTTGATATATAAATCAAGTATTATTCTCTCTCTCATAAACTTCCAACGTGACATTAGACAATAATTTGCCTTAAGTTGGTAGCAACATATTTTAAATGTTAGTAGAACTATTTCAAATTATCAAGGATTAAACATTACTTACATCTGCAGCCTCGTAAACTATTCTATTTGGGACATATTTAACCACTTATTGATTATTCTTCAACTATTTTGGATTCTGCTTGTAGCAATGCCATGAAGCCTTAATTTATGATTCACAAACATGCAATTAAAATGGTTATTCTTAAAAACAAAATCTATCTGAATGATTACAAACAGATCAACATACTACCTCTTGCCAACAGATTAAAATTTAATAAAGGAATTTTCATGCACAAGATCCTTTCTGGTAATATACCCTTCTATCTTCCTTCTCTTTTTTTCTAGAAAAACTGCCAGATTTTCTACCAAACTAAATATTCCATTTCCAAGAATTGATCTGTTTAAAACCAGTCTGTCATATTCAGGTTCCACTTTATGGAATAACTTTCCAGAAGTTCTCCGCAGTGCAGTCACTCAATACACATCCTTTAGAAACCATCTTTTACCGCACATTAAAATTAGCTACTTAACAGGAGTTCTACATTCATAAGTTTAATTAGATTGTTTTACATAAGTTGTGTGTGGATATGTGTGTGCGTCCGCGTGCATATGTTGATTTTATTGTTGCTTTGAGAAGCTCTCTGAGCTTGTAAGTGCGCTATATAAGAGAATCTCTTTCTTTCTTTTACATTATGATGTTACCTGTTACGAAGTTATTTTGTTACAAGCCCCAAGGGCAAGATGTAAAAAAGCACACACAGTGCTTAATCTTTTACCCTTGTTAGATAAAATTGTTATTTTATCTTATCTCTCTCTCATCAGTCATCTCTCATGGGCTCTTAATTTGCAGTCTGATGGACCCTATAAACAATAACTCTCTTGTCTGTCTTGCTCTTTGTTGATATTATATGTAATATGACATAGTAAATATGCAGTTTTTTGTTTGAAACATAATGGAGTGCAATAATTTGAACTACCAAACTTTAGGTATTACTGGAATAAAATCTTAGAAGATACAATCGTTCACTATAACCAGCTTGACATTGAGATTAATGGTAGTGCTTCGGCTTGCAGATCTAAAGGTCCCGGGTTCGAGCCCTGTCCGGGCCATTGTGTTGTGTCCCTGGGAAAGACACTTTACTCCCGTTTCCTACTCCTTCGGATGAGAGTATAAACCGAGGTCTAGTCTGTGTCGCATGCACTCCATCATAATGGACTTTAAAGATCCTGACGCTCATGTCCTAGACGGGTGAGTGCCGGTAACAAGAACATACCCAGCATTTGGCTGCAGAGTCCTCAATAAGCTGAGGGTGGCAGCCCCCAACGAAAGAAGAAGAAGAAGACATGACCAGCTACTAAAGGGTGACAAACAAAAATATGTTTTATGTAGGGTTTATACTAGTTTTAAAAAAATATAATTTATATATAAATATATTTTTATTATTTACTTCAGCTTAAATTTCTCATAATTACATACGGTCTTTGGTTTGGTAATTCTGGGGTAGGTGGAGACCGAGGCCAAAGAGGATTACACAAGGGAATTTAAGAGCTTCTCTGATCGCACACCGTTCTTGAAGGGAGACTAACAACATATACAACTATTAGTTGCATCCCTTTAAATGTAAAAAGCATGGTTGTACGAATCTGCGACAATTACTAATAGTTCTTGGAGCTTTGCTGTACCGCGAAGGTTTTGCCCACTGGGACATCTTTTTGGTACACCGTCATCTTTATGGCAGAGACTTTAATGTAGTTTTGTAACTGATTTCTTCAGAAAAGTGCGTGACCTTTCTTGTTCTTGTGATGAGAAACGCTACAGGATAATTACAAGATCATAAGATGCAGGCATTCCTGAAGGCGCTGTTATCGAACTATGGATTACAACTACTGCAGCGGTCTCGAGGACATGGGACTGCTTTTTATTGCTACTGCACAAGTTCTCAGAACGTTTTTGTTCCTGGATTTGTGGAGAAAAATACCAATGAAACGTTTCCACGTACGCTGTGTACATCAAGGGAGTTAATCGCTTATAAACCTCATGTGTGCATATTTCATGCAAGACAAGACCTTTTTCCCAGTTCTACACCGACATCAAACCTACAGATTCGTCATTTTTCCCAGGGTGCAGTTAGCTCCTTACCATCATCAAGATCTCATTCACTAGCAGCTGACGTTGAGGACAACTCACAGCTGTTAGGCAAGCGCCGCTCATGGTGTGCTCTGACAAATTTGAGACACAAATCAGGTGGAAAGAATGCAAATGAAGAGGTATTAATACTAATAAATCTGTATGAATTAACAAAAACAAAGATTTGCAATAGTCTAGGTGCCCCATGAAATTAAGCCTTTATTGCCCCAACAAGCAGAAAGGAACATTTTCTCACACAGCAGTCATTCACAGAAACATTCACACTTTAACATAGTTAGTTTAAAATAATACATCAATTAATTTAGCATGTTTTTGGAGGGAAAAAAAAAAGCTAAATTAATTCTTAAAAAAACTACTCCAATTAACTATATTTACAAAATACTTATGTAAATTACAAAGGTTACTTTTTTTTTTTAAGTTACCTAGTAAGTCAACTTAAGTCAGCTGACAGTCATTATAAGTCAACTGTAAATTAAAAAGTCATCTTATAAATTAATTACATAACTTACCAAAGTTACTTATTTTGATAAACAGATAATTTCTGCAGACATTATTATATTGGTGTTGTCATTACCATTATGCAACGGATGACATTGATGGATTGGCTGTCCAGAGAGGAACAAGAACTTGAACAAATCAAGTACATCATTTCTCCTGATATTCTGAATTTACATTTTGTTAAAATGTCTGATAGATTCATTACAATTGACAAATCGAAAGAAAATGATCTAGAGAAATTAGCACATTTTTGTCATTCTAAGAACATTAAAAACAAACTAGACATTCCTTATTTGTCTACAGAATTTGTACATAAAGCACTAAGAAATCTTAAGCAAACAAATTCAAGAGGAGTTCATGAATTGGATAGTAAAATATTACAATTGTTTGAGTCATTTATTACTGACACTTTAACGTATATAGACAAAACATATTTTCCTATAAATATAATGACATGTTAAAAAAGCTAAGGTTATAGTACCCATTTTCAAGAATGGTGATAGCACTGACCCATCGAACTATAGGCCTATTTCAATTCTTTCTACTCTCTCGAAGCCTCTTGGAAAGCTAAATTTTATATTCTTGATCATTTCACTAAAAACAGCCTCTTATACATGAAAATAAGTCTGGTTTCAGAGCTAAGCTAAATTCTAAAGCTAAGCTAAACGTCGTGTCACACAGCTCTTGCATCTATGATAGAACAATCGCTAAATAATATTAATAAGGGACAATTTTCTAGAACATTATTTGTTGACTTCTCAAACGCTTTTGATGTAATTACTAGACCATGACCTTCTTCTAGGTAAATTAAAACTATATGGCATTCATTCTAAATCTCTTGAATTTCTAAAATCGTTCAGTTCTGACAGAGAACAGTGTGTTTATGTAAATAACCAAAAGTCACAATATGAAATTGTTACAGCTGGAGTACCGCAAGGATCTGTTTTAGGACCTTTGTTATTTTCTGTCTACATAAATGATCTCCCCCATTATGTTTCTACTTCTTGTGAAAAGAGTTCACAAGAAGTAGAAATATGAAGGGGGAGATGAAACTACATTACATTCTCAAAGTACAGATTTGAATAATCTCTCATTACAAAAAGGAGCTAGTGAACTACAGGAATGGACTGAATGCAACCACATGGCCCTCAATCCAGACAAAACAAATTCCATGCCAATTACAAGACAAAAAAGACAAAATGTATCTCCTTCATTTAAAATTTGCAATTGCTGAAGTACAATGTCATAAGCTTTTTGGTGTAACTTTAGACAATAATTTGTCCTGGGTGAAACATATACTACTCAACATTTGCTTCAACTCACTGACAAAAACAATTTGTTTAAAAAATCTGTTGAATTTATTCAAATAAAAGTTGTACTTTTTCATTAATATGTCATCTTACAACAAAGAAAAATCACAATTAACCAAGATGTCATTTCAATAACACTGTAAAGTAATCACAGAACAAGCCTACCTCCCCACCCAAAAAAAAAAAAAAAAAAAAGATATCAGGCTATTGGGACAAAATTTTTTTTGGTCAAATTATGTAAAATCAACGATACACAACCAAAGCAAGTCTTTTAGTAACGTGTGTGACCTCCTCGGGTCGCTATGACAACATCTCCAAAGACGACTAACAGACACTGAGATGGCCAGGAGCGTTGTAATGCGGGAGGCGGGGGCGTCTCAGCATCAAGTGGCTCAAGCTTTAAATATCATCCAAAGTGCCATTTTTTGGATGTGGATTCGTTACCAAATCACAGGTTCTGTCACTAGAAGGCATGCACGTGGCAGATCTCGCATTAGCACTCAGCGGGAAGACAAAGACAGATTTTTGGTGGTTCAAGCTCACCGACACCCCTTTTGGTCCGCTGAAAAGCTGCGCAGTGCTCTCCAAAACGGTAGAGAAGCCCCAATTTCCACTCAGACAGTGAGGAGAAGACTACACGAAAGTGGTTTGAATTCGAGATCACCAACAGTAGGCTACATATCCCTTTGAAACGGTGCTATAGAGGAGCTCAACTAGCTTGGGCACAAGAGCACGCTACATGGACACTCGGTGATTGGACACCCGTCTTTGTTTACGGACGAGTCCAGATTTTGCCTGGACATGAATGATGGCCGCAAGAGAGTGTGGAAAGGCAAGAACCAGCGATTCCACGATCAGTTTGTTGCTCAGCATGATCGTTATGGTGGCGGCTCACTGATGGTTTGGGGAGGGATAAGCATGGAGGGTAAAACAGATCTCCACAGGCTGCAAAACGGAACTTTGACAGTGTTACACTCGGTTTGATGATGGTGTTTTCTTTATCAGTATCTGATTCAGCCCCGATGCTGAAGTCCTGATAAGGTGTAACTCAGATTCGTTATTCACACAGCCTGCTCAATCAGCATACAAGTCACAAAGTCGACGTATGAAGTTTTCCACTTTTATTCAGCACACATCAACAACTGCATACAATTCTCAACTCAACTCAACAACTTTCAAATTTACTTTCCAGCTTCACTATCAACAACAATCTCACAAAACACACGGAGCATCGAATATATAATTTTTTTTCCTCCTTCGAGATGACGACAGCTCGTTCTAGAAAATGACGCATTACAACCAACCAATCAGAATTAAAGATCGTCATCACTGACTTACGTCATACTTCTCTCTTCCTGCCAAAAGAATGTTCTCCATTATCTACGACCATCAAGAAACTTCGATCGATAGTAAACAAATAGATCCAGAAAATTCTACAACAATATCGACTAACCAAAATTATCAACGTTATACAAAGCCTCTCCTAACAACAATGCAAACTCAAATCAAAGGTAAATAAACTCCATTATTGAATACTTTGCAAAACGAAATGATTAGATCTATCGTGCGCGTTTCCGACATACTTTCGTTCGCGTTTCAACGTAACAGACAGCAATTAGGTAAAGAGATGAGATCCTGGACCCTATTGTGAGGCCTCAAGCTGGAGCCATTGGCCCTGAGTTAATTCTGATGGACAACAACACACGCCCACACAGGGCATGCATCGTGGACGAGTACCTGGAGGCAGAAAGCATATACTATGGAGCATATGGAGTGGCCAGCCAGGTCACCTGACCTGAATCCAATTGAGCACGTTTGGGACATGTATGCTAACGAAAGCCGTCCATGCACGTATCAACCCACCCCGCATTCTGGTTCAGCTTGGGCAGGCCCTTCAGGAGGAGTGGGACAGATTTCCACAGCACAAAATTCGACGCCTTATTTGTTCCATGAGGAGGCACTGTCAGGTGGTCATAGCGATCCGAAGAGGTCACAGGCATTACTAACAGACTTGCTTTGGTTGTTTCTCATTGATTTTACATGATTTGACAAAAGTTCTTTTTTTGCCCCATTAGCCCAATATCTTGATTTTGGGGTGTAGGCTTGTTCTGTGATCATTTTACAGTGTTATTGAAATGAAATCTTGGTTATTTGTAATTTTACTTTGTTGTATGATGACATATTAATAAAATCGTACCACTTTTATTTGAATAAATTCAACAGATTTTTTAAACAAATTGTTTTTGTCAGCGAGTCGAAGTGAATGTTGAGTAGTATATATTTCAAATATTAGTAAAACTATTTCTAAAAGGACTTACCAATTATCAAGGATAAAGCATTTACTAAATTTACATTCTCGTAAACTGTTTTATTCCGGTCAAATTCAATCATTTATTGATTATTCTTCTACTATTTGGGATTCTGCTATTGGCAATGCAATGAAGCCTTTAATTAGAATTCACAAACATGCAATTAAACAAGTTATTCTTAAACAAAAAAATCTCTCCAAACTATAAACGGATCAATATTCTACCTCTTACAGACAGACTAAAATTTAATAAATGTGTTTCCATGCACAAGGTTCTTTCAGGCAATCCATCTTTGTAGATCTTTCTTCTTTTAAAAAAAAAAAACAACTGCCAGATCGTCCACAAAATTAAATGTTCCAATTCCAAGAATTGATCTCTTCAAAACTAGACTAGCTTATTCCAGTTCTACTTTGTGGAATATACTTTCCTGAAGATCTCCACACTCCAGCATCTAAATTTACACCATTTAGACCACTTCTCCTAAAACACATTAAAAATTAAATACACATTAATTGTTAGTGCCAATGACGAAGTCCGACAGATCATCACACAAGCCATTGGACAACACGATGACCTGCTCACTTTGGTGAAAAAACGTAAACTCCGATGGTATGGCCACGTCACCAGATCATCAGGTCTTGCAAAGACCATCCTGCAAGGCACAGTGCAAGGAGGTAGAAGAAGAGGGAGACCGAAAAAGAGGTGGGAGGACAACATTCGAGAATTGACTGGTTTGACACTGAGCGAAACAATCAGGGTTGCTGAGGACAGGAAAAGATGGAGTACGCTGGTGCCCCTACGACCTCCGAGTTATGGGATAGGATAGGATAGGAATTGTTAATGTTGTTGATTGATATTCCTAAAGCACGTTAAAAATTAAATACACATTAATTGTTAATGTTGTTGATTGATATTAACAACATTAATTGGATTTCAATTGTTTGAAAATGATTTTATCTAATGACTTTGTTTATTTGTTATTGTTCCATGATGTAATTGTTATAACCTTGAGTTGTATTTAATAGTTATTGCTAAAGCCCCAAGGGCAAGATGTACACAAAAGCGCATCCAGCGCTTTTCTTTTACCCTTGAAAAATAAAATTGTTATTTTATCTTATCTAATCTTATCTTATCTTCGCTCTTGTTTTTGGCTTTGTCCGGCGAGAGGTGATATTTGCGCACTTTTCTGTGATTTTCTTATAATCCTGACAGAGAACAGTTTGTTTATGTAAATAAACCAAAAGTCACAATTTGAAATTGTTACAGCTGGAGTACCGCAAGGATCTGTTTTAGGACCTTTGACCTTGTGATTTTCGATCTACATAAATGATCTCCCCCTTCATATTTCTACTTCTTGTGAAAAGAGTTTACAAGAAGTAGAAATATGAAGGGGGAGATGAAACTAGCAGTTCTAGCATGTCCTGAGAACAGAGAAGAAGAAGAAATCCTCTCAATTCTCCGAGAATAAGTTGAGGCAGCAGTGCAATCGCTGAAGAAAGGGAAGTCAGCGGGAGTGGACAACATACCCACGGACTGCTTCAAGCAGGAGGAGAAGCGATGGTTGACGCACTCACCATTATCTGTAACAAAATCTGGCAGAGTGGGGAGTGGCTTACACCATGGACCCAGTCGCATGTCACCACTCTTCCCAAAAAAGGTAACTTTCAGGAATGTGAAAATTACCACACCATCAGCCTCATCAGCCATCCCCGCAAGGTCCTCCTGAAAATAATTCTCAACAGGTTGAAACCCCAAGCTGAACAAATCATAGCTGAAGAACAAGCAGAATTCAGGGCAGGGCGAAGTACCCCTGAACAGATTTTCAACCTCACAATAATCTGCAAGAAATATCTACAGCATCAACAACATCTATATCATGTGTTCGTAGACTTCAAAAAGGCAGTTGACCAAGTCTGGCATGCAGCTCTGTGGGCAACCATGAGAGTGTACAACATCATCCCTAAAATTATTGAAGTCATCAAAACTGTATGGCAGGGCTACCAGTGCAGTCCTCCACAACAGCGCCATCGGAAACTGGTTCAGAACAACAATCGGTGTGCGTCAGGGATGCCTACTCTCTCCAACACTCTTCAACATCTTCCTAGAGCGCATCATGTCAGATGCCTTGCAGATCATGAAAGCACAGTCAGCATAGGGGGAAGAGCAATCTAAAACCTTCGTTTTGCGGACGACATTAATGGATTGGCTAGAGAGAAACAAGAACTTGAACAGCTGGTACAGAGACTTGACACCACCTCCAGAGCCTATGGAATGGAAATAGGTGCAGAGCAGACCAAAGTGCATGACCAACAACACCAATGGCATCAACACGGACATCAAAGTCCAAGGCCAATCCCTCAAAACAGTGCATAGCTTCAAATATTTAGGAGCCATTGTATCAGACAATGGGTCCCGACAGGCAGTCCTCTCCAGGATCGCACAAACTGCTGCCCTGGAGAGGTTAAAGCCAATTTGGAAAGACAGGACCATCAGCCTACATTCCAAGGTAAGACTGCTGCGCTCCCTTGTCATCTCCATCTTCCTATACGCTTGCGAAACATGGACCCTCACAGCAGATCTACAACGAAGAATACAAAGCATAGAGATGAGGTGCTACAGCAGACTTCTGGGCATTTCCTATACCCAGCACATCACCAACGACGAAGTCCAACAGACCATCACATAAGCCATTGGACAATATGATGACCTGCTCATAATGGTGAAAAAAACTGAAACTCCGATGTTATGTCCACGTCACCAGATCATCAGTTCTTGTAAAGACCATCCTGCAAGGCACAGTGCAAGGAGGTAGAAGAAAAGGGAGACCGAAAAAGAGGTGGGAAGACAACATTCGAGAATTGACCGGTTTAACACTGAGCAAAACAATAAGGGTTGCTGAGGACAGGGAAAGATGGAGTACGCTGGCTAAACGATCATCTGTGGTGCCCCTACGACCTCCGAGTTACGGGATAGGATAGGATAGATGAAACTACATTACATTCTCAAAGTACAGACTTGACTAATCTCTCATTACAAAAAGGAGCTAGTGAACTACAGGAATGGACTGAATACAACCACATGACCCTCAATCCAGACAAAACAAATTCCATGCTAATTACAGAACAGAAAAGACAAATGCATCTATAAAACCTCCTCCATTAAAAATTTGCAATACAATAATTGCTGAAGTACAACGTCATAAGCTTCTTGGTGTAACTTTAGACAATAATTTGTCCTGGGTGAAAAATATTTCAAATATTAGTAAAACTATTTCTAAAAGGACTTACCAATTATCAAGGATAAAGCATTTATTAAATTTACATTCTCATAAACTGTTTTATTCCAGTCATGTTCAATCATTTCTTGATTATTCCTATACTATTTAAGATTCTGCTAGTGGCAATGCAATTAAGCCTTTAATTAGAATTCACAAACATGCAATTAAACATAAAATCTCTCAAGACGAATATAAATGGATCAATATTCTACCTCTTACCGAAAGACAAAATTTTGATAAATGTTTTTTCATACAATGGCAATCCGTCTTCGTATCTTTCTTCTTTTTAAAAAAATGTGTTTTCATGCAATGGCAATCCATCTTCATATCTTTCTTCTTTTAAAAAAAAAACAAACAACTGCCAGATCTTCCACAAAATTAAATGTTCCAATTCCAAGAATTGATCTCTTCAAAACTAGTCTAGCTTATTCCGGTTCCACTTTGTGGAATAACTTTCCTAAAGATCTCCGCACTCCAGCATCTAAATTTAAAACACGTCTCCTAAAACTCATTAAAAATTAAATACACATTAATTGTTAATTTTGTTGATTGATATTAACATTAATTGGATTTCAATTGTTTGAAAATGATTTTATCTAATGACTTTGTTTATTTGTTATTGTTCCATGATGTGATTGTTATAACCTTGAGTTGTATTTAATAGTTATTGCTAAAGCCCTAAGGGCAAGATGTAAAAAGGTACCTCCAGTGCTTCTCTTTTACCCTTGCAAAATAAAATTGTTATCTTATCTTATCTTATCTTATCTTATCTTATCTTATCTTATCTTTTCTTATCTTCGCTCTTGTTTTTGGCTTTGTCTGGCCGGAGGTGATATTTGCACACTTTTCTCCGATTTTCTTATAATCCTATTTTTGTCCAAGCTACTGGAGGAATTTGTTTCAAGTTTTGTAAATACTTAGACATTCCCTATGTCTCCAACATAAAACCAAACTTATGCAAATCGAGCAATGTAATCATGATGACGTCACTTTTTGTTTTCTTTACATTTCCTTTTAACTAGGTCATGAGCATCAGTATCTTTACAATCTGGGAATAATATCTTCACAATTCTCCTCTTCCTCTTTCTCCTCCAACTTCTTCTCTCTTTTTGTCCTCCTTTATTGTCTGAAACACAGGGAGTGTGAGAGACAGCACGCGACGGAACTTTGTTATTATTATTATTTTCCTCTTATGTATAAAGTGTTTTAAATATATCTATACATGTATGATTTCCTTTCTATTTTCTTTTCTTTCAGTTTGACGAAGAAGATCTTGATGACGATGACTATGATGCTCCAACAAACTTCAAAACTATAAAAATTCATGTGAAATCATTACGAGCAGATTCCCTTGTCAGTTCTGCTTTGGACATCTCTCGGAAGTAAGCTGAAGGATACTAAACCATGTCTATTAGGGCAAATAATAGTAATCTCCTCTTCACAATGATCAACTAATAAAATAAACTATTAAAAAAACAAAATTTGCCACTTTCTGGAAATTTAGTATTTTAAATTCCCACTTTCTTTATCCATTGTTCTCCCTCATTCCTACTCTATTTTATCAATCTACTATACAATCTCCTTCTTGTCTTGAAAACTCTTCCAAAACTCCTCATTTGTGTATGAGGTCTATTGGGTCAGTTTGGGAATATTGGGACGCTTTCTGCCAAATGATCACTAAAGCTTTTTATGACATTATTATTTAGCAATGTAGGTTTTTTATATGTGTGTGCTCTGTTGATATTTTATAATGATGTTTATATTTTATTTTGATTTTGTAAACGGGGTTTCAATAAATTAAGAGTATAGCCTCAGCGTATCCTTCATGGGATGCCTTTATTGTAAAGTGACCAGCTGGTGGAATGCCTTCAGTGTTACCACTAGGGTTGTTTCAACAGATTGTTTATACGGATCATGGGTGAGTCCTCTTTCAACCAAGTTGTGTTCCTGATTCGACTCTTTGGTGTCCGTTGAACCATGTGGGTTCGGGCACTGAATAGAATAGACCCAATGTTTCCCGGCGTGTCGTAAGAGGCGGCTAACAGAGGGGGAAAGTCTTCTACACAGAAGTCATCAGCCAGGACAAGGAACCTCATGTTACTACAGGTTCAATGACCACGTGCTCGGGGCTAAGGCGAGGCACACTATATTCGTGGATATCGTCTGTGGCCAACAGCCTGGAGAGGATTGGGCCCTGCCAGGTCTTTCTTGCCCAAGATACACTGCACGATGAAAAGAACCATTTACTCCATACCAGATCGGTTGTCGCCCGGGTCTCCAAGGACCACGCCTTCTGTTGGCCACCAGGACGGAGGTGATAAGTGTGCTACTGATGGGCAACTTAGCAACATTGTCATAGGAACCTGGAATGTCAGGACCCTAACTGCGGATGGAAAATTAGAAGAACTGGCCCACGAGCTGGACCACTATCGATGGAACATTTTAGGTATCAGCGAACTGCGCTGGAAAGGCCTAGGTGAAACAACGACTGACAAAGGCCACAAGCTTTATTTCAGCAGGAGAGATGACAGACACGAACACGGCATTGGATTCTTGGTCCACAAGAACATTCTAGCCACTGTCATGGGTTGCGCCTAGTCTCCAGTAGACTCATTACCATGCGTCTGAGAGCAGCCCATTTCAACATCACAATCATCAAGGCCTATGCCCAAACATAAGACTATGATGATAGCGAATTGTAGGATTTCTATGAAAATCTACAGGATGTCCTTGACCAAGTGCCGAAGAAGGACATAGGCATAGTGCAAGGTGAATGGAATGCCAAGGTTAGCCAAGAGGTGCACCACAACTGGGGAGACACATGTGGACCCCACTGCAACAACGAGACAAATGACAGGTGTGTGAGACTTGGAGTTTGCCAGATACAACAATCTAATATTGGCAAACACGCTTGATCTCCACAAAAAATACAGACCCGGTAGGGAGCATCATAATCAGATCGACACATCATGGTCAAGACCGCTTCAGATCAAGCATCAACATTGGCAGGACACACACTTTTTCAGGAGCAGACATCAAAAGTGATCACGATCTCGTGATTATGTCTTTCCGGCTCCACTTGAAGAGAGTAAATACAGCAAAGTGCACAAGACTGAAGTTCGACCTGGACAATCTGCAAGACCCGGAGGTGGCAGAACTATTTCAGGCCACAATTGGAGGGAAATTTGCACCACTGCTCATTTTGAGGGCTGGTGAAGTAGATGTCAACACCATGACCACCACCTTCAACTCAGCTGTGACAGATGCCGCCACTGAGATCCTTGGCAAGCACCGGATAAAGAAGCCGTGGATCACACCTGAACTTTTGGACCTGTGAGATGATAAAGAAAAAGAACACCTCACAGGCAGCTGATGGCTACTAAAAAATCAACAATGATATCCGAAAAGGCATGAGCACAGCAAAGGAGAACTGGATAGAAGATCAATGCCAGGAAATAGAGAATAGTCTGAATAAGAACAACAGCAAGAAGGCATACCAGACTGTGAAGTGGCTGACAAGTGTTAAACAGCCCAAGATTTCCATGATCCAAAGCAAGTCTGGCATATGCCTTACAGAAGAACGAGAAGACTTGGATAGATGGACAGAGTACTGCTCTGACCTTTAGGCTTTACAACCACACACCAAACGGAGACCCATCAGTTCTAGCATGTCCCGAGAACAGAGAAGAAGAAATCCTTCCAATTCTCCGAGAAGAAGTTGAGGCAGCAGTGCAATCGCTGAAGAAAGGGAAGTCAGCGGGAGTGGACAACATACCTGCGGAACTGCTTTAAGCAGAAGGAGAAGCAATGACTGACGCCCTCTGTAACAAGATCTGGTAGAGTGGGGAGTGGCCTATACCATGGACCCAGTCACTTGTCATCACTTTTCCCAAAAAGGGTAACCTTCAGGAGTGTGAAAATTACCGCACTATCAGCCTCATCAGCCATACCAGCAGGGTCCTCCTGAAAATAATACTCAACAGTTTGAAACCCCAAGCTGAACAAATCATAGCTGAAGAACAAACAGGATTCAGGGCAGGGTGAAGTACCACTGAACAGATTTTCAACCTCGGAATAATCTGCGAGAAATATCTACAGCACCAACAACATCTATATCATGTGTTCGTAGACTTCAAGAAGGCGTTTGACTGAATCTGGCATGCAGCTCTGTGGGCAACCATGAGAGTGTACAACATCAGCCCTAAAATTATTGAAGTCATCAAAAGCCTGTATGACAAGACTACCAGTGCAGTCCTCCATAACAGAGCCATTGGAAACTGGTTCAGAACAACAATTGGTGTGCGTCAAGGATGCCTACTCTCTCCAACACTCTTCAACATCTTCCTAGAGCGCACCATGTCAGATGCCCTTGCAGATCACGAAGGCACAGTCACCATAGGGGGTAGAGCAATCTCCAACCTTTGTTTTGAGGATGACATTGATGGATTGGCTGGAGAGGAACAAGAACTTGAGCCTATGGAATGGAAATAAGTGCAGAGAAGACCAAAATGATGACCAACAACACCAATGGCATCAACATCAAAGTCCAAGGCCAATCCCTCAACACAGTGCATAGCTTCAAATATTTAGGAGCCATTGTATCAGACAATGGGTCCCAACAGGAAGTCCTCTCCAGGATCGCACAAACAACTGCTGCCCTGACAAGGTTGAAGCCCATTTGCAAAGACAGGACCATCACTCAGTCTACATTCCAAGGTAAGGCTGCTGCGCTCCCTTGTCATCTCAATCTTTTGGAACTTTATCCTTTCATTAATCAAACAAATGATCAAACAGCAAATATAAAGTTAGGCTCCTAGCCCAGGGGGCCGGGGGGCAAACTTGTTTTTTCCAACCTAGTTCCAGTCATTCGCCCAAAAAGGCAATCACCGAAGTCGAACGAAGCTCTCCGATGTGTTACGAAATGATGCTTGCATGACTACGACTAGCTGACATTAAAAATGATCGCTGTTGCTTCTAATTCTGTTCGATTTATGCAGATTTAGCATATCGCAACGGTATACTTTGTTAATATGAGCATAATATGAGCACAATTATTATCGACCATATTTAATAGTTGCGTTCCTTGATTTGCATTTTGTTAGTTCTCAGCAGTAAAGGCTAATAATAGCATTGCCCATTTCCTGCCTAGAACCAAGTAGACACTGTTATACAGTATACATAGGCATTATTATATTATAAGTCAGTCTCCGCGCAGCGAAGAAGCTCACTAGCTGAATATAATTATTAGACCTGTATTGTTTGTTTTATACGTAAATAAATGTATAAACTATATCTATTCTAATTAATAATATTTAGGCCTATATTTTATAATATTCGAATCTTGAAATTTCCGGAAAAGGACGAGTAGGCTAAGCGAATTTTTTTTTTATAACTCGAGATCAGAGTTAAATTAATAGTTAGTTATTCATTGCTTACAGAGTCCAGCGGACTGCAAAGAGCCGAATCAGGACCACAAAATCGAGACCACAACTTTGCAAGTAGTAGTAGTAGTAGTAGTAGTAGTAGTAGTAGTAGTATAGTTATTTAGTTAAATCTTTAATTTATTTATTTGTTTTGTTTGTGTGTTGTTATTATTATTATTATTATTATTATTATTATTATTATTATTATTATTATTATTTGTTTCTTTGTATTATTATTATTATTATTATTATTATTTATTATTATTATTATTATTATTATTATTATTATTATTATTATTATTATTCCTACTTTTAAAAAAAAAGAAAAAAGAATAGTGTGCTGCTGTGCGTGCTCCATGGTGTAAATATGGTCAGTGACGTTTTGTTTGTTTTTGCTGAAGTTGGGTGTAACCCGAAATATTCAGATAGTGTTACTGGTTATTTTTTCTTATAGATTTACCAAAGTTTTCAGATGATTTATAGAAATTTCCGCCCGCCACGCAACATGATTTTAATACGTGTTTCTCATTAAAATACATATCATTGAAATACACATAACAAATGTACTGTATCAGTTAAAAAGAATAATATTAGTTAAATAAATAATTGCTTTGGTGCTTGCACTAAAAATGTCACTGTTTTTTGAGACCATTATAAACTTGCTTTGCCTTGTTGTGCTGAAGTGACATCAACGTACCCATAGCGCTTTGAAGTTTTGTCATGGTTTTATTGTTGATATAGATGTGAAATCGTTGTATGTGTGCTTTATGTGTAATGTATTACTTTTACTCCTTATTACTAATTGTGTCAGTATATTATTCATCATAAAATAATAATAATAATAATAATAATAACTGCTTCAAAATGCAAATCTCGACTTGAGCTTGAAGCTGTGCAGATCGAAATAGAATTAGATCTAGCAGCGGCTATTTTTATGCACGGATGTTTCACCACAGGCTCTGAAGTCTTTTCTTTTGTCTTTGTAAACTCCTAAATACGTACGTAGTATAGTATGTAATTGAGGCCTACGAAAGACGAGAATTCCCAGCCTGTGGTTTCACGTAGTCCTGCCAGCATTCGTTCGTAAAACATCGGATAGCTCCGCTCGACTCGGAGAGCTTCGTTCGACTTCGGGAATTGCCTTTTTCGGGAAAGTGACTGGAACTAGGTTGGAAAAAACAAGTTCGCGGCCGGGGGCCGTATAGCCAGACAAGGGAGGTGGGAGGGGGGGGGGGGGGGGGGGGAAAGATGGGGGGGGGGGGGGATAGGGATACACAATTAATACATAGTGATTACAAGAACGGCACTATATTACAAGACACAGCAGCCTCTGACTACAAACAATAACATATGCACTAAATGAAAAAGCAACAACAATGTTCAAACATTTGTGACACCTCTTAAAAAAAGAAAAATCATGAAATAAAATAAAATAAAAAATAAATAAATAATAAATTGATATGCACTCAAAAGAACAATTGCATAAAGATGCAAGATAAAACAAAAACAACAGTCATCAGAGAAGTGAAAGAACAAGCGAAAGAATGCCAGAACAGTGAAGCACACATGCATGACAACCAAACAGTATTAATATTTTGGAGGGAAAAAAACAACAACATGTAAATAACCATAATCTTCCTATACGCTTGCAAAACATGGACCCTCAACAACAACAAAGAATACAAAGCATGGAGATGAGGTGCTACAGGCATAGGGCATTTCCTATACCCAGCACATCACCAACGACGAAGTCCGACAGACCATCGCACAAGCCTTTGGACAACAAGATGACCTGCTCACAGTGGTGAAGAAACGGAAACTCCGATGACATGGCCACGTCACCAGATCACCAGGCCTTGCAAAGACCATCCTGCAAGGAGGTAGAAGAAGAAGAAGAATGAAAAAGAGGTGGGAGGACAACATTCGAGAATGGACTGGCTTGACACCATGCGAAGCCATCAGGGTTGCTGAGGACAGAGAAAAATGGAGTACGCTGGTTAAATGATCATCTGTGGTGCCCCAACGACCTCAGAGTTACGGGATAGGATAGGATAGGACATACTCTTTCAGTAGAATTGCCTCACGTACATTCTGGAAAATTGTGCCCACTATCCAAAACAGTTGCATCCGCATCCAAAATTATGTAAACGCATTGGAATAAACTCAATAAACTCACCCTGTGTAACATTTTACAATGAAGTCTGGGGGTAATTTCTATGTGTGCATGTGTAAATATGTATTTTACTAAATAACTAAGATGTGCTTATTATATTTTTATCGTCTTTTATTTTCAGCCATGTGGATGAAATCTTTTATGACAGCCGCCTTAGACTGAATGGAGAAAAACTTTTGAAAAAGAGCAAACAGGTTGGTTGGTTAATTCACATATAAAATGATCGTTTTAACTCTTTCTATAATTTGTCACGTTATTGTGTAGCGCCAGTGCATAACATTTTCATGCCGACATACGCATACATGTACCTCTACTTTCCAAAGTCGCAGTGTGGAGACTCAACATAGTAAATTAAGGTGGAAAAACATCTTATATTTTTGTTTTAGAGTACGTTTGCAATGTTGTCTAGCATTGCCTGCTGTTGTTTCAAAGAAAGTGGGCTTCTAACATGGAAGGGAATGCTGAAAGTGATATGAGTGGACAAAGTGGCAGAGAAGAAAGTGATGAAGGTGAACGTAATTCCACCACTATAGGGATGAGCTACAATTATTGGAGATAATGTTCACCGTTTTCCACAGAAGGAAAGGTCTATTAATCAATTTGTAGCTTATTTTGTGGAAATCGGATGTGCAAATTTGGGTGGGTGGGGGAAGAAGGTGAGGGGGGGGGGGGAGAGAGAAGGGGGTTTCAGTTACAAAGATAATTCTATCCAACTTGGCTATTGGTTAGTCCATTCTAATTGTTTTTTTATGGACCTAAACTTTCAAGTCTCTACTACATTTTTTATATTTTTTTTACAAATCTGCCAGTATGGAACAATAGAAGGGATGCACCCCTGCCTGTATATAATAATAATAATTACTAGATGCTGTATGTGCCTTTTTCCCAAATCATACGCGCTCACGTGTTACAGACACTCCTACATACACAACTAACACACGTACACATTCATCACTCACACATGGTATAAAACAAGTCGCTTTTAGAACTTAGTCATTGTTTATATGGTCCAGTGGACTGCATCGAGCTGAATTAGGACCACTCGCTTTTAGAAGACTGAAAGGAAATCAAATTTTATTTTTCGTAACTTTAGACAGACTGCATCCAGTACCATTATTGAAGGGGGAAACCGGAGTACCCGAAGAAAACCCTCAATGACCTGAAAAGTCTCCTACCTAAGCCATAAGTTCGTTCTATGCTGGGTTGGAACCAGCAAGCTTTGGCCTAGCAACCGAGCTGCCAGGCCACCCCTGTATAAAATAAGTTAATTCTAATTATGGATTTGATCCTCTCAAAGATGAAAGAAAACAAAGCATAATTTTATGTTTCAAACACTAAAATTTGAATATGCACACATAAATGCACATGTGTTCATACGAAATATCATCACCACAAGATAATGTAATTTGCAACCAAGCAGCATTTCTAACTATATTTAAATCAATGTGACTGTATATTGTGTTTCAGGTGTCGGAAAGAGATTATGTGGATGTAATCATGGAAAAAGTAAGCGAAGAGGAAAAACTGATAGTGAAACGGGTAAAGGTCATGGGAATATCAGCTGAGAAGACGAGCAAGGACAAAACTACAGTTACAGTCAAAGTGTGGAAAAACGCTTTCCCCATTGCCGATACATGAGCAAACTGCTTTTTCTTCACAAAAGTGGTAGAGCTATTAACATTTGTTCTCATTTTATGTTATGTCATAGTAGTGCCATGAGATTGCATTCACTGGCGGGAACCACGGAAAATTTCAAATATTGGTCTAAGCCTGTGTCAAAACATGAACTAAGATTCTGAACTATGCACTATCCTAATGCCATGATATAACACCACTTTGAGGTCTCAACTTGGAAGAGCGCACATTTCATCACACACACACACACAAGTGTTAATAGTAATTCATTATATATATATATATATATATATATATATATATATATATATATATATATATATATATATATATATATGCAAGTGTTATAGCACTTCATTATATGCATTGTGTAGTATCATATGTATTAACAATCTGAGTTTATTGGAATACCCCCGTTGGGGTGCCAGGGGTTTCAGTATAAATAGTATCCCCACTTTCTGGAAATTTAGTGCTTTAAATTCCCACTGTCGCTGTCTTTCACATTTGCTCTTTCTCATTCCTGCTCTGTTTTATCAATCTGCTATACTATCGATCGTCTTCTTCGCTAGACCAGTCACCTACGTTTTTTCTTGAAAACTCTTCTGGGACAAGACTCCTTATTTGTGTATGAGGTCTGTTGGATCAGCTTGGGAATATTGGATGCTTTCTGCCAGGTGATCACTAGGGCTTCCTATGATGTTATTATGGTGGCAGGTGGTCACTAGGGCTTCCTATGATGTTATTATTTAGCAATGTAGGCATTTTATATGTATGTGTTTTGCTGATAATTTATAATGATGTTTGTATTCTATTTTGTTTTTGTAAACGGGGGTTCTAATTAGAGTACAGCCTTAGCGTCCCGTGCGTGGGATGTCTTTATTGTAAAGTGACTGGCTGGTGGAGAGCTTTCAGTTTTACCACTAGGGTTGTTTCAGCAGATCTTTTAGGCGGATCAGGGGTTATCTGGTCCTGATTTGGCTCGGAAGAGTCCGCTGGACCTAAAGCAATAATCATGTAATGTAATGTAATGTAATGTACTGGAATGTGCTACTATAATTATGAAACAAATTCAGTGATCACCTTCATTCTACTCTTCCTTTTCCAAATGGTATGTATTCATTTGAACCTTTGCTATACAATACATCGCTATTTTGCATCTTATTTACCCATCATATGAAGAAAACTACCCATATCACACAAAGAACTGAATATTCGGATTAGTACGTAAAACTACCCATCTGCATAATGAAAATATAAATGAGGAATCAAAAAAATCCTGCAGCAGTCTCTCTGAAATTTCTGTGTGTGTGTGTGTGTGTGGGTGTGTGTGTGTGTGTGTGGTTAGTTAGAAACGCCGTTATTCTGACATACACTTGAACCTCTACGTACTTTCTTTTGACGGATCCCGTTATTTTGACATCAAAACAGGGTTCAGTTAGGGTCTGTGTTGGGGTTAGGTTAAGGGTTAGGGTTTGAGTTGGGGTTAGAGTTAAAGTTAGGGTTAGCTTTAAAAAATGGACAAATTTGTACAAATGTCAAAGTAACGTATGTAGAGTTTCATGAAAGTCATCACAACGGCGTTTCTACACGGTTGTGTATGTGTGTGTGTGTGTGTGTGAGAGAGAGAGAGAGAGTAAGAGAGAGTGAGAGAGAGAGCCTGGTAGACTATAGCATGTAGGTTATAGGTATAAAATTCAATTCAATGGCTTTTTTATTAACTTCAAGAGGATTTAAAGAATATCTTTTGCAGGACTTCTGAAGTTCTCGTTATTTTGCTTCTTACACCTCACTGACGTTGGCGCGGCAACACTGAAAAAAAATAAATGAGAGAAATATCAATAAAACCTCACATGCAGTAGAGTAGTTACCACAACACACAAATATAATTATTGAAGTGACGTTATTGCCACTTGTAGTAAATGCAGTTGCAGTCAGGAAGTTGTCTAACAACATGTTTTACACCACAGACAGTCATGTTGGGCAATTAGCCAGCTTCATATAAAAATGTGGACCGTGACGCTGTAAGAGATCTATCAAGCATAGCTAGGTGGTTGTCTGTAGACATATGATATGCTTCAAAAGTCTGACCCTCGGATTAGGGTCAGCATCGCTTTAGGGCTGCTGTGCCAATTGCCTCCTTCATTATGCTAGTAGCATTCCAACGCAGCCCGATAAAATCACACGAACTACTATTGCATTTTTAAGTCAAGACATAGCACCCAACATCATGACCACATACTAAAAATAAAGAAACAATGCAATGTCAGCTCCAGCTCCTAGATATAGATTCATCCCAACTGCATTTTGATTGGATATTTATTAGAACATGCATGTACAGTACAACAAAAAGACAAAATATACCTTAACTTACCTGTCCATCAAACTGATTGTTGTACTCCGCATCATCGCCAAAGTGGTTCTCATGGATAGCATTTCTGAGGAGAATGGGGAAAGATCAGGTTCTGTAGGGGTTCTATCTTCTCGATGAACTACAACCGAGCTAAAATTTTATATTATGACATCTACAGTGTGTGCTCTGGAGCTGCTTTCTCACATCAACATAAAGGCACAATACACATACATAGGCTACCGTGAGGCATGTACACACAATTTCAGGCAGAAGCACCGACCCACCTCCAGCAGAATAGATGTACTGTACTTGTACATATATTCACGAAGCTTTGTTTAAGACTTTGAAAAATTGGAGAGAAAAAAATGAGAACCTTTACTCACTTGCAAACTACCAGCAAAACCCGCGGCACGCGTTTTTTCTGTACAGAGATTCTATTATTTTTTGAGGGATCACTATACCAGACCTGCCTACTGTTACGGATTTTCCCGTATTTTTACGGATTTGAGACCTAGAATACGAATATACGCAAAGGCCTTTAAAATACAAATGTTGGCACCTTTTCTTTTCTTTTTTTATTTTATTTTTATTTTAGTTTTTTGTTTTGTTATAAGACGTTTGTTTTGGGTTTTAAGACATTTCACACGGACCCATACATAGGCCTACTTAAGTCAGAAACAATTGAAACTTTTCATTGTCAGAGATTACTACATTAAGTTCAACCTGAATATCTGGACCCCAGAATCACCAGCCTTGAGAGAATGGATGAAAAGTGGGCTGCAGTTGGGAAGATTGAGCCCTACAAAGAGCTGGCTGCTGTAATGGGGGTGGGGGGGGGGGGGGGCTTTTGACAAACCCCCATTCAAGCGCTCATTGTGAGCGAGTGTTTTCCTGCATTAAGATATAAATCGTACAGATCAGCGATCCTGTTTAGGTGACAGTACACTTGAGAGTTTGCTAGTCCTCAAGTCCAAACCTGCTGCTACAGTGTACACCAGCAAAGAACTAGACAGACTCAAGAGCTGTTATAGCTTGCAGCTGAAAAAAAAACAGTGCTGAGTGACAGTTTGCGTATAATATTTCCCAGTCAGTTACTGTAAATAATTTATTTTGTAGCAAAGAACCAGACAGGCTCAAGAGCTGCTATAGCCAGCAGCTGAAGGAAAACAATGTTGACATTTTTGCACATCATATAAATTAGTCCTTCACTATAGATAAATTATTTTGTTGTTTCCAATTCCAATTTAAGTTTTTATCAACTGAATTTTTGCTCTCTAGCAATGACAGTTTTGCGCTTGTTCTGTAGTCAATAAATAAATAAATAAATCGTGGAACAGTGTATTTAAGGAATCAGTTTGAGTTTTTTTTTAATGCAGTGATTACTTCTTCTTTATTTTCACTAAGTTACATTTACAAATTGTTAAATTCCTACTTGCGAATGCATCGATTCGTCGAGAGTGAAAATACAAATTTTGGTCCCAGAATACCACATTTTGCCAGTCAGAATACTGAAACTGAAAATCTGAGGTAGGCAGGTCTGCTATACTAAATCACTATACTAAATCAACACCCTCATCCCCCCTCCCTCCCTACTATCATATGTAATCAATATATAAGTATATGAGCAATCTGTCTCAGTTACATGCAAATATTAGCACAAAAAGTGGATTTACACTTTTTTTCCGAGATGTGCAAACATGTAAACAGATGTCTCTCCTAAATCTGTTCACTTATTGTTTACACATATGTGACCTGATTGAAAACAAAAAGTAGTATATATGTCACTACTAGAACCTCTCTAACAAGGGACAGATTCATTAACACACATAGACGTACGTATGGACGGACAAACAGAAACACACACACACGAATTCCTTTGCAAACGCTGCCTTGATGTCTTCAATCTTGGTTGTAATTATGCAAAACCAAAAGTGTTTTTTACCCACAATGTCCTAATGGGAATAGTTTTTTTTTTTTGCGCAATATGAATATGGGTAGTTTTCTGCCCACATGTGTAAACAAGGGTACAGAAATATATATTTTCATAACTTTGTATTACAATACATTTTGTTAACTTAACATGTATAGCTGCGTTCCTCATGTCATTCCAAGGGCATTGATGGTAAGTTTGAGCAAAAATGTTCCAATCAGCAAGGAATGTACAGGTAAAAATGTGCCGCACTGTCAAAGGTTTTCTATCCAAACCAACGTGTAGTGAAGGTTAATCTAGAGTTCTGTGAATGCCTGAATCAAACTTTGTGGTCTTCCCAGCAGAATCCAACTGTGAACTCTGAATATAATCGACCATCAGTGAGCGACATTTGGACAGGAGATAATTCTTATAAAATTTCGACCCTAATGTAGCTATGGGATGTAAACAAGAACGACCAATATCGAGTGATGTTTGTAAGGAAGATAACCTTGTCAGTTCTCGACCCTGTGGTAGCCAGCAGTGAAGTGAACCATTTCACTGTGATCATTTATGTGGCAAGTGTAGCTGGCGGGTTTAACTAGTACAAAATAAATTATGGAACAATGTACTGGATTTATTTTATTTGACTTTTTAAACTCGGTTCTTGGTGAGTTTGGTTTTCAATAAAGCTACACGACCAACCACAAGTCACATATCCATAGAGAGAACTCACACAATACAAGACTGTTGTATTTGATTTTTAAAAAAGAATTCTTTCACCAATGTTGAATGGTCTGAATACATGCACATGTACTCAGAACACAAAAGCAGAAACCAAATTTCAGAATATTGTATTTTATTTTGTAAACATGTTTGTACTATAAATTGTTGTAGATTAATACATATAATTATTGTAAATAGATAACCTAAAGGTTCCGTTGACAGAAATCGAAAAAGGTCAATTAACAGAATTTTTGTCACACAATAAAATAGAAATTGGTTTTTGTGGATTAAAACTATTAATAAAATAAAACAATTAACACCTAATATAAACGTTTGAATTGACATTAAAAAAAAAAAAAACTTGGTAGATAGGTAGGAAGTTGGTTAATGATGCATTTTGTAAAGGCCATGTCTAGTTTGATCAAATCTGATGCCTACCGAAACATCAAAATGATGTCTGAAAAGGTATGCACACGGCAAAGGAGAGATAAATAGAAGAGTGTAACGAAAGGGGTTATATCAAGAATTGCGTGTATGCGTGCGTGATTTATTTGCGTGTTCGCCCGTCTCACACTTCCTAACTCTCAAGAATTCTTTTGTCGTCACACCCCCTTCTATTACTAGAAAATAACAAGAATCAACAAAAGTTTACATAAGTACATATAACTCCATCAATAATATGAAAAAAACGTTTAAGTAGTTTTGTACTCACGTACTTGAAGCGATAATCCGTGAAAACACACTTTCACAAAACCACAAATAAGTCCCATTCAGATAATCCAAATAACACCAGTCACCATAAACACCAATATCGATCTGGTCACTGTCGACAGAAAGAGAGAGTTTCCCCAATAGTCTCATGGAGGTTAGAATTTCACTGTGTCTTTCTTTGTCTCTAATCTCTGTCTCTGTCTATACACTGTCTTCCTTTCCTTATCCTTGGCCTTTCTATCTATCTATCCCTGGGGTTTCTCCCCTGTCTATCGTTGCTGTCGCTGCTGCTGTTGTGGCCGCTGCCGCCGTTGCTGCTGCTACTGCTGGGGTAGCGGTTGCTGCTGCTGCTGCTGCTGATGATGATGATGTGGTAGCGGTTGCTACTGCTGCTGATGTGGTAGCGGTTACTACTAGTGTTGTCAGTGGTTGCTGCTGATGATGATGTAGCAGGGGTTGCATGATGTAGCAGTGGTTGCTTCTCTCGTCTTCTTCTTCGTCTTCTTCTTTGGCTTCTTCTCTGGCCCCTTCTCGATACTTCCACCCTTCTTCTTCACGACTTCTTCTTCTTCTTCTCGTCTTCGTCTTCTTCTTCTCCTTCTCTTCTTCTTCTTCTTCTTCTTCTTCCTCTTCTCGTCTTCGTCTTCTTCTCCTTATTTTCTTCTTCTTCTTCTTCTTCTTCTTCTTCTTCTTCTTCTTCTTCTTCTTCTTCTTCTTCTCCTTCTTTCTTCTTCCTTCTTCTCCTTCTCTTCTGTCTTCCTTCTTCTCCCTTCTTCTTTCTCTTTCGCCTCGAGGCCCCTCAGCCGGAGACTTCTGAAAACATACAAGTTTTCCCCCACTAAATATCTTGATACATAGACTTTCTGTATTACCACATATACCTTTCTCTCTCTCTGTGACAGGACCAGACCAGCAACATATAATTCAAATCTCATATGTGTAGAACACAGTTCACACATACGCAAAAAATTGTAACTCTAATTATAACAACTTATTATTACATTCTTGCCGCTAATTACTTTCATTCACAAAAATAAATATAATACTATACATTGCAAGTTGAGGTTTCAACCTCAAATCAAATACTAATCCAATTTCAATTCGTTACTCAAAAATATACAACGATCCACCATCTCCATCACCCCCCTTATCCATCCTTCATACTAATATCAAAATTATCTATTATTAATTCTTATTCCACAATAAGTAGAATATAATTATGGTTAAATTATTATTATGTTCATAATACAATATTTCAATGATAAACAATATATACCTGCAGACGCAGCTGCTAGAAGTACAAACACAACCACTCCGTGGTACATACAAAAGAAGAATGCAAACATTTTTTTGAATACATGTAATTGGTGAACCGTCACATGACTAGCTCAACCAATCAGAAATTAGTAATCAATAAAAAAAATATTATGATTTATATCTTCTCACAGGAAGATACTACCAACAGTCATCGGACCGAAATATTATAAACCCGGTCCGTGACAATACCCCCTTCCTGCAAAAAGAAAACGCCCGAGTTTTCTGAATTTTATCAGAAAGAAAAAATTACTACAATCATGTCCACCTATACTGTACAAGAAGCAAACAGAGAAAACTGGTCATTAGCACTTAATCATAAACACTATTGTATTAAGCAATCACCCAAAGCGCAATAGACGTACAAAATATGTAGTTCAAGACCAAGCATGTCACCGTGATACAGCGAAACAAAAATCAATAAGGTACATAACAGATCATTTTACAGTATTCCACTGATTTCCAGTATTAAATATACAATAGCAGAAATATACACAAAGCATGTTCATTTTCCACAGATTTTATGGAATACACTGATCATAGTGTCCGGTTTTGGCTACAACTGTTTTGATGTACTCCTGAGCAAGCGTGCAAGATTCTAGGATCTTGTTTTTGATGTGTTTGAGCGGAATAGTGTCAGGGTAATGTGTTACCATATCAATGATGCTGAGTATGCATCTGTGACCTTCCTCTGACGGCGGACAAATCGGTTCTACTAAATCAACTGTAACCCGTTTGAATGTTTCTGAAATAGTCGGCATTTTTTCTAAAGGAACCGGTGGAATTTGACCTTGATCTTGGATGAGTGTGGAAGCACCCGAAAAAGGGTCGGACACACCTGGTAAATTCCCTACTATCAAATTGGCCACTGGTTGATCAATGACACAACACAACACAGTGCCAAAGAAAAACGGAGTGTCAACAGGCACTTTGGCCAACGGAAATTCCTCAATGTTTCCGCCGAATGTCAAACATTTACCCTCTTTGCCAGTGTACTGGTCGTGCGAAACCAGTCTCTTGCGAACTCCACAGATAGTAGCACCTGTGTCTCTGAGCACACTTGCTTTGAGGCCATTTACGGTACCTGACACTAGCTTGGGCTGACCACAGTTTTCATCACCAACTGGGCAAATGACTTCCGCGACTAAAGCTGACTGAGTGTTAACTGGAGGGTCCTGATATTTCTGCGAACCACTTCCAGTGTCTTGAGTCTCTGGGTATCCATTGCCACAAGCAGAAGGACACCATGCAGCTATGTGACCTGCACCCCCACAACAATAGCAAACTATGTCCTGTCTATTCTGTCTATTTAGAGGAGGACTACCTGCGAAACGAGAACCAGGTCTCGAATAGGTATTTCCACGTCCACGAGGAGCCTGCTTGTTCTGAGCGCCCTGTTGAGTATTCATGTTCTGATTTGCAAAGCCCCTATTCGGAATGGGACCTGCGGGTTGGTAGTTTCCACGCGGAGAGCCACGAAAGCCCGATCCCCGGAAATTATTCCATCTTTGACCCGTCCCACGAAATTGATTCTGAGTGGGTACATTCTGGGAAATCGACGCGGATGCAAATATCGAGTCATCTGACTTCCGTGCCAGTTTCTTTTCCGGATGAGCCATGCGAAATGCTTCAGCACTGTCTATCAACGCCGCGAATTTTGTCAAATTTCTTTCTTTCAAAAACACGGCGAGATCTCTTGAAACAGAAGCAATAAACTGCTCACACAAAATAAGATTCCATAGTCCATCAAAAGTCTTTTCACAATCTGATAGTTGGATCCATCTTTCCAACAAGTGAGAAAATCGCTTTGAAAAAGTGACAAAACTTTCTCCCACTTCAGGCCTAACTGATCTGAATTTTTCCCTGAATCCATCTGCAGTGCACTGAAATTTCTTAAGAAGCTCTTGCTTAAGATCATCATATGAAACTGCACCGGCAGCAGACAAAGAATGATACACAGCTAAAGCCGGGCCTTGTAGCAATGCAGTTAAGTAAACAACCAATTTACTGCTATCATAATTGAGAGCTTTAGCATGAGCCTCAAATCGGTACAAAAAAGAATCAATGTCATCCTTATCTTCTTTGAAAACAGGTAGTTGGGGTAACTTGGGAAATGAAGGGTTAGAGCTCCGAGTCCTAGGGGTAGTGGTATCGCTCTGCAATTCAGCTTGCTTCAACTGAAGTTCCATTTCTTTTTCCTTTAGCTTAAGGCTTTGTCTATCAAGTTCCATCTGATAATCCATTTTCAATTTCCTTTCTTCTCTTTCCTGTTCTTCTCTTTTTGCATTCTGTTCTAACTGAAATCGTTTTCCTCTCTTTCCTGTTTAACCTTTTCTTGTTCTCTTTCCTTGGCCCTATCATGTCTCTGAAAACACTGCTCAATGTATTGCTGTAACTTTTCGTCAGAAAAACCTAACTTCTGGGCTTGAGTCAAGAATGAATTAAATAGAGTATCATATTCCTCAGCAGAAGCCATGATCAGTTGAATTCAAAAGAAAAGTAATTTACTAAAAGTAAGAAAATGCAAGTGACAATTCAGCAAATAACTTTAAGTTATACAAGTCAAAAATTATTTTCCCAAGTTCCACAAGGCCAGAATTATTACAAAAATCAAAAGCAAATTCAGATTTGACAAGAGAAAACAATTCAAAATCGAAGCAAGCGAAGTTTGTCAGATGAAAAGTATTTCGGAATCAATGCAAGTACAAGAGTGACCAAAGAAGATTATTTCGAAGTGAAAACCATTCAAGTCCAACAAAACAGCATACCATAAAAGAAACGAGAAACAATGTTTAGATTATATGCAGTCTAAGTACAAGCAAGCATCAGAAAACCATACTAAATGCAACAATTTATAACTGTAATAGCTAACAATATTTAAATTCAAATTATCAACAAGTGAGATTTTATAAGTAATTTGTTTTGAAATGAAAACAAAACAAAACAAAACAAATAATAATAATAATGAAACACTATACTAAATAACAAACAACGACAACATCACAACACAACAACGAGAGAACTAAAATTCTAAGCTAATATCGGTACAATAGAATACAAGAAATCAACAGAAAACAACTAAGTCCCACTTCGGCTAGAAAACACCGGAAGTTCCGTTAAAATGCCAAAAATAAATCCTAAACACCTACATCAACTAAAATAGGGATGTGACAACTATAACTATACAAGACAGGATCCTAATAAGTATATAAAGAAAAACAAAACAATACTGAATAGCTGAACTAGAATTAGCAATATATATATACAACAGGAAGAAAAATGAATCTAAGCCCTTTCTGATCCCAGAACTATACAAAGAATCAGACCCGTAAGGAAAAAATCGGAGACGGGGTATAATCTATATAAACAACAACATACTACCCAAAAAGAAATGAAAACAACAATTTAAACAAGTCAGTTACCCAGTACACACTCCTAGCACACCAAAGTTAACTATTCCAAAATGTATACAAAACCCTTCTACTTATTCAAATCCCAACAACAACTCCAAACAAAATAATTAAATAATCTTACTCCCACTAACTAGCTACGGGTTTCAGGGTCACCACTGTAACGAAAGGGGTTATATCAAGAATTGCGTGTATGCGTGCGTGATTTATTTGCGTGTTCGCCCGTCTCACACTTCCTAACTCTCAAGAATTCTTTTGTCGTCACACCCCCTTCTATTACTAGAAAATAACAAGAATCAACAAAAGTTTACATAAGTACATATAACTCCATCAATAAATGAAAAAAACGTTTAAGTAGTTTTGTACTCACGTACTTGAAGCGATAATCCGTGAAAACACACTTTCACAAAACCACAAATAAGTCCCATTCAGATAATCCAAATAACACCAGTCACCATAAACACCAATATCGATCTGGTCACTGTCGACAGAAAGAGAGAGTTTCCCCAATAGTCTCATGGAGGTTAGAATTTCACTGTGTCTTTCTTTGTCTCTAATCTCTGTCTCTGTCTATACACTGTCTTCCTTTCCTTATCCTTGGCCTTTCTATCTATCTATCCCTGGGGTTTCTCCCCTGTCTATCGTTGCTGTCGCTGCTGCTGTTGTGGCCGCTGCCGCCGTTGCTGCTGCTACTGCTGGGGTAGCGGTTGCTGCTGCTGCTGCTGATGATGATGATGATGTGGTAGCGGTTGCTACTGCTGCTGATGTGGTAGCGGTTACTACTAGTGTGGCAGTGGTTGCTGCTGCTGATGATGTAGCAGGGGTTGCATGATGTAGCAGTGGTTGCTTCTCTCGTCTTCTTCTTCGTCTTCTTCTTTGGCTTCTTCTCTGGCCCCTTCTCGATACTTCCACCCTTCTTCTTCACGACTTCTTCTTCTTCTTCTCGTCTTCGTCTTCTTCTTCTTCTCCTTCTCTTCTTCTTCTTCTTCTTCTTCTTCCTCTTCTCGTCTTCGTCTTCTTCTTTTCTTCTTCTTCTTCTTCTTCTTCTTCTTCTTCTTCTTCTTCTTCTTCTTCTTCTTCTCTCCTTCTTTTCTTCTTCCTTCTTCTCCTTCTCTTCTGTCTTCCTTCTTCTCCCTTCTTCTTTCTCTTTCGCCTCGAGGCCCCTCAGCCGGAGACTTCTGAAAACATACAAGTTTTCCCCCACTAAATATCTTGATACATAGACTTTCTGTATTACCACATATACCTTTCTCTCTCTCTGTGACAGGACCAGACCAGCAACATATAATTCAAATCTCATATGTGTAGAACACAGTTCACACATACGAAAAAAATTGTAACTCTAATTATAACAACTTATTATTACATTCTTGCCGCTAATTACTTTCATTCACAAAAATAAATATAATACTATACATTGCAAGTTGAGGTTTCAACCTCAAATCAAATACTAATCCAATTTCAATTCGTTACTCAAAAATATACAACGATCCACCATCTCCATCACCCCCCTTATCCATCCTTCATACTAATATCAAAATTATCTATTATTAATTCTTATTCCACAATAAGTAGAATATAATCATGGTTAAATTATTATTATGTTCATAATACAATATTTCAATGATAAACAATATTATATACCTGCAGACGCAGCTGCTAGAAGTACAAACACAACCACTCCGTGGTACATACAAAAGAAGAATGCAAACATTTTTTTGAATACATGTAATTGGTGAACCGTCACATGACTAGCTCAACCAATCAGAAATTAGTAATCAATAAAAAAAATATTATGATTTATATCTTCTCACAGGAAGATACTACCAACAGTCATCGGACCGAAATATTATAAACCCGGTCCGTGACAAAGAGAAATGCCAGGAAATAGAGAACAATCTGAACAAGAACAACAGCAAGAAGGCATACCAGACTGTGAAGCGGCTGACAAGTGTTAAGCAGCCCAAGGTCTCACGATCCAATGCAAGTCTTACAGAAGAACAAGAAGTCTTGGACAGATGGACAGAGTACTACTCTGACCTTTACAACCACACAACAAACGGAGACCAATGGTTCTAGCATGTCCCCAGAACAGAGAAGAGAAAGATATCCTCTCTATTCTCCGATAAGAAGAGGCAGCAGTGCAATCACTGAAAAAAATGAAGTCAGCGGGAGTGGACAACATACTTGCTTACAGGAGGAGAAGTGATGATTGGTGCACTCACCATTATCTGTAACAAGATATGGCAAAGTGGGTAGTGGCCTACACCATGGACCCAGTCGCTCGTAATCATGCTTCCCAAAAAGGGGAACCTTCAGGAGTGTGAAAATTACTGCACCATCAGCCTCATCAGCCATCCCAGCAAGGTCCTCCTGAAAATAATACTCAACCGGCTGAAACCCCAAGAGCAATCTCCAACCTATGTTTTGCAGATGACATTGATGGATTGGCTACAGAGGAACAAGAACTTTAACAGCTGGTACAGAGGCTTGACACCACCTCCAGAGCCTATGGAATGGAAATAAGTGCAGAGAAGACCAAAATGATGACCAACAACACCAATGGCATCAACATGGACATCAAAGTCCAAGGCCAATCCCAACAGACAGTGCATAGCTTTAAATATTTAGGAGCCATTGTATCAGACAATGGGTCTCAACAGGAAGTCCTCTCCAGGATCGCACAAACAACTGCGGTCTACATTCCAAGGTAAGGCTGGTGCGCTCCCTTGTCATCTCCATATTCCTATATGCTTGCAAAACAAGGACCCTCACAGCAGATCTACAATGAAGACTATAAAGCATGGAGATGAGGTCCTACAGAAGACTTTTGGGCATTTCCTATACAAAGCACATCACCAACGATGAAGTCCAACAGACCATTACCCAAACCACGGGACAACATGATGAGATGCTCACAGTGGTGAAGAAACGGAAACTCTGATGGTATGGCCACGTCACCAGAGCATCAGACCTTGCAAATACCATGCTGCAAGGCACGGTGCAAGGAGGAAGAAGAATAGGGAGACAGAAAAAGAAGTGGGAGGACAACATTCAAAAATGGACTGGCTTGACACTGAGCGAAGCCATGAGGGTTGCTGAGGACAGAGAAAGGTGGAGTACGGCTGGTTAAACTATATAGTACGGCTGGTTAAACTATCATATGTGGTGCTCCAACGACCTTGGAGTTACAGGATAGGATAGGATAGGAAGTCTGGTTTTACGTGACCCAAGGTAAATATATCTAATATAATCACTTTGATCCGAGTTCCCGCCGTAGTAGTTTTCAGCAAGTGCATCCTCACAGGAGTCGAAGTTGACTTTTTTCATAACAGTAATTGCTTAACTGAATAATGATGATTTTAAAAAGCACAGAGTACTACACATATTTAATAATATTAAAGTATGCTGATTATAAAATTATGCCAAACTGCATTGACCACTAAGTAAATGGCCATTTAATTACATGACACTCAAACATTTATCAACATGAAACAACACATAACAGGCACATCCTTTTTACTGGCATACAGTAGAACAGTCTAAAGTCACAAACTGCTTAAAAATTATTAATGTATATTTTAGTTTTCAAACGTTTTTTTTTTTCCATTTTTCCTTTTATATTTCATTACATTACATTACATGATTATTACTTTAGGTCCAGCGGACTATTCCGAGCCAAATCAGGACCGGACAACCCCTGATCCACATAAAAGATCTGCTGAAACAACCCTAGTGGTAAAACTGAAAGCTCTCCACCAGCCAGTCACTTTACAATAAAGACATCCCACGCAGGGGACGTTGAGGCTATACTCTAATTTATCGAACCCCCTTTTACAAAAACAAAATAGAATACAAACATCATTATAAATTATCTGAGGCTATACTCTAATTTATCAAACCCCCGTTTACAAAAAACAAAACGGAATAAAAACATCAAAACACATACATATAAAATGCCTACATTGCTAAATAATAACATCATAGGAAGCCCTAGTGACCACCTGGCAGAAAGCGTCCAATATTCCCAAGCTGATCCAACAGACCTCATACACAAATAAGGAGTCTTGTCCCGGAAGAGTTTTCAAGAAAAAAGGTAGGTGACTGGTCTAGTGAAGAAGAAGATTGATAGTATAGCAGATTGATAGAACAGAGCAGGAATGAGAAAGAGCAAAAGAGAAAGACAGCGACAGTGGGAATTTAAAGCACTAAATTTCCAGAAAGTGGGGATATTATTTATACTGAAACCCCCGGCACCCCAACGGAGGTCCTTTTATATTTAAATAACCAAAAACGGGATATTAATAACACAACCAACAGTAACAGACAAACATCAAACATGCATACTTTTGCTCTGATTAGTATAAATAAACATATCTTTATGCAGCAAACTGAATCTTACACTTTACAAATCAAATGATGTCAAATGTCATGCGATAAGTGCAGAAGAAAATACAAATAAAAACCAAACAAGTCTTATAAAATGGTTCGCCTTTATTGGAAAGGTTTCGTCAGGGTAAAATGTTACAGTATAAAAGAAAGGCCAGTGAAGAAAGACAGAATCCTCATGTTGGCATAAAAGTGTCATGCAACAAGTTTGTATCACCAAATAAACGAAATACTAATGCTTGTACAGTTAGTATCACAAAGTATAACAATATGTTGCCCCAATACAAAGCACTATTAGTAGTGTATTCTCTGCTAAACTACAATATATTGACCACACACAAAAAAAAGACAAGACTTCATAAACATATCTTTGACCAATAAGTGTTTTCAGATCAATTTTGTGTATGCACGAAGTAAAATATTATGCTGGAAACATTTTGTTCATAGTCAACTTTGTAAATTTTTGTTGTAAAATGATTAATTATACATAAATAAATGTAGACGTTGATTTAGCTGAGCATGAACTCGTTAAACTAATATTTTGATGGCACATAATAACTGGCGTTTCTAAGTGCTCGTATGATGTAAAAACATTAATGACACTAAAATAGTTTTGTAAAAAAAAAAAAAATTAGTTTTGAATGTTTCCACTTCTACCAGTCTAAGGCAAATGACAAATAATGCTAAATGCTACAGAATTAATTCACATTTAGCATTTACTTATAAATAATTATAAGACAGAAAGTCTGTTACAGAAAATGCACAACAGTATCAAACAGTGGCAAGCATTGATAACATACCACCCCCCCCCCCCCCCCCCCCTCCTCCTCCCATTTTTTTGTAAACAATCATGCAACATACTACTCAAAACGGAAAGCTGTACTCATGTTAACCATAAAACATGCAAGCTAAATTACAGGCAACCAATCTTTCTAAAAAGCCTATGGATATTAATTTAGAAAATATTTTTTGTTCAATCAAGTAATTGTTTGAGCGATAGTCCTGCTGCTTTCAAGAAAACCTTGAAAATCTGTGACCAGCAATGGCATTATTATATAATCATAATCACATTGTATTTTAAAATACATTAAAGTTGTGAACGTAGTATCAACAAAAACAATAATACTGAGATAACGAACTTTGAACCAAACGCAAAGGTCACAACAAAAGGTGCTATAACTGTAAATTATTCACAAGAAATCTGTAAATCAGATACATTTATCAAAGATTAATGTAGGCATCAAAACTAAAATAATTGTGCATGACATTATCTGCACATTTTTCCATACAAAGATCATGAAGTGAAAATTAATATCAAGTACAGTTTTGATCATTGTAAGTGAATTACATTATCTGTAGTAAGTAATATCAGTACAGGTATGATCACTGTCTATTTAATTTTAATATAATATATTATCCATCATTATTTTCTTGGGTTGGGTTATAAAACAGAGGAGATAAAGAATGGTTTTAGAACAAGGGGGAGATAAAGAGTTCCAATCATGTAAAACATTGCACAACAATAAATACCTCAAATAATGAAAAAAAGGGCAAATCACCAATAGTCTTTTGAGCTATTTTGGCACAATACCGTGATTAAACAGGATTAAATTGAAACTATAATTCTTTCATTGAAAGAAGAACCGGGGAAAAACAACTGGGGATGCAATTTTACATGTACAGGATTATTATTGTTACATACCAATATTGTAACCAATGAGCAAAGGAACAGAATCTGTTTAAAGTATACAAAAGCATACAAAGAGCAAACACACCTGTTCTATATCAGTGAAACTACACCCTGCTTGCTCAAACTTAGTTGAACATATTTGTTTTTTCATTAATATATCAACTTAGTGGCATGAAATCTTAACAATTCCTATAAATAAGTTACAATATCACAAACATTTCTGTAACCATTCAACAAGGAAACAACAAATAAAAAATAAAAAATAAAATGACTTCAACAAAAATAAAACTATGAACAAATATTCACCAAGTGCTACAACAACAAAAGTACAACAACAAAAGTAAAGTACTGACTGGAGTAAAACTTTCCCTCAATGTCATATGAGCAGAATACATCCAAACCATTACCAGAATTTGAAACAAGTACAATTAAATCTTTCTCACATAAAAGTTGGACTGTAAAGTAAGAAACTACACGCACAGTTTTAGCTAAAATAGGAAATAGATAATCAAACAGACTGTGTTAAAATCTACCTAAATATTTACACATTTTAAAAAAGACTTCTAAGCTTAAGATGTAATTTTTCGTCCTAGTATATTGAAATACAGAATTTTTTAAAAGTTTCCTTTCTTTGTTTCATAGAAAAATTACAAACTTAATTTAACAGAAGGGGACAGGACAATTCAAGTCAACACCAAACATCTATAGACTATACACACAGGCAAGCAGTTATTTGTAAAATAATTGTTGTAACTGATAGTATCCTAGGTCCGTCCAAATCCCCCTAACAGAAGCATTGAAAACATACAATAAAATATCATTGTAAAATAATGTGTAACCAACTTACTATGTGCTAATTACTAGTGGTGTGCCAACATTTATGGTCCCTGGGTGATTTTAAATCAATCTATTACACACTGGCCGAAGTTTCTGGTTTGTGGGTTAAAAAGGTTACCTAAAAATATGTGGGTACCCTGAAAAAATCATCTTGTTATCTCAACAAGAACAACGATTTCCATTTTGAGCAATTGAAAATGAAGGCATTTGTTATCAAGTCTAAAATACTATCATTTGCTAGAAGTTGTGAGGAAATTAATTTTCCTCTAATATGTACTTTATACACGAATCCTGCAATTAAGAAATGTAACCATTAATAATAATAATAATGATAATGATAATGATAATGATAATAATAATAATAATAATAATAGCCTTTACATTAAAAGTCATAGAAACAGTAGGCATTTGAAATTTTTCTGTAAATCAGTCATTAATATATGAGAAATATGCATGAAGAAACAAAATAAATTAGTCTCATGATAAGACATTAAGTACAGATGTTCTACAGAAACAGAAAACAAACAAACAATAGATTTAATTTAAAATGTAAAAAAAAAACAGCTGCATGCAGATACTGATAAAAACAAATAAAATAACTGGTCTTGAGAAAATAGCAACTACACGTATATGGACTGCATGCTGGACTTCGTCGTCAAAATATATGCAAATTAGTAAATGAAACGAAAGCTGAACTATGTGCCATGGGTAGCAAGTGCATTTCATAAACCTGCAGGCAACCAAGTAAAAGCAGAATGTAGTCAACAAGGATGCATTTCAGTGTACAGGTAAATTCAAACATTGCCTTCTGAATGCTAACGCAGCGTAGAGGTTAGTAGTAACTGGTAACAATCTTGAGAACAAGAACTGAATTCAAAGTGCACAGGCAATTCAGTACTCAAAACATAGAAGTTTGGCAACTGCCCAGACCCTGTCCCAAGTCCAGATTTTGTAAAACCTGTATAGGCAATTCAAACGTTGCATAATTTGTAAACACCCAACATAATACTTAGCAATAATCACCAACAATCCCAAGACCTGTGTGAAAACGGCAGGCAACTGCAACAATACGCAGTACTGGGAAACTTCCTACAAAACTTGATTAAGTATGCATTCACAACTGAGCAAAGCCCAACACTGCACACTGAATCACAGCAATTAAAACATAACTGCCAATAAGGTGTGCTAGTACATCCACATCCACGGCTCTGTGGGTTCGGGCAAATAGAATAGACCCAACGTTTCCCGGCGTGTCGTAAGAGGCGACTAACAGGGGTGATGTTAGCACGGCATCACTGGGCGAAAGTCTTCTACACAGAAGTCACCGGCCAGGGCGGAGGAACCTCACGTTACTACAGGTTCAACGACCACGTGCTCAGGGCCAAGGCGAGCCACACTGTATTCGTGGATTTCGGCTGTGGCCAACAGCCTGGAGAGGATTGGGCCCTGCCAGGTCTTTTTTTGCCCAAGACACACTACATGATGACACAATCCACTAATTCCATACCGGATCGGTCGTCGCCCGGGCCGTCACCCGGCACAAGGACCGCGCCTTCCGTTGGCCACCAGGACGGAGGTGTTAAGTATGCTACTGATGGACAATATAGCAAGATCCGCACGAGAAACAACATCGTCATAGGAACCTGGAACGTCAGGACCCTAACTGCGGAAGGAAAATTAGAAGAACTGGCCCATGAGCTGGACCACTATCGATGGAACGTTCTAGGTATCAGCGAACTGCGCTGGAAAGGCCTAGGTGAAACAACGACTGACAAAGGCCACAAGCTCTATTTCAGCGGTAGAGATGACAGTTACGAACACGGCGTTGGATTCTTGGTCCACAAGAACATTCTAGCCACTGTCATGGGTTGCCGCCCAGTCTCCAGTAGACTCATTACCATCCGTCTGAGAGCAACCCCTTTCAACATTACCATCATCCAGGCCTATGCCCCAACATCAGACTATGAAGACAGCGAAGTGGAGGATTTTTATGAAAATATACAGGCGGTCCTTGACCAAGTGCCGAAGAAGGACATAGTCATAGTGCAAGGCGACTGGAATGCCAAGGTTGGCCAAGATGCGCACCGCAACTGGGGAGACACATGCGGACCCCACTGCAACAACGAGACAAATGACAGGGGTCTGAGGCTATTGGAGTTTGCCAGATACAACAATCTGGTACTGGCAAACACGCTTGGTCTCCACAAAAAATCCAGACGATGGACATGGCACAGTCCCGGCGGGGAACATCACAACCAGATCGACTACATCATGGTCAAGCAACGCTTCAGATCAAGCATCAACATTGGCAGGACACGCACTTTTCCAGGAGCAGACATTGGAAGTGACCACGATCTCGTGATGATGTCTTTCCGGCTCCATTTGAAGAGAGTAAATACAGCAAAGTGCACTAGGCTGAAGTTCGACCTGGACAAACTGCAAGACCCGGAGGTGGCAAAAATATTTCAGGCCACAATTGGAGGGAAATTTGCACCACTGCTTATTTTGGGGGCAGGCGAAGTAGATGTCAACACCATGACCAATACCTTCAACTCAGCTGTAACAGATGCCGCCACTGAGATCCTTGGCAAGCACCGACCAAAGAAGAAGCCGTGGATCACACCTGAACTTTTGGATCTGTGTGATAAACGAAGAGAGTTAAAAAAGAAAAAGAACACCTCACAGGGAGCTGATGTCTACCGAAAAATCAACAATGACATCCGAAAAGGCATGCGCACAGCAAAGGAGAACTGGATAGAAGATCAATGCCAGGAAATAGAGAACAATCTGAACAAGAACAACAGCAAGAAGGCCTACCAGACTGTGAAGCGGCTGACAAGTGTTAAACAGCCCAAAGTCTCCACTATCCAAAGCAAGTCTGGCATTTGCCTTACAGAAGAACAAGAAGTCTTGGACAGATGGACAGAGTACTGCTCTGACCTTTACAACCATACACCAAATGGAGACCCATCAGTTCTAGCATGTCCCGAGAGCAGAGAAGAAGAAGAAATCCTCCCAATTCTCCGGGAAGAAGTTGAGGCAGCAGTGCAATCGCTGAAGAAAGGGAAGTCAGCGGGAGTGGACAACATACCAGCGGAACTGCTACAAGCAGGAGGAGAAGCGATGACTGATGCTCTCACCACTATCTGTAACAAGATCTGGCAGAGTGGGGAATGGCCTACACCATGGACCCAGTCGCTTGTCATCACTCTTCCTAAAAAAGGTAACCTTCAGGAGTGTGAAAACTACCGCACCATCAGCCTCATCAGCCATCCCAGCAAGGTCCTCCTGAAAATAATACTCAACAGGTTGAAACCACAAGCTGAACAAATCATAGCTGAAGAACAAGCAGGATTCATGGCAGGGCGAAGTACCACTGAACAGATTTTCAACCTCAGAATAATCTGTGAGAAATACCTACAGCACCAACAACATCTATATCATGTGTTCATAGACTTCAAGAAGGCATTTGACCGAGTCTGGCATGCAGCTCTATGGGCAACCATGAAAGTGTACAACATCAGCCCTAAAATCATAGAAGTCATCAAAAGCCTGTATGACAAGGCTACCAGTGCAGTCCTCCATAACAGCGTCATCGGGAACTGGTTCAGAACAACAATCGGTGTGCGTCAAGGATGCCTACTCTCTCCAACACTCTTCAACATCTTCCTAGAGCGCATCATGTCAGATGCTCTTGCAGATCACGAAGGCACAGTCAGCATAGGGGGCAGAGCAATCTCCAATCTTCGTTTTGCGGATGATATTGATGGATTGGCTGGAGAGGAACAAGAACTTGAACAGCTTGTACAGAGGCTTGACACCACCTCCAGAGCTTATGGAATGGAAATAAGTGCAGAGAAGACCAAAATGATGACCAACAACACCAATGGCATCAACACGGACATCAAAGTACAAGGCCAATCCCTCAACACAGTGCACAGCTTCAAATATTTAGGAGCCATTGTGTCAGACAATGGGTCTCGACAGGAAGTCCTCTCCAGGATCGCACAAACAACTGCTGCCCTGACAAGGTTGAAGCCCATTTGGAAAGACAGAACCATCAGTCTACATTCCAAAGTAAGACTGCTGCGATCTCTGGTCATCTCCATCTTCCTATATGCTTGCGAAGCATGGACCCTCACAGCAGATCTCCAACGAAGAATACAAAGCATGGAGATGAGGTGTTACAGAAGACTTCTGTGCATTTCCTATACCCAACACATCACCAACGTTGAAGTCCGACAGACCATCACACAAGCCATTGGACAACACGATGACCTGCTCACAGTGGTGAAGAAACGGAAACTCCGATGGTATGGCCACGTCACCAGATCATCAGGCCTTGCAAAGACCATTCTGCAAGGCACAGTGCAAGGAGGTAGAAGAAGGGGGAGACCGAAAAAGAGGTGGGAGGACAACATTCGAGAATGGACTGGTTTGACACTGAGCGAAGCCATGAGGGCTGCTGAGGACAGAGAAAGATGGAGTATGCTGGTTAAGCGATCATCTGTGGTGCCCCTACGACCTTCGGGTTATGGGACAGGATAGGATAGGAGGATAGTACATCCGAACAAATTGTGGGAATCAATAATTGCCAACGAGGCCTGCTTGGATCTGCTCCACTTCATCGACTTCCTGGAAATCTTCATCCTGCCAGTCGATCTTGTTGTGGCGGATGATAGCTTTAAGCATGGACTCCAAGCGTTGCGACCCTTCATGGAGGTCCTTGACAGTGCGCTTCAGCTTTTTCACATCCACGTTCAGCTTCTCCTGCGATTCCTGCACTTTCTCTATATCATCCTGCATCACCACAAAACATTCTATAGCCACAAAAAGATATTAACACATTCTAAATAACTCAGAAAATATGGAACCAAACATACATGGTCTATGAAACATTTGAAAAAGCCCTCTAACACGCCCTCCATTTCTGCAATACTGGGTAATAATGTTTTACAAACAAATCCACTACAAAATAATAATGGGATTGCATGCATGCTACAACTTGCATTTAATTTTCTTGTGATTCCTATTGACTGTTTCAGAGCATAATTTCTTTTACCCATCCCATATTTCATAAAATCTGTAAAAATTTTATTTTGTGGTGAAAAAAAAATCATACTCCAATATCAAAATACCTACAGAGCACAGAATATGTTTTTCACAGGAAGCCCTGAATTAATTCCTGGGCACAGTCAAATGAATAATCGAAGTCAATTAAGTACTCAGTAGGATGAAGCACAAAACAAGTATTTACAGTACAGTGAAATATAACGCTATTATGCTCTTATCCTTAGTCTTGGCCTTATTATTTTTTTCTGTAAAAATAAAAGTTGTCATCATCCTCTATATTCACCATACTGCGAGCTAGGATATACTACTACCGTTCTGTCTAAGCTTACATTTTGTTTTTGCCTAAAAACTTACCAGTTCTGGGTTGAGATGTGATTGCAAAGACTTGGTGGACAACCCCGAGTGTGTAAAGAAGAACCTGGCAATGGAGATCCCAGAAAGGTTGGGCTTGATGGTCTTGCGTTTGATGAAGGCTTTACGCCGGATGAAATCTGGGATCACTCTCTCTACATCCAGTGCAAGTTCAACCTGAATTATTAAATGAGTGAAGCCTGCACAAAACTTTTAATACAAGTGTAAATCAATGAATGACGCACCCTTCCAAAATGCAGACTGATAGAAGAGTGTCACCCAAACATAATTATATACAATATATATAACATAAAATATTGAACAACATTTTTTAGGGAAAAATATTAATTTCACAATCTAATAAATGTATTGACTAAACAGATTTTTGCCAATTTCTCTTAGTGTACAAATAAATATGTACATGACTTGTCCATTTGTAATTTGTCAAGCTCCAAAAACTAGGTTTTAGTTATATTCCCTCACAGCTATTTTACCTCAATAACATCTGCCTTTCAAACCAAGATCATTATCAGAAAAAAACCACCAATTACTATCTACCTGCATAGCCATACGTTTGAGGGCGGCCTGTTCCTGTACAGCTTTGATGTCGTCAACAGCCAAACCAACCTAGGAACAAGCGAACCAATCGAATTTCTTCTCATACATAATAATCACTCAGATGTAGTAAATAATGTCCATATTAACCTGAAACTATTCAGTAATTCAGCCTAACAACAACTTCATATTATCTCTTTTTTATTTTAAGCCACACACACACCCACATACAGCACACATAGACGGGGGAGAAAATAAGCTTCTGTCACTCTTTTGTTGTTGATAAAGGATCCATGATTAAAAAAAATGTCAATTATTTGTCTGGTTTATATTCTCATATCTTACCAATCCTTCTGTCTTTATGCCAAAAGCATGTTAACTTCAAATACTATTTTCATACCACATTAAAAAGACAATTAAAAATTCATGCTATATTGAATGTTATTGTACTTATTGTATCATACTGTATTATACTGTATTGTATTATATTGTACTGTATTGTATCATACTGTATTATATCGTAAAGGTACTGTTTTGTATACTCACAAGCAAGTTCATGAGAAGAATTGACATGATGACAAGGAAAGTCACAAACAGGATGTAACTGACTGCAGGATAGTGTATAGTTGCACTGGCATCGTCAAAGATGCCAAAATACTCAAACTCGCCAATCATCATGACAGAAGTCTTCAGAAGCGATTTGCCGACGGTTGCAAAGGAGTCCTGCAAGGGACCAGACAACAACTAGTTATTTGTATGATCAATGGTTAATAATGTCTCTCAGTGACATGAAGTCAAGCTCAATACAAGTAGGCATTGGATAGGATTAAACTGGATTGGATTTTCTACAACAATCCACACCTATAAACTACCTACTCGATGGTCTATTCTTCAATGAATTTAGAACTGGATCATACATGCACTGGGTATGCATGCAGGTGAAATTTGTTTCACCCTGTAAACAGAAGCACAGCAGTCGCATCGCAGTATCGCCAGGATAAGGAGGAAATGGAGTATCCACAACCCCTCTTGATTCTCATCTAAACCTAATCTCACACATCGTACATTAAAACCACAATCAGATTGACTGAAGCCAAATTCATATAACAAGATTATAAAACAATGTGGATTACTCAACAATGGTGCAAATATTGTTGAAAAAGAAAAATTTTACTATTAAGTTTTATTTCTTCCTTCATCAAGGCTATGAAGTACATGGGTGAAACCTGGGGAAAAGGGATTGACTGAAATGAGGCAGAAGTCCAGGGGCCACCTAGGCCGTGGCGGGGTTGGGGCCAGCACCTGAATATGAATTTTTACTATTTAAGTGTGAATTGGTGGCATCTCCTGGCTTCTTAACTCGCAAAAAAGGGGCTGTGAAACAATTAAATACTGATCAGATTTAAGTGAAATAACGATCAAATAGCAAAATAAGATCCAATTTCTTCAGCCTTGAAATGGAAATAAATACAGAGAAGACCAAAATGATGACCAACACCACCAATGGCATCAAAACCGACATATAGAGAAGACCAAAATGATGGCCAACACCACCAATGGCATCAAAACGGACATCAAAGTCCAAGGCCAAGCTCTCAACATGGTTCATAGCTTCAAATATTTAGGAGCCATTGTGTCAGACATTGGGTCCCCACAGGAAATCCTCTCCAGAATCAAACAAATAACTGCTGCCCTCACAAGGATGAAGCCCATTTGGAAAGACAGGACCATCAGTCTACATTCCAAGGTAAGGCTGCTGCGTTCCTTTCGTCACGTGTCATTAGACAACATGATGACATGCTCACAGTGGTGAAGAAACAGAAACTCTGATGGTATGGCCACATCACCAGAGCATCGATCAGGCCTTGCAAAGACCATCCTGCAAGACATGGCCTAAAGAGGCAGAAGAAGATGAAGATAGAAAATGAGGTGGGGGACAACATTTGAGAATGGACTGGCTTGACCAAGGAGGGAAGCCATGAGGGTTGCTGAGGACAGAGAAAGATGGAGTACGCTGGTTAAACAATAATCTGTGGTGCTCCAACAATTTTCGAGTTACGGGATAGGATAGGATAGGATAGGATAGGATAGGATAGGATAGGATAGGATAGGATAGGATAGGATAGGATAGGTTAGGAAACTCTAAAGTCTTCAAAACAGTTACTTTACACAATGATATTTTAATTATGAGGGAGAAACACGACAAACTGTAAAGACAAAGAGGAGATAGAACAGTTCAACATCAAATGAATCATACTATAATAACATTTATCAAAACCCTAGATACTTGTGACAATGAAGTTAACTATTATAGAGAAGAAAGGTATTACAAACACACAGTTATACAAATACTATCCCCATGCAATCAACGAATCTTGTTGTAAAGGGAATACCTGTTACACTTCAGTGAAGTTTGGGACAATGATAAAACAAGACCAAAAAAAAACTTTTTCCTAAGGGGAAGGATTTTTGTTTAAATTACACCAAAATCTTTGCAACGGTGCATTGTGAAGGTAAAATTTAACTTGTTTGGATCAGGCAAAAAAGACATTCTCCTCCCTCCCTTCTGCTCCCCTCCCCAATTAATTTAACTCTTTAAGCCTCCAATGTTTTATTTCATTTTAACTTCTCTTCATATCATTCAGTAACGGCCCACGATTATCAAGTTTCTGTAGCCAAGTTCAAAATTTCAAGTCGTTTTGGTCTTTATCCTCCAACCAGTGCCATCGCCATTTGTTGGCTAGACCAGCCTCTAGCAACTTAGTCCATGTCTTTTCTTTCACAACTGGCATTTTGAATGACTAAACCGTTTCACTGGCTCCGGAGCTTGTCAAAACAGGCAAAGCAAGAGATGGAATTGAGTCGATCGCAATGGCATGCAAAACACTCGGCAATCCCACGGAATTTACATGTACAGCGCCACTGACAGCAAGTGTTGATTTTCAGCTTCCAGTCAAATAAAAACTAAAACCTGCAACTTGCAACGGGGTTGAAAATTACAAGTCTCACGAAAAAAGATAAAATATTTTGGGCGAAGATAACATTTGGGATTGGCGGAATTTCCATCATATTTTCTTTCCAATTGACGGTTTTCCATCAAAGGACGGGCTAGTTTCACCCATGTATAGTACAGCATAATGTAGTATTAGTATAGTATAGTATAGTATAGTATAGTAGTATAGTATAGTATAGTATAGTATAGTATAGTATAGTATAGTATAGTATAGTATAGTATAGTATAGTATAGTAAGTATAGTATAGTATAGTATAGTATAGTATAGTATAGTATAGTATAGAAGAATATAGTATGGAAGAATATAGAAGAATATAGTACAATATAGTACAGTAATTATAATGTAGCATAGCACAGCATAGTAGCTTTGGCATTACAGATTGTCTTTTAGCCTATAGCTAGCCCCAAGAAGATGTGCCTTTGACAGCACCCTAGTGCGCTGCACTACTCAGACAATGCCTCATACCGACATACCAAACAAACAGTTACCCTTCAGATTTTTTTCATTCATTCGGGTGGGGGGGGGGGGGGGGGGGGGGAAACATCTTCTGCACAAAGCATGTTATAATAGTTGCATATTACTTATTAGCAGAGGACCCCAGTCATCATCATTCACTACCCATCATAAAACACCTGTTTTCGTTCTGGACTGTAGTACAAAACACACCTGTTTCTGGAAAACACAGAAGAAGGCCAGAGCAAAGGCGACAATGAAGAGGAAGAAGACGATGAAGAACTGTGCAAAGGTGTAGAGGACATCGGTGAACATGACCACGAAGATGCCCAAGTTGGGGAACTTCTGGATGAACAGCACAAGGTTGATCCACGCCAAAAAGACGGAGATAGCGCCCAGCGACCATTGCCAGTCCTGCCAGAAGAAAACAGCATGTCCAGCGTTTTGCATTTTCATTGAAGACCTGAATGGTTTGGTTGAAAAATCTCATCTCACACTGCTTGAAATTATCCAATGTCTGCTATATGTATTACTCCACCATCACTTTACGTAAATGTTGTTGTCTTTTCATTCATACATTCAACAAACAGCATAACTTCACATAACAAAAAATTTATTTATTTATTTATTTAATTGTTCTTTTAAAGAGCTTTTCCAGCTCAAGAGTTGATCAAGGTGCTGGCCAATACAGAATCTAACTCAAGCCGCCTGAAATACCTACTTGCAGCCTTTGGGCGCATTGTCTGACGCCCTGACAACTGAGTACAGATGTAAAATCATATACACCTAAAATGTCCTTTTTTCAACTTACATATCTATATCCAGTTTGTCGCTGACATTCATTAAAGCTGATCACCAGAAGAAGGGCTGTGATGTAGGTGGTCCACTCAATCAAGTTTGTCCAGCCCAGGTAGGCCAGCTTTGCTTGGTACACTTGCAACAGCTGTCAACCACCAAAACAACACTCAGTCTTCAGGAAAAAAAAGACACATTAACTCATTGGAGGCGGAACATTTTTGCCATGTAAATTCCCTGAAAGCGCACTATTTAAGCAAAATTGAGAGAATTCAATCATCTAATATATAAAAGATAATACAGAAAATCTACCCATTTTTGTAAAAATCATGGCATATTCTTTCAAGAAATCATCAATAGAAAATACACTTATTCACCTTTTGTAAGAAAATAGCACTCAAGTATCCACACTGTATGAGAACATCCAAAAAGCTTTTAAATCCAGAATATATTGTATATTCACCACGAATCATGTCATTTTTTAACAAATTATAAAAGGAATAAATTCAGAATATGTATCAAACTGTTTATGAATGATTCTTATAGATCAGTACACACCAAACTGTCATATTGGAATTTGCTGCCATTTTGGAATTAAGATAAAACATGTGTGTCACATGTACCCATAAAAATTACTCAGAAAAAATACACAGTTTTAAAGTTAAAGGGACTATTTAGGAATTACTAGTCTTTCTTCTAGCTGAACTCTCCCTTTAGTAGTTGGATTGCTTATAACTGATCTTCCTATGACGTGATCCGGCTGCAACCATACAAACAAATCGCACTTCCTATGATGCACATCTTTGGCAATGAGTTAAGACAAGAGGTACATAGGGTTTCTAGTTCCTTTTGTAATAGCCTGTGTTCAAAAATTACTTTGTTTACATAACCATTGGTACATCTAAAAACATGCACTATATAATGGAATAAAACCATTTTTACTCTCATTACCTCTTTCAGAAGGTTGAAAATTGCTAAAGCAATAATGACGTAAGTTCCAATTCTGGAGAAGAGGTGTTGTTTGTACGTGTCCATAATCACAGCAATGCAGCTATTATCTTTGATGAGATTACTATCTGCTGGCGAGCTGAAGGAATAAAGATAAATTATACATTTTCCGAAAAATTCCTCATAATGGTATATCTTAACATGCGAGCATTGTGGCCAAGTGGGCTAAGGCGGGACTAACTTGCCTTGTCCACAGGCCAGAAACCAATGATGCCTGACAGGTGTAGGATTGCTCCAGCATCTGGGCGTTAAGTTTCTCCTAATATTATTTACTTTCGACTCGGGCAAAAACGTCTAGGGGGTTATCTCCGGGTACTCCAGTTTGCTCCCCCAGCAAAATTTCAAAACCACAACTAATATTAGATAGGTTGGGTTTGGGCGCGCTACAGGCTGCAACTACGCCTTCCCAAGGAGATGCGGCCCAGAATTTCCCTATAAAAATGGACAATAAAGAGTTTTAAAATGTTTTAAAAAATAATAATTAACCTACACTGTAACAGTCCGTAAATATGTAACTTATGAAAAAAGAATTATTAACTGAAAATTGTACAATAGAAGAAACATCAAAGAAAACTATGTGATATATGAAAACCACCCACAAAATGTTACACACCATGCACAAACATATACTGTAATAGTCCATAAATATGTAATTTATGACAAGGCATTATTAACTGCAAATGTGTACAATAGAAGAAACATGAAAGAAAACGGGTGTGACATGAAAACCACCCACAAAATGTAACACATCATTCACAAACTTCAAGATAACAGTTTAACATTTCCTATAGATCAGCTTGCTTACACAAAGAATATCTTCATTTCAAAAAACAATATGCAATAGCTTATATGGGATTTTTATACCACAAAGTACTTTAATGACTAAAAATGGGAGTCAAAAAAAGGAGGGTACAAAAAATATATGCGAAAAACAAAACTCTTTCTGAACTGAGCAATGATGTCCATAAATTAGGTACAATGTTTGAAAGCAAAGAAAAAAACAAAAACATGCAAAATAAACACCTGGGGAAACCTAGGAGCAAAAGCCAGCAGCGGAAGAAATGAGACTCACTAATCATCTGGTGGAGAAGTCTGCACAATGTAGCCAGTGAGAAACACCAGGAAGACACAGTAGATGAGGAGTGAGAGGTAATAGAAGAAACGACCGAACGTGCTCCACTTGTGATTCAGCAAGGAGGTCACCAAGGGATGGCCCAACAGAATTTCTCTCTCTTTGCTCACCTAGGGTATAATGAGACAAAATAACATTGAAATTCAAAATGCAACTTTTTCCAAGTAAAAAAATAAAATAAAATTTAAAAAAAAACTCCCAAACCAACATCCCAATTTGCACAATTCTGGATACTTCCAACAACAGCTGTAAAGAAGACTATTAAGTTTTGTAGAGCACAAGTAATAGCTGTCTCATCTGAAGAGGGAGGACGGCATCTTAAACATAATCATAAGAGCTGTAAAGTAATAAGAGTTCTTATAATAACAGTGCACATATCTGCTCAAAAAGCTGTTCTCAAGGCCACTGTCCTGACAAAGTAATACAGCAAAGAGTAGATATGTTCAAGTAGCAGGGACTTGAAACCAGTTTGTAAATTACTATAATCCTTGAATTTAGCTGATTGCATCTAACAAAGACAAACAACAACCGGTACAACAGAAGGGCTTGAAAAGTTGGAAGTTAAAATTTCAGAATAGTCCATTTTATAGCTGTACTGTTACTTGTCACGAAGTGAATTGGTAAATATTTATATTTGTGTATACATCACGTGTTTATAGAGTAAGTACGCAAGCGGTGGCTGTTGACATAGGCACGTGGTGTATTTATTCGCTTTGCGTCGATACTATATTTCCTAGTTCATTAATATTTTGGTGATAAGATTCGGCTCTATAAAGACGGTTTGGAGAACAGAGAGCTGTTCTTGCATGCATCTGAGGGTGTCTGTGATTGGATGAAATAGGACTAGGATATGGTGTATTAGTGGAATGAAAGATAGATGGTAAAAAAAATGTTGAATGCTTATTTTGTGTGACTCGGAAATATTGTGTTACTGTGTAGGCTACTTCTGTTTTTCACTGTGGTGATTATGGATTCTGTTCATGACAGACACGGTAATGTTATGATTTGTTTGTTGGAAACATACTATTGAAACTAATTTGTAAATAAATAAAATATTTTCATAAATTGACAAATGTAATTGTCTGTCAGACTGGGAACAAAATTGTTTCAGAGAGAGAGATAAAATCATATTACAGTTCAGCTAATTATTATTTTATTACTTTAGTACATATAGTTTCTTTGAATTCCGTTTTAATTATTATTCTACTACTTTGAGTGAGAAAGAAGAGAACCATAAAATTAGCAAAACGTAAATTGGTGTTGTGTTTCAACTGTTGTGTACTTTATGTCTTGAGTATTTCAAGTTTATATATGTGTCTCAACTGGGGTAATTGTATAAGAAAGGCCTTTTGATGAATGCGTGTATACGTGAAATTGGAACTTTAAAAACTGTTTACAATCTTCAAGTTCAACAAATACAAATATAAAGTTTGTAAGAATCTTCTGAGAATAAAGGTAATTTTATAACACACACATGAAGTTTATGACATTACAGGAAGTTTATGATATTACAGGAAGTTTATGACATTACTCACCATAAGAATGAGTGGGTGGTTCTTTTTGATGAAGTTGGAATCATTGGAGTAAGGTCTGGCAGTGGGAAGAAGTTTGTCATCATCATCAAAGGCACTGCCTAATGGTGGGGGAGAAAAAAACTATTTCACAAAATCCATTCTATCAAAAGGAAATTACTTTTTAAAACATTTTATTTCATAATTATAACAAGGAACACACTGATCTTCAACTGACTGATGGCCACTTATTGAGAATGGACACTCCAACAGTTTTTGCATATTTCTGTGTGTACTTGTGTTAACAATAAGGAAAGATAGAATTATAAGACTAGTGGCATCATGCTCAAGGCAAGGTATTGACAACAAATAAGGACAACAACAATAAAAGGGTACTCACCCATAGATGGCGTTTCGCTAAGTGAGGCACTGTCAGCTAACCTACTACGCTTTCTGTATTCTTCATGAATCCAGGGCATGTATGTGTCATCCAGAAACTCATAGTTGAATGTGATCTCATAGTTCGGGCGTTCCGGATTCTTTTCTGATCCATAGCTCAGGCAGCGGTCAAACACGCGCTCGGCTACATCTGTGACGAAAGAGATATATACCACCATCACCAGCTTCTACTATGTTAAAAAGTTCATACTCTGAGATAAATATATATTTCTTCTTCTTTAAAACACTGGTAAAAGCCAACCAAATTAATCCCCTTTAAATTATATGGAAGAAAGAAAAGAGTCTGAGCCCCATATATTCCTAACCAACATTTGCAATTTTTAAGACTTTCTACGAAATAGATATGACAGAGTACACTATAGACAAAACAATATAACTTTTCCTTTCAGCAATGCTTTCCATAGGCCAGTTGACGCTAGCTGAGTGTCAGAGATCTATCAAGCATGGGCTGTGTGTAGGCCTATGCCCTCGACAGCCTCCGACACGCACATTGGGGTCAGCGTCGTATCTGGCTGACTGCCTCCAAAGCTTAGTAGCAGCCCAATAGCGACAAAATATCTCCTTATGCACATGAGAAACGATTAAAATGGTTGAATAGTGTTATTAACAGTCAATTACCCAAACTACCTGTAATATACTTATTCATTGTCCCACAGCCATAGCTCTGTGGTAGAGCGTTCGACTGGCACACCGATGACCTAGGCTAGAATCCTGTGGTGGGCTACAAAAAAAGAAATCTTAGCAGTATGATTGCTCTGGTGGTTCAGTGTAGATTTAGGTCCTTACCCCCTCTTATTTGGAATATATGCTATAGCGTCAATGATTGGTGTCAACTTCAATGTTCATTCATGCTTATTATAAAAGAAACTGGTACAGCAATGCACTAATTAAGTTTTCCCCATCCAAGTTTTCCTATATCTGTAATGTAAATGCTAATATTAATGTGAAGCTACATTTTTAAAAAATAAACTAACCAGGCATTTTCTTTATCAGTTTTCGCATCGGCGTGTCGATCTTCCCCGTGATAGGATCTTCAGTAGCGTTTCGCAGAGCATCCTTCCAAACAGACGAGTTGATGATCTTCAACGCCACATTACTGCAACACACCAATATTATGAAGATAAAACACAACCAAAGTGGTCTAGGATTAACTTGCCTTGTCCACAGGCTAGAAACCAATGGAGCCCGACAGGTGTGGGGTTGATCCCGCCTCTGGCCATTATGTTTCTTCGAATACTATTTACTTTCGACTCGGGCAACGTCTTGAGGGTGTTGTCCATGTACTCCTGTTTGCTCCCCCAGCAAAGTTTCAAAACACAACTAATATTAGGTATTTGGGCATGCCACAGGCTGCGACTACACCTTCCCCAGGAGAGGCGACCCAGAATTTCCCCATTAAAGAAAGAACAATAGTGTTAAAAATCTAGACAAAAAAAAAAAGTAGAATACATAAATATATACCACCTGCCATTTGTTCCAAAACAACTTGAATGGATACTTATTTGCGCCCATCACCTCAAATTTTGATAAAATTTCAGATCTTTAACAGGTTCTTTTGGATGACTTACGCATGGTTGTTTTCGATGGCGAGGTCAAGGCTGTTATTCCCATTGGCATCCTCAAGGGTGACGTCTGCTTCCCATTTCAGCAGCAGTTCCACAACACGAGGATGGCCGTATCTGGCAGCGAGATGAAGCGGTGTCGTCTGCAATACCCCAAAGCGTGAGGAGTCAACATGTACAGGAAACAGAAATACAGCACTGAGTGTGCAATAGCACCGTGGATATTATTAGTGGTCTGATCAATGATCTTTAAAAGAAGCAATCAAAGCTCTGATTTCATTAGAAAAAAAATATTAACCACAAAAACCACGACATAGGCCTATGTTGCTTCGCCAGAGTCCTTATCAATGGACTGAGTATGAATAAAATGACGTAAGCATGCATAAGATTCAAGCGTGGAATCGCTATCAGCGCAGAAAGAAGACATTTTTGTGTATGTGTTTCTGATAGTTTTTCTGAGTTTTGAAACAGTGGAACTACCTAGAATAATATATGTAATTAACAGATACAATTTATACATTTATTCTATGCGAGATGAGAATGTATCTTAGCAACACCAACTTCCTTTAATGCACCGTAGCACCAACGACGTCCCAAGATTTCTGCAACTAGATGTGACAGCATGTTAAGTCGGAGATGTGAGAAGCGATCTTTGTATCCTTCCTTGATCTGCTTTAGATTAATAGTTTTATAATCAAAATAGATTCTAGTCGAACTTCAGCATGTGCTGGTCTGTAGAACTATTGGAAGAATCTGCACTGAGAGGAATTCTTAATTCTTTTTACTATCTTTATGGTTCCATTCCATTCTCTTCTGAGGGTTTTGTCTGAGTCAACGGATTTCTTATCATCGTGTCAACATCATACCTTAGTCATCGCCTGGAAGTTTGTCATGATAATTTTTTTAACAACTCCTACTCAGAAATCATCATCACGTAACAATCGCAACAAAAAATTCGCATTCACTGACTAATTTTCTAGAACTAAAACGTCGCTGGAAGATTAACTACTACATAACACTAAACTTTATCAAGGAGGGCATTTATTCATCTTCATCGTATTCAGTCAGTATCATCCATGGAGTAGACTAAGACCGCATTGTGAAAGTATGATGGACTTTAAAATTATTTCTACAAAGCAACATATTCATAGTACCTCTACTCCTGTGTCAGATAAGAACATTTATTTATTTATTATCACCTTTGTTGGGAAATCAATCCCATCGTTTTCCTCTTTCATATTCATAAAATTTTTATCATACGAAAAGCTTTGTTGGCTTTTAGTTTGTAAAAACATGATTGGGTGTCAGTTATAAATGTAATTTATAACTTATTAACAGGACTATAACATGAACATGGTGAGCTTTAACACCTACATTTCACACAGTCATCCAGACACTAATAAAAACGTAACAGTGGTATCTTCCAAAAAAAAAGCCAGAACTTTTTTTTCCCCGTAGTATGTTCCTAGACTATATTTTCCTCCAGCACTGTGCCTACTGGAACTTGTATCGAAAAGCTGGAATTCGTATTCCAGCATAGCTACATGCACTCATGCATACTTTAGCTCATAAATGTTATGGCTACACACACACATTTTGAATGATTGATTGTTATTTATAAAGCGCTGATAATCCATGCTATCACAGCATGTTCAGGACGCTTTGAAAAGCATAGGATAAAGACGAAAAAATATAGGGGACATTTTGAAGGTTCTGCCAAAGTAACTTTGTCTGCTTGCCCTCTGTCCACCCTCTCCCCTTCTTCTCTCCACTATTCGTGTTCAGGGAGTTCATCTGCTGCCTCACCCTCAATCAACACTTTGACCTCTCCCCCTCTTATGTCATTGTTTGTCACCTTCTCCCCCTACCCCACTACCATCCCCCTCCTCCCTCTCTTACCTTATTTTTGTCCGTCGGGTCAACAGGAGCATCGTTGCTGAGCAGCACACTACATGTCTTGGTCCAACCCTTGGACGCTGCCAGATCCAGTGGGGTCCACTGGTTATAATTTCTATAACAACAAAAATACTGTATCTGTTCAACATTCCTAATTGTACAAAGATTCGTAACGATAAAATAAAAACAAATTCTTCATCCAGTACAGGGTCACAATAAGAAATTGGTGCAAAACATATATATATTCTTCATCAAGAAGAGGGTCACATAAAAAAATAATAATTCTAAAACCTGTAAACAGGAACCATTCAGATTCAATTTCTTTATCTATTCTACCAAAACCAATGCATTGGCACACATTTTGAAAACTAATTTGAAACAACCAGAAAATCACCCAAAATTTAAAAAGAAAGCTCACGTGTACAAGACAACCTGTAAATGCCATTTCCAGTAACAATTTTAAGAATCACAATGTTAAGATTCAAACTGAGCATGTAGGGGGTTCAGATAAGTCATCAACAGCCTTGATCGTTGCCCTTGATTATATATCTTTTTGCTCATGGCTTTCATGTAAAATTGAGAAAAACCAAAGGCAAATTTCAGTTTTTTATTGTAAACCTCAAAAGTTGACATATAATCTATGGCACATAAATTGTAGGAGCTTGTAGCCACCACTAACAGAAAAGAAAATTATACCATGGCATAACCCAAAGAGTTGCCTCCCTTATTACTCTCTGCCATTATCTCAAGCACTCTTAAAACATCTTCATTTTGTAAGTTTATAAATAAATAAATCAACTGATAAGTACATAAATAAAGAAATAATAGACAAACCTCGCGGAGACATCAGCACCCAACTCCAGAAGAATAGCCGCCACCTTGTTGTGGCCAAACTGTGCTGCTAAATGCAACGCAGTGTTGGAATTCTCATCCTCGTCATTCAGCACTGTTTTGTCACGGCCCACCATCTCACGAATAATGCTGAAATCAAATAATAAAAATAAAACAATAACCAGTTAAGCAAGTAAGAAAGCACAGTATTATAGCTAATGAACTATACAACTACAATGACTCCACTTGCTCAAGTAGTTCTTTATTAGAGTTTCATAAATTTGTGTAGGAAATTATAAAACATATTTGACGCTAGATATAGGATTTTATCAAATGCATGTCATTACAAATAGCCATGTTTTGAGGAGCAATGAGAGAATGCATTACATTACATTACATGATTATTGCTTTAGGTCCAGCGGACTCTTCCGAGCCAAATCAGGACCAGTATAGCCGAATCAGGACCACAAAATCAAGACCACAACTTCACTGAAAGAGGACTCGCCCTTGATCTGCATAAAAGATCTGCAGAAACAACCCTAGTGGCAACACTGAAGGCACTCCACCAGCCGGTCACTTTACAATAAAAACATCCTACGCAGGGGACGCTGAGGCTTTACTCTAATTTATCGAACCCCGTTTACAAAAACAAAATAGAATACAAACATCATTATAAAATATCAACAAAACACATACATATAAACCGCCTACATTGCCAAACAATAACATCATATGAAGCCCCAGTGACCACCTGGCAGAAAGCGTCCAATGTTCCCAAGCTGATCCAACAGACCTCACACACAAATGAGGAGTTTTGTCCCGGAAGAGTTTTCAAGAAAAAAGGTAGGTGACTGGTCTAGTAAAGAAGAAGATAGTATAGTAGGTTTGCTGTATGACAATAATGACCTTTTGATCGACCAGCGAAACTTGGTTCGTAATGATCCCTTTCATTTTCGGTTAAGCACTTGGGAAATCCTTTCGAAAAATTTTCTTCGTGCCTGTGGTTCTGCAGCGGCAGCGCCTTTAACTGCAGATGAAATTTTGTTCATCCTTATCCAGGGGAGGTAAATTCCATCATAACTTTCTAATTTGCCGAGGTTGTTTTTCTCGAAAGCACACAAGTCTTTACATTTGGTTCATCATGGGCTAAAACACACACTTTTCCCAATGAAAGATTAGTTGAAGTTTATGATAGAGCATTGGTAATTTTGTCTTTTCTTTAACACAAAAATCACAAAAATCCAATAAACCCCCACAAATTAGAGAGCTTAAATAGCCCCAACTTGTGTTCATTGCCTGCGTTAGCCTACTAACTAACCTGTTTAGGCTTACGAACGTAGTAGTATAGGGCTCATCTAAACCACAGGCTGTGAAGTCTTGTCTTTTGTAGACCTCAATTACATACTATACATAGGAAGCCTAAAAGTTCACAAAGACAGAAGAAGAGACTTCAGAGCCTGTGATCTAAACCAAGAGCTGTTTGTGCACATTCAAAAGAATTCCCCAGAAAAGTGATTTTACATCTTTACCAAAACTTATGTTAAAAACCTCAATCAGAACCAAAAAACTCTCCGCCATTTTACATCTGAAAGCAAAAGCAGCGCAAAACAGCACCCTTTTTCGGAGGAAATTACACCTATTTTAATGAATCAACAACAACAACAAATGGTGAAAGAATACAGTCAAAGGATTTATTTTAGCTTACATTTATAGCAATTGACCCGATATATGCAAAAAATACCAAAAACTTACATGCAAATCAGGATTCGTCAAAATGATGAAAATTCAGCATTTTCACTCTACGAAGTTTTCTTTGTAATGCAAATGAGGAGGTCATGATCTTCCAGAAGTGCAGAAGTTATGACATAGACAGGGAGGTTTTCCTACGAAAAAGAACTACGAACCAAATTTTTGTGCTTCCTAAAGCTCTCTATTCATGACAAACTTACTTGGTACGACCAAACTTAGCAGCCAAATGCACTGGGGTCTGCTCCTCTTCATTCTTGAAGTCCAAATCTGCTCCATGCTTTAAAAGGCACTGTTCAAAATAGAATTAATTAATTAATTAATTTTATCACATTTATATAGCGCTTTACCAGCTTAAGAGCGGCTCAAGGCTTTGGCCAATACAAGATCTAACTCAAGCTGCCTTTGGGCGCATAGTCCGACGCCCAGACGACTGAGCACAATCCTGGGTGACCAGTGATGATGATGATGATGATGATGATGATGATGATGATGATGATGATGATGATGATAATAATAATAATAATACAATAAAACTACTATTACTAATTCATTTTCTAAGGCATAATTAATACCAAACTATAACTAGAAGGGCAATGCCCATATGACTCACATGCTCCTTACAGAATTTGCAATATTTATCATGAAAATTAGTACCCTGAAAAAACAAAATGACATGGTGGCATTAAAATTCAAATGATCTTTCTATGCTATTGACCTTAAGATGGCCTTGACCTCCAGCTCAAAATACATTCATGTGCTATCAAACTACAGCAAAAGTTTTACAATCCCCCCCTAAAAAAAGAACGGTGACCTTGGGATGACTTTGATCTTCAGTAACCTTGATGGGATTACCTTAAAACACATTTGAAAATGCTTATTTTTTTGGCTGGTGTGAGTGTCTGAAAATACATCTGAATGGCTTGCTCTGTGGGTTCGGGCATTAAATAGAATAGACCCAACGTTTCCCGGCGTGTCGTAAGAGGCGACTAACAGGGGTGATGTTAGCACGGCATCACTGGGCGAAAGTCTTCTACACAGAAGTCACCGGCCAGGGCGGAGGAACCTCACGTTACTACAGGTTCAACGACCATGTGCTCAGGGCCAAGGCGAGCCACACTGTATTCGTGGATTTCGGCTGTGGCCAATAGCCTGGAGAGGATTGGGCACCGCCAGGTCTTTTTTGCCTAAGACACACTACATGATGATACAATCCACTAATTCCGTTCCGGATCGGTCGTCGCCCGGCACAAGGACCGCGCCTTCCGTTGGCCTCCAGGACGGAGGTGTTAAGTATGCTACTGATGGACAATTTAGCAAGATCCGCACGAGAAACAACATCGTCATAGGAACCTGGAATGTCAGGACCCTAACTGCGGAAGGAAAATTAGAAGAACTGGCCCACGAGTTGGACCACTATCGATGGAACGTTCTAGGCATCAGTGAACTGCGCTGGAAAGGCCTAGGTGAAACAACGACCGACAAAGGCCACAAGCTCTATTTCAGCGGTAGAGATGACAGGCACGAACACGGCGTTGGATTCTTGGTCCACAAGAACATTCTAGCCACTGTCATGGGTTGCCGCCCAGTCTCCAGTAGACTCATTACCATCCGCCTGAGAGCAGCCCCTTTCAACATCACCATCATCCAGGCCTATGCCCCAACATCAGACTATGACGACAGCGAAGTGGAGGATTTTTATGAAAATCTACAGGCGGTCCTTGACCAAGTGCCGAAGAAGGACATAGTCATAGTGCAAGGCGACTGGAATGCCAAGGTTGGCCAAGATGCGCACCACAACTGGGGAGACACATGTGGACCCCACTGCAACAACGAGACTAATGACAGGGGTCTGAGACTCTTGGAGTTTGCCAGATACAACAATCTGGTACTGGCAAACACGCTTGGTCTCCACAAAAACTCCAGACGATGGACATGGCACAGTCCTGGAGGGGAGCATCACAACCAAATAGACTACATCATGGTCAAGAAACGCTTCAGATCAAGCATCAACATTGGCAGGACACGCACTTTTCCAGGAGCAGACATCGGAAGTGACCACGATCTCGTGATGATGTCTTTCCGGCTCCACTTGAAGAGAGTAAATACAGCAAAGTGCACTAGACTGAAGTTCGACCTGGACAAACTGCAAGACCCGGAGGTGGCAGAACTATTTCAGGCCACAATTGGAGGGAAATTTGCACCACTGCTCATTTTGGGGGCTGGTGAAGTAGATGTCAACACCATGACCACCACCTTCAACTCAGCTGTGACAGATGCCGCCACTGAGATCCTTGGCAAGCACCGACCAAAGAAGAAACCGTGGATCACACCTGAACTTTTGGATCTGTGTGACAAACGAAGAGAGATGAAAAGGAAAAAGAACACCTCACAGGGAGCTGATGTCTACCGAAAAATCAACAATGACATCCGAAAAGGCATGCGCACAGCAAAGGAGAACTGGATAGAAGATCAATGCCAGAAAATAGAGAACAGTCTGAACAAGAACAACAGCAAGAAGGCCTACCAGACTGTGAAGCGGCTGACAAGTGTCAAACAGCCCAAAGTCTCCACGATCCAAAGCAAGTCTGGCATATGCCTTACAGAAGAACAAGAAGTCTTGGACAGATGGACAGAGTACTGCTCTGACCTTTACAACCATACACCAAATGGAGACCCATCAGTTCTAGCATGTCCCGAGAACAGAGAAGAAGAAGAAATCCTCCCAATTCTCCGGGAAGAAGTTGAGGCAGCAGTGCAATCGCTAAAGAAAGGAAAGTCAGCGGGAGTGGACAACATACCCGCGGAACTGCTACAAGCAGGAGGAGAAGCGATGATTGATGCCCTCACCATTATCTGTAACAAGATCTGGCAGAGTTGGGAGTGGCCTATACCATGGACCCAGTCGCTTGTCATCACTCTTCCCAAAAAAGGTAACCTTCAGGAGTGTGAAAATTACCGGACCATCAGCCTCATCAGCCATCCCAGCAAGGTCCTCCTGAAAATAATACTCAACAGGTTGAAACCACAAGCTGAACAAATCATAGCTGAAGAACAAGCAGGATTCATGGCAGGGCGAAGTACCACTGAGCAGATTTTCAACCTCAGAATAATCTGTGAGAAATACCTACAGCACCAACAACATCTATATCATGTGTTCATAGACTTCAAGAAGGCGTTTGACCGAGTCTGGCATGCAGCTCTATGGGCAACAATGAAAGTGTACAACATCAGCCCTAAAATTATAGAAGTCATCAAAAGCCTGTATGACAAGGCTACCAGTGCAGTCCTCCACAACAGCGCCATCGGGAACTGGTTCAGAACAACAATCGGTGTGCGTCAAGGATGCCTACTCTCTCCAACACTCTTCAACATCTTCCTAGAGCGCATCATGTCAGATGCTCTTGCAGACCATGAAGGCACAGTCAGCATAGGGGGTAGAGCAATCTCCAATCTTCGTTTTGCAGATGACATTGATGGATTGGCTGGAGAGGAACAAGAGCTTGAACAGCTGGTACAGAGGCTTGACACCACCTCCAGAGCCTATGGAATGGAAATAAGTGCAGAGAAGACCAAAATGATGACCAACAACACCAATGGCATCAATACGGACATCAAAGTCCAAGGCCAATCCCTCAACACAGTGCATAGCTTCAAATATTTAAGAGCCATTGTATCAGACAATGGGTCCCGACAAGAAGTCCTCTCCAGGATCGCACAAACAACTGCTGCCCTGACAAGGTTGAAGCCCATTTGGAAAGACAGGACCATCAGTCCACATTCCAAAGTAAGACTGCTGCGCTCCCTTGTCATCTCCATCTTCCTGTATGCTTGCGAAGCATGGACCCTCACAGCAGATCTCCAACGAAGAATACAAAGCATGGAGATGAGGTGCTACAGAAGACTTCTGGGCATTTCCTATACCCAACACATCACCAACGACGAAGTCCGACAGACCATCACACAAGCCATTGGACAACACGATGACCTGCTAACAGTGGTGAAGAAACGGAAACTCCGATGGTATGGCCACGTCACCAGATCATCAGGCCTTGCAAAGACTATTCTGCAAGGCACAGTGCAAGGAGGTAGAAGAAGAGGGAGACCGAAAAAGAGGTGGGAGGACAACATTCGAGAATGGACTGGTTTGACACTGAACGAAGCCATCAGGGCTGCTGAGGACAGAGAAAGATGGAGTATGCTGGTTAAACGATCATCTGTGGTGCCCCTACGACCTTCGGGTTACGGGACAGGATAGGATAGGATAGGCTTGCCATCTTGTTTGAAACCAACCAACCAAACTTCACATAACCCAGCAAACCAGCCTGATCTGGGCCCCACTCTCGGTGCGTAGGGCAAAGTACTTATCCCGACTTTCGTTTGGCTAGAGTAGGGACCGATATAGCCTTACAAAAACCCGATGCATAGCGGAGTCCAGAAATGTGGATGCAAAACGATTCGCGCTCCCGCGTGTCGCCCGATTTTGCCCACCACAAAGGCACGCTGCGCACAAGCTAACATAGGCCTACTCTCTCTTCACATTGGCTAAACTGTCTGTGGACTGTTTCGTCTGCTTCACATTTGCTGCGGCGTATGTATGTGAAAAATATTTATACAAAATCAATTCAGCAAGATATCATTATTTATTTGTGCTTATAATTCTTAATTTTTATCAAACAATATGTAAAATATTGTTAAAGTGTTTCTTTTAACTATTATATTTATTTATACATTATAAGCCAAGGGTAAACTTCCGTGCCCATTACTGCTGGTCTTTTCTGGTTGTCCTTTGCATAAGGCGCGAATCTTCTACAGTTGTCTTCTTCTACAGTTGCATGTGCTCGGATATTTTGTTTGCCTGAGAAAACCTATTCCGCTGTGGTTGTTTTTTTTTGGCTTTGCCTTTCGTTTATGTATTTACACACGATTTCGATAGCAATATGATCCCGTTAATATATATCGTTATTAAAATGGTGTGTAAATACTTCAGTGGGGACACACCAAGGACTTCCGAAAACAAAAACGCCAATGCCGACAGTCCCTACATTAACACCAGACATCTCAATTCTTTCTTCATGCAATCACATATCATAAACATTATGTGGGATATGATTTTAGGGTAAATCAGCATTGGCCAGGAATGGGGCATTATTGGGGATTTTTCTGGTTTAAGATAGGTTACAATAGGGTTGGTTTTGGGTATCCTGACGTATGACTGATCTTTGCCGGAATCAGGTTACCATTCGGCAAAGGTTGGGTTACGGTTGGGTAAGTTTTGGGTACCCCGACGATCACCCGATCTATTTCGAAAAACGGGCTACTGTTCGGCGAACGTGGGGTTACGATCGGGTAAGTTTCGGGTAGCCCGACGATCGCCCGATCTTTGCCCGAATCGGTTCCAATTTTTATTTGCCCCATCGGGCCCCGAAATTGTGGACTGATAAATTAGCAATATTAATTAATTATATCTACAACTTAGCTAACACATGATTTAAATAACCTCTCCTTGCCCAGTGGATTTGAGTGAGAAAGCTGCGAGGGTGAGGGCCCTGCTGTATAACACTCCTATCCCTGGCTCAAAGCTGTGGGAACGACAAGGTGTAGGAATGGTATGTTTAGGAGAGCTGCAGCTCCCATTCGGCTTGCCACACATGTAGGGCACACGTTGAAAGTCCCACTGCCAGCCCAGATTGAGCCAACGTGTTAATTCACTGTACTGTACAGCACGCATGTGCCTTGGCAAGGTGCCGTCATGTATAGGCTTAAGTTAGTTTTGTGCGGAGCTCACACTCAATATTTGTACATTTCATGAAAACAATTTACACGTTAACTTTTTAGATTCCCAAACTATTTATTATCACTAGATTATAATTTTAAATCTTATGTTTTGTATATTGTTGTCAACAAAAAGGAAGCACCACCAATGTTTCCTTATCATATGCGGACCTATAGTTTCATCACTTCCTGTTCAACTGCTCAGTTCTTTCCAAGAGGTGTTCAAATGTTTACGGCAAGTATTAATAAATTCTGATGTATAATTTTATTTCTGCTTACCTGTTGGCATTTTATTCAAGCAAATTGTGATTTTTTTATTTACTATATGTTTACCCATGGTTTCTTATTCAAGCAAACGTAGAAAACAGAGGGCACATATTAAAAAACGCATGTTGGCTTCTATTGACACCGACAGTATTAATCATAGCCTCGATGAAAATGAATATGAATTGGTGCAGTTGACAGTTCGAATGTAGTTTTTGATGATCTCAGCAGTGACGCTAGTATTAGCAGTTGTAGGCACCCACACTCTGAATGGGTCTATTTTCAAATTGTTGTAGATGAATCTATGAACGAAGAAAGTCATTCGGATGAGGCATTCTCTAACATGAAACAGAAGAATACAATAAAACAATGAACAACGTCATGAAGAACTGGCTGCTTTGTCTTCACAATGGCAAATTACAGTTAATGCTTTCACTGTGCTTCTAACTTTGCTGAGAACCTACTTTCCTTTATTACCAAGAAATTATAGGATAGTTAAAAAGACCCCCTCGGATTGTACTAAATGCATTAAAAGCATTTGAAGGTGGATCCTATTTTCATTTTGGGCTGAAAACCATGCTGTCAAAAGTTGTTTCTGGGTTTGCTGATGTTTTGTTGAATGGGACACACATAAATGTTGATGGTCTCCTACTCTTCAAGTCTTCGTGTACACAGTAGTGGTCTATCCTTGGCAATTATAATGGTAACAAATAATTGATTCTTTTTACATTTATTGTATGCTTATTTTTTTTATCAATGTTTGTATACTATTGCTTATTAAATATGTTTAAAATCACCAAAACAGAACATAACCTGGAAAATCCTGTTTATTTTTAGGCAAGTCTTTGGCATTTTAAGCGCATACATGTGTTGACACACACTTTGGAGAGTAGCTGTTCATACTGAGCTGCACTAGGTAAACAAACATTTCATTGATCTTCACAATCATGTTTTCTTCCTAGACAACTCACAAGTACAAGAAGATGATTGATGGACAAATGGCTGCAAGGGAACAAACAGATGTTGAGTTTTCTGCATTGGAATCTGATTGGCCAGATGAGCATGGATGAGAGAAGAGGAAAAAGTCAAAGAGGTAATTTTAAAAAAAAATCACTAATCGTGTAATAGTCTTAAATATATCTGAATACTTGGGAAGAGGTTTTCTTGTCACTGCAGATTTGATTTTATCAAATTGTGTGCATCATTCATACAGTTGCACATGAGAAGGAGTGTCGAGTGAGGTAAGATCTTAGCTATAGTGTTTGTGTGTTTACATATTGTCTTTATATTTTCCATTCCCCATGTTTCAGCCATTGTTGTGATCATGCCCTGAAGATCTTAATGCACTGTTAAATTCTACATTCATTAATTCAAGTGACCACCAGGCAGATCAACATACAAATAGCCATTGTTTGTGCAGATCATATTGATAAAACATCTTCTGGAGTAGATAATTTTAATGACATGTGATTGAAATCCACTCCTGGTGTATAGAATGCAAAATAAATGCTTCATTTCTGTGCAAAATGGATATGAAGACAGATGGGTTGGGATGATCATTCTGTTGAACGTTCTTCCCATTTGGCTCAAATGCTTTTGGACACGAAGTATCTTTTCCTAGTAGATTTAATTTCTGCTGACCAGTATGGACAAGACGTCTGCTTTTTATTGTGATGCCCTGAAGAAGGTTACTAAAAACCAAAAATTTGGCAAGTCAAATTGAGTGGATAACATTCTGTCCTTTTCAAAGTGTTTTATGTTATCTATCTATCTATCTATCTATCTATCTATCTATCTATCTATCTATCTATCTATCTATCTATCTATCTATCTATCTATCTATCTATCTATCTATCTATCTATCTATCTATCTATCTATCTATCTATCTATCTATCTATCTATCTATCTATCTATATCCCACTCTGGAGTAAAGCTTTCTTTTACTTTTCAGGATGCTGTCAGAGTGACGACTTGAATAAGGAAAGCCAAGGTTCACATCCTCCAAAATAGTTTAAGCGATCACCTGCTGGTGTGTCGACCCCTCTGCGTCTTCCACCTGCTGCAAGGCCAGTAAAAGTGCCTAATTCAAGAGCATTAGTACTGCCCCCACCACCCGCCACGGCAACAGCACGGCCATTACACAAATCAACTATAATTTATACTCCAAAAATATTATTGTTATAATCCCAGACTTTGCCCTGTGGGTTTTCCCATTTGGGCACCACATGGGAATGTTTGCTGGGAAGCCATTTTTCTCAAATGTTGTGTGCTACACACCAATTGTTTTAAAGCTGTGGTATTCAAATTTAGGCCACAGCAACTAAACATTTCACATTTAACAACCACACATACCTTGACAATCTCCAAATAGCCATGTTGTGCTGCAACGTGAAGAGGGGTGGCATCATACTGATCAGTGGCGTTAATAAGGCGTTTCACTTTTTGGTAAGACAACAATTTCTGCAAAACAAGTTGTACAAGATAATGAATTTTGTGCAAGGTAAACCTGCATATATTTACACCCAAACAAATGTGGAAGAGATAGAACATGACAAGTTTTATCCTCAAACTTGTTAATTTATTAAGTCCTATGCACTATGGGGAGCACACTATAGTGGTATTAGTGGTACTGGTAAACTACCGCCAGTCTAATTAAACATCCGAATCTTTTCCTATAAAACTATTAAAAGTTTCAAATTTGGTTTATAGTGGACGAGAAGTCTTTTGACTCCTATGCTCACAATGGTTCAAAGCAATACCCAATATAAAACATGGCAGCCAAATTATTTCACAATCAATAATAATGATAACAATTTCAAAGAATAGCAAACTTATCCCCCAACTCAAAATACTTTTTTTTTTTTAATCAAATTTAAATACATTGCTGAATACATTCTAGTCAAAAAATAGGAAGTATGACAATATGAAATAAAAAAGAGGATGGAGAGGGGGAGTGGGGAGACCACAAACTCAACAACCTTTCTTCCACATCATATTACCTCCAGCACATGTATCTTGTTTTCTTCAGCAGCGAGGTAGATGACTGTTTTGTCGTACTTGTCTACAGAAGTGTAGTCCGCTCCCTTCTGCAGCAGAAGCTCCACCGTCTCCACGTGGCCGTAGGTGGCGGCCAGCAGCAGCGGCGTGTAGTTGTCCTTGTCACGACGGTTGATACGTGCACCCCTGACAACAACAGTCTACAGTACACAGAAACTGTCGTCTTATCTCAAATGACGGACGTACAGAGCAGGTTAAAACATTGGGCTAATTATCATCATTATTATTGTAACCAATGGATTTTTGGTTTTATGATGACGGTGTTTCATATGTTAAGTTGCATTGTTTTTATCACTGAAAGTTCTTGATTTTTTTTCCTTTTTGAGGATGGGGGTGGGAGAGGAGGGCAGGTGTAATTTTTTTCAACTTTATTTATTTTATGTTACTTTTTATTCTTTTTTTTAACGGTTTAAAATCACATAATTTGTTAATTTGGTAAATAAATGTATTGAATTTAATTGAACTGAACAACTGAGCCAATCAATTTGCACATTTGTAGAAAGTGCTACACATTTTGGGGTGATCCACACTGAGAAACAACAGTCTAAGTAAACATACTTTCTTATCGCTAATAACTGAGAACAGCAGGTGAAACTAGACAATTGAACCGATTTGCACAAAATCTAAAGTCTGGGAAAGTACACAGACCACTGCGCTCCATATATAGAAGAAAAAACAAATTTATTTTTATTAATTTCAGTAATGTATACAGTGTTAATACAGCAATAAGCCACTGGCTAGCTGTCTGCTGGTCTCCACACTCCTCCTCCCCACCCCCTTTCATGCCTCCATTATTGCTGTATAAATAACTTTGACCAATTTATTAACCTGTACATCTTATTTCTTCTGCCTTTACCCTCCCTCTTCTCTTCACTACACACCCACCACACACTCCTAATATTATTTATTTATTTATTTATTAATATAATATTGAACCCGCCTCAAGAACTCGGAGATGCACTGCATTACTTCCTCCATCATTATACATTCTGTACAGTCCTTCGAGGGGGGTTGAGGGGAACGAGGGGGTGCATCTTCATCTCTCTACTGAGTACATCCTCTAGCAACTCTTAGGGTTATCAGTTCTGTGATCATGCTTTTTGTGGATATAATTATTTATGCACATAAAATACAATCATTCATCCATTCATATGATTAAATCTTTGCAAATATTGATCAAGATCTCCTCTACATTTCATTCAAAATGTGTTTATTGATTGGCAAGAAAAGTAGTGACAAGAGTTGTCTCTCTTGCCTTGTTATATATCCATCTGTAATATTAAATGTAAAACAAGTAAAAAGAATACGAAGAAAAAAACCTCTGAGGTAGCTTCACAGATGCAGGGAGCGATTTAAACCCAACAAGTTTAGTGAGTTAAGCCTTTGTCAGAAGGAAATAGGGATTGAGTTGCTGCAGGTGCGGAGTGTGCTGCAGTAGAGAAGTAGAGTTTTTTATTGAGGTTTGTTCCTCATTCTTTCTTTTTTTTATTTTTTATTAAATTCAGATTTGCAAGTTACAACATTTATCGTATAAAAGATTCTCTTTTCTTTTTTTTTTTTTAAATCTGTTATTCTTTGTCTTTTTTTAAATTCAGATATTAAAATATCAAATGCTACATGTAAGATAAAAAGTGAGAAAAGAAATATGGTTAATAATGAATGAGCACGATGGTCTGTACCAGGTTTGATGGTAAAACAGTATGCTGTGCTAGAGGTTTGAACTATTAAAACGCAATTTCAATAAACAAAGAATTCCTATATTTGTGTCATTATTCTTTGTTCTGTAAAGTTTTTAATCAGCTAGCATCTTGCAAAATCCTACATTTTCTTCTTCAAACAGTTTACCTGCAAGATTTTTTTTCGATCTGTACTAGCTTTGATTTTATTAGGGTTACATTCATCATGGTTGTGAAGATGTTGCAATTTGAAAAAAGACAAACCCTATCACTAACCTCTATTGGGTCAATTCACCACAGATGATCTTGTTTCCACGTACACCATCTTTTCTCTGTCCATGGTTGTTTTGTCAAACTAAGTCTATCCAAAGTGGAAGTGCTTCTAATTTTCCCTGATCCTGGTCCTGACATCTGGTTCCAGTGAATGGCTCTTGTGCGGATCCTGTTAAGTTGCTTATCAGTAGCACACTTATCACCTCCGTCCTGATGGCCAACGGAAGGTGCAGTCCTTGGTGACCCTGGCCACGACCAATCTGGTATGGAGTGAATGGTTCTTTTCATCATGTGTGTCTTGGGCAATAAAAGCCTGGCAGAGCCCAATCCTCTCCAGGCCGTTGGCCACAGCCAAAATCCATGAATACAGTGTGACTCGCCTTGGCCCCAAGCAAGTGGTCGTTGAACCTGGTCTGTGACTTCTGTGTAGAAGACTTTCGCCCAGTGATGCTGTGCTGACATCACCCATGTTAGTCGCCTCTTACGACACGCCGGGAAACGTTGGGTTATTCTATTCACTGCCCAAACCCACAGAGAATGCATATTTATCAATAAATGCAAACTTTCAAAGTTATAATGAGCCTTCATAAATCATTGCATGCAGAGAAATGGATGCAAATTACTCACGTTTCTCCAGGCACAGCTTAGCCACCTCATAATGTCCACAGTCGATAGCTCGGTGCAGACACGTGCTGCCTTCAATGTCTTGATCTGTCACCATCTGTCAGAAAACAGCTATCGAAATAAAATTTTGCTGTGACAACTTACACAAAAGTTTTCATGAACCTTTTTTTTAACATCTATAAAATGTTGTCCACAATAAATATTTTTTAAAGACTAATTGTAAACAAAATTTGTTCAATTCTGTAGTCTCAAGCCTAATAAATGTGCAGACCTCAATTAGATCATACTATCTGGGTTACATCTCTTCAAATATGACACACACAAATGCACAAATATTTTTGTTTTGTTTTGTTGTTTTGGTCAAGTAAAAACTTAAATCCAAAGTAGAATTTCTTGTTCTCTGTCCACTCACAAAACTTCCAATAATACACAGCATGACCTGGAAATTGCCAACTACAGCCAAGGAATAACAGACAGATCATCAACAACAGTTACAAATTCTGTAAACCCAGTAGACTACTCACATTGGAAACCATGACCCATGATTCCGGAGACTTGGCGCCAGCCTCGAAGAAAGCCTGCACAAGCTCCACATTGCCCTCGGCACAAGCATGGTGCAACGGGGTTGATTCCTCATTGTCAAGGCAACGCAGGCTGGCTCCATGCTCCAGCAGTATCTTGGCCACTTCCACCTGGTTGTGGATGGCTGCCATGTGCAGAGGTGAAATGCCCTGCTTGTCCTGAGCCTGGGAAAAAAGTAATAAATAAACAAATAAAACATTGAACATTATTATAGAAATTATGTTAATAAATAAATAAAACAATAATTATTATAAAATTTATGTTAATAAATATATAAAACAATAACTATTATAGAAATTATAATAATAAATAAATAAAACAATAATTATTATAGAAATGATATTAATAAATACATTTAAAAAAATAATTATTATAGAAATTATGTTAATAAATAAATAAAACAATAATTATTATAGAAATTATATTAATAAATACATAAAACAAGTTATATATTTTTAACTAAAATAATCCTTCCTAACCTGAAACTAATAAAATTTAAGGTTTAGATTATCTACTTCATCTTCATGGATCACAGATTGCATTATCGACGCTTCATCATCATGGACATTCACCCATAGTCATCATTTGTATTTTTTTGTATTTTTTTTAATTGTATGTTGGGCTAGTAAGAATGCGTTATGCTCAATGTATAATTGAGATGCGAGTGACAGTATTTAAGTAAACACATATTATAACAAAAAGAAACAGATATTATTTTATCACTTTTCCAATT
>CM072515.1:18269936-18284936 GCA_036898135.1 Oncomelania hupensis | reverse complement strand
ATGTAATCTTACAATGTGATGATGTACGCATAATGTAATGTTACATAACATACAATTCAGACAACAAAAACACAGCACGGTTGCTCGTAAATTATTTACTTGTTTACTTAGTTTACTTTTATTGTGGTAACTTCTTGCACTGTTTATTATATATAAGCAAGGATCTTCATAAGATTTGTTAACTTAAAACCATTAACTTCTGATCCTCATATGATCCTTTATATGCACAACTCATGTTATGAACCAAGACTTTCCTGAAAATACTGCTGCTTAATTTTATAAGTTAGAAATTTCATGAGCTAAATAAATGTTTAAGTATGAACTGACATGAATACGCATTGTTAATATGAAAAAAAGCTCACAACTGAGAACTTCTAACATACAACTTCAATGCTACATGACAACTTCAACGATGCACATAAACAATGCACATTTATTTTATGCAAAATTCTAAGGAAAGGAGTGTAGATCATTAAAAACAATAATGTGCAGAAATAATAATAAGTGCATGCTTTTTTTAAAAAATGGTTATGTTACATTAAATTACATGACTATTGCTTTATGTCCAGCGGACTCTTCGAGCCAAATAAGGACCGGACAACCCCTGATCCGCATAAAAGATCTGCCAAAACAACCCTAGTGGTAAAACTGAAGGCTCTCCACCAGCCAGTCACTTTACAATAAAGACATCCCACGCAGGGGACGCTGAGGCTATACTCTAATTTATCGAATCACCGTTTACAAAAACAAAATAGAATACAAACAACATAGAATAGAATTATCAAGCTGATCCAACAGCCCTCACACACAAATAAGGAGTTTTGTCCCGGAAGAGATTTCAAGAAAAAAGGTAAATGGTTATGTAACAAATTAGTATAAACTACAATCTATATAGTAAAATGTAATCTTGGATATGAACAGAAACTATGTGGGTGATTTCTTTTTTAATCAATTAAAAATGTAAAAAACAATTAAGAAAGAAGACAGGTAAATAAAGAGAGAGAGAGGGAGAGAGGGAGGGAGAAAGAGTGAGGATGGGAGAGTAGGGGTGAGGAGGTGGTGAGGAAGCGAGAGAGCAAAGGGAGGGAGTGGAGACAAAGAGTGAAAAAATAAGGGAATCATGATATAGAGTGTTAGTGGATGTCCATGTTTGTATGTATAAAAAAAATGGAAAATTATTATAGTCAAAGCTTGACAAAGAAAACGTTCCTTCACAATGTAACAAGCAAACTAAAAATGAACATAAACCCTTCAATTCTCTATTACTATAATTTATAAACAAGTTAAATGAATAAACCGAGAAATTCTTCAAAATGCTGTATCTATCAAGTATCATACCATTCATTAAATCAAAATTGTGCATCTCACAACATCTAACACAGATCTACTGTCTAGTCAAACCTTTCTTTCATTTCCATTATTGTCATCTGGCTTTGCTTCTTCATCATCATCATCATCATCATCGCTCGAGTTGACACCATGTTTGACTACCAACCTCTTCATGTTATCCATGAACGGCTTGCATGAGAAATAAAGCGAGAACCTGTACTGTAGCATAATGCTAGCAAAATATTCAGCTATGCTTCATGATACAACAGTACAGATTATAGTACAAGCTTAACTCTACATCAGTTACAATAGAGCTCTCCCAAAATTAAGAATAGTATCAATACATTGGGGCTTGCATTTTTAACCATTTGTCATATGGAGCAACAATGTGTTATACGAATGAAAGTCATACATATGAACTGAAAAGAGTTATTTACACCTAGCAGACCTTTTCAGCAAAAGGGACAAAGCAAAGCATCTAGGGCATGTGTTACAATAAAAAAAAATAAATGAAATTGCAGCCTTTAGAAGACAAAGTCAAAGTACAACAACAAGAGTGGAGCTGCCCAGACCTTTCTTTGGCTTCCAACAGTGTTCCCTCCACACACAAAAAATGAGAGTCTTTGGGACTCCCAGGTATACATTTTTAAGAGTCCTTGTGCAAATTTTGAGAGTCCCCAAATCGCAAAAAAAAAAGTAAAAACAAGTCCAAGCCTCACTTTTTTTCTTCTTTGTTTTTTTTTTTTACTCTGTTAAAGCGTCACATTAGTTATCATAATCATATAAAACCAAAAAATTCAAACATGTATTAAATGTTTATTTAAGCCTGAGACGCTTGGTTGCTGCAAACTCCTTCAGAGCACCCTGCACAACAGCTTCTGGATCTGTACTTGATGTTGCTGTGGATGAACGGGTTTTGGGCCCAGTCAACCAAGTCAGAAGTGACATGATCGTGTATGATAGAATCAAAGAATGGATTCACGAAGATTTCTTCTGTTCGGTGAATGGATTGCTTGGAGGAAGTTTACAATGCGCGCGCATGCGATTTTTAAGAACGACAACTCCCGACACAATCTTTAATCGTCTGCAATGGCAGTCTCAGTTGGATTCTGATTATGCCGTGAATTAGATCGCCACTCGTTGGTCGTATTTTTGACTTCAGCTTTTCGAAAAAAATGTGTGCGTCCACAGGACGCACATATGCAAATTTTTCTGCGTCATTTTTCATATTTTGTGCGTAATTGACGCACTACTGTGCGTAATCGGGAACACTGTTCCAAACTAGCAAAGTGATCTTCACATTTTAAAGTCAAGATTGTACATCTTTCAATAAGCCTTTTAAATCACACATGTATGTTTATGTATACAAACACACACACAGATATAAAAACAGACACCCAAACACACACAGACATATAATAATACATAGGAAAATTACAAAGAAATAGTTGACCACGATACCTCTTCTGCTTCCGGTTCTGCTGGGGTATCCTTCTTTTTTTTCTTTTCTCGCCTGTATCTAGCAGCGTGATGCAGTGGGGTCATTTCATCATCTCCCGCCTTGTTGACATCTTAACATCAGAAAACCAAACCAGGTCATCAATGTCTATAATTAAACCAGTTAACTGAGTTCCACCTCCAAAACTAAATTTCATTGAATATTTTATAATATTATATACATGAAAAATGTCCAATTACATTGTAAGGCAATCAGATGCTCATCATAGAGACATAAATTTTTGCATTCATATATATCTATGTTCAAGTTCAAGAGAAAAGGTGAATAACGAGTTTAACATTAAGTAATTACCACCAATAGTTTATAAATTTATAAAAATGTCACCATTTCAAACCTGACGATCACACTATGCAACTTAATACAAAGTTTGCAACAAATCTAACTGCAACATCTTTCCACACACACACAAAAATACACAAGCACACACTGATTGGGTCACATTAATTGCAAAATTCCACATTGTTTTGACCATTTAAATCAACTTCAATACATTCTTGTCCTTTGTAGGACACAATATAAAACTGAGGTTCCAGGGTGACCCCGGCATGCATTAACTAAAGGGTCCCAAGTTCACATGTTTTAGCATCACAGATCATTTTCAAATTCACAGGGAGTGTTGCCCCACTGGTAAAAAATAAGAAGAACAGGTCATCTCTTTCAAAAGTACCGCTTTAATATAATTTTGCAGTGCTTCAGATTGTTGGTGCGCCCGCGCCATTGGCGCATATTTTATCAGAATGGCGCATAACAGTCAACGTGAATGCGCCAGCCTGGCGCGTCATAAAAATCAAGAAGGACTAGGTGAACATACGATACGAATGTACCTTCGATTGTCAATGACCCATCTTTTTCAAAATTGACCCATCATTTTGCATGGCCATGGGTCATTGGGCCCATGATGTCTGAAAACAATCTGAAGCACTGATTTTGTATAGAAAAATAATTAATTTGTTAACATGACTGTTAGTAGTATCAAGATCAATTTTAAAATAGCACTTCTGTGAACATTTGCATAATAGGCACGTTGGTTTTTTACCTATCAAGAAAGAGACCCCTAAAATTCAAAGCTTCGCGGTGGGTTTGAGCAACAACTACCATTATTTTATCTATAAATGTGACAAAAATGAAACTTCCTAAGTGGACTCTCTCTCACAAAACAATAACAAACATCCTTGAAACCCTGGTCTTGTTGTTTAAGCATGCTTGTGTGACACACTGTAATGAAGAGATATTATTAATGTAGCTCCAGCCCTATGTCTGACAGCAATGCCAACTAATAAAGTAATAATAATAATAATAATAATAATAATAATAATAATAATAATAATAATAATACTGGATGCTATATACGCGCCTTTCCCCAAATCAATCAGGCTCAAAGCGCGGCGATCTGTACCAACATACACGCTTACCTGTCTCATACACCTTCACACACACACACACAACAAATGCGCACCCATCATTCAAACAGGTGGAGTAAAGGCAGGGATATGGCTATTGAAAGACGGAAAGAAAATCGAAGTTTTATTTTTTGATATTTTATATTGAATGCGTCTAGTACCATTATTGAAGGGCTGGAGAAAACCGGAGTGCCCGGAGAAAACCCTCGGTGACCTCAATAGCCTCGTACCTAAGTCACATACGTTGGCCCCTTGCGCGAATCGAACCCGCAACTTTCGGCATAGGAAACCGGCGACTAATCCACTGCGCCACCCCAAATAATGTAATGATGTAGGTCATGACCTACCTGCTCCACTGTCACACAACAGCTTGACTACACCAATAAAGTTGTATCGAGCAGCATAGTGGAGGGGCGTTAGGTCGTCCTCGTCAAACTGGTTGATCTTTTTCTTTACATTGGAGCCCATGTGGCGTAGCAAAATCTTCATGTTGTACTCATCACCATCTCTTGCACACTGCATACAACAAGGAACAAAGTGTAAAGTAGCTACACTCCTACAAAGAAAAAAAAAGAAAACAGAATAGTGATTTCAAACATTCTATTCGCAAGCTGCCACGTACATGCAATTAAAAATCCTTTAGTACACCTAAAACTTTTTAGGCGACTCGTCTGACTGGCAACCTTTTTACTGCTGTCTCCCAGTTTGGTTATTCAGTTGATTCAAATTTTCAACAATCCTTTCAAGTTTAATAATAATAATAATATTATGCCAGCAGGGATAGTTCTGCCGTTCAGTGCACAAGCCTAGTGCATTTGTGTCTTGAGCAAGGTGGGTTCAAATTCTGACTTCAGCAAAGTATTTTGTGCACGATGGATTTTCGTTGTTTATAAAATTTACATGGTCCAGCGGATTGCAAAGAGCCGAATCATGAACACTGCATGATGGATACATGTATTAATATTATTGCTGGCCTGCACCTTGAGAAGCTCTCTGAACTTGTAAGAGTACTATATAAGAACAATCCCTTCTTTTGTTTTAATAATAATTATAATAAAACGATCTTATAGCATGCGATTCCATAATAATGTGGGCTCGAGGCTCTAAAGTTTAACTAAACCACAAATAGTGTCTAGTAGTGGGAAATGTTGGGGCAGAGAAACTTTCTCCAAGCCACTATGTGACTATAGCCTGGTGAGAAAGTTGAAATTTCTGGTTTTCAGTATCCTTGCATTCTTCATGAAAATACAGCAGTGGCTGTGCAGTTTCAACCAAGGTGTACTTTTTTGATACAAGTTTATTATGTAGACTAACTGCCTCTCGAACTGTGACAGCTGAAAGAATGACCTCATGCATGATATCATGACTCTCGCTTCCCACAGACCTAGTAAATACCCCACAAAACTGGGTCACCTACATTCATAAGCAAAGGTGAATAAAACTGTACCCTGAGCAATCTTATCAAATCAATAAAATTGTTGATGTAGTGCACTGCCTCATCGCTACCAAGTTTTTCTCCAAACCCCTGCCCCCTCACCTACATCCTACCCACTCCTGCCCTTTTCCTGGAGTCTTACCAGATTGAACACCTTTTTTTTTCATTTATTTAAAGAGTAAATACAGAGATCTATGTAAGTGATAACACTTAAAATAAAGAGTCTCCAACAAGTCAATATAAGCTTTACAGTTTACTACTACTTAACTGATATTGTGACAGAAATAAACATGTAAAAAATATGAATGTGCAACACGTGTTATGAGAACTAGGTGAGGAACAGGATACTTGAGAGTGACTGTGTAGTAAAATGCTGAACCAGATAATTGATACTCAACCGATACTGCAAAAATACAGCGATCCATTTACTGGACATAGTTCAGTGCGCACAACCTTGGTCTTGATGTATATCAACACATTAGTTTGTTTTTTATTCCATGGTCAGCGGCATGCTGTATGAGTGTGTCAGACATACAGCCATACCTGTCATATCTTATGCTTTTGACATAATTCTTACTGAATTTTGGCGATTTTCAAGTCTTATGCAGTTATGGCATAAGGTGAAGATCTTACGTTTTTTTTAAATTGTGGTGGGGACAAAAAATTATATACATACAATACAGACAGAGAGAGAGAGAGAGAGAGAGAGAGAGAGAGAGAGAGAGAGAGAGAGAGAGAGAGAGAGAGAGAGAGAGAGAGATCGCTAATGTTCGTGAATGTGACAATCCATGCATTTTCACACATTTCTTATGGTATTTTGTTCAAACTTATGGTATGGGAAGCAAAATCTTATGGTAAGAGTCCACAAGAGCTTGACAGGTATGTAGGCCTACAGCAAACCATAGGCAGACAAATTTATCTAAACTCTTTGTACAAGACATGTATTACTCCTAAATCACCATTTACCAAATGCACCAAGTGGGATATGGGTTATAAGCTGCTATTTTTTCCACTATTCAGCTACCTATGGAATATCCAACAATTATAAGTTCAAGGTGTGCCATATAAATGATATATGAAGTAATAATGAACTGTTAGTTTTCCCCCTATTTTTTCCATAATCTGTTGATCCCTTCTCTTCTTTACTTTTTGTACTTTCTGGATGTGTAAAGTAATATGGACATGTGAGATTGATATGGGTAGGTGGGGTAAATCGGGAAATACTTGTAAATCTAAAAAAAAATTAGACACTTCCATCAAAAATCAAATATCATAACATACCTGATGAAGACTGAGATTCAACACCTCAGAACTTTCACTCTTCCTCATTCCAGGTTCATCCCCTCCTCCTCTTCGATCTTGGAGCTCAAGGCCATGATCCCCATCCATGGGTCTGTAGATTCCAACCCGTTTGGACATTTTAGTTAAATAACATTATACGCAAACAAACGCAAAGACTATGCTGCATGCAGCGTTAGAATTTGGCACGTGCCCTGGGAGCCTTACTTTCTGTTTGGGCATCCAGATCTTCGTTGAAAGTGCGCCCAACGGGCGCGTGTAAAATCCTAAAAGAACGTTATCTCACAGATGCTCCCTTCGGATAGTCAACATCGTAATTAAAGATAGTTGGAAAACTTCAGAGTGACAGCAACAGAATTATACCGTTGCACATCGCATTCTTATCTTATTTCTCCATTCACTTTTGGTTGCGATGGATCGGGAATAGTCTCCCGTAACGCATGAAAAGACGATTTTCTGATTGGCCAGTAATTTATTCAATGACCAATCATGGAGTCAGTTATTATCTCTCGCTTGCAAAAAACATGAAAGAGACTGTAAATTACAGCAATTTATTAAAATTGTTTAACAAGTGATGCATGATAACAAGTCAGCCCAAAAAGCTTAAAAAAAAAGTACATTGCTTTACTTGGCATTGCTTTTTCATTTTGTTAGTGTCCAAAAATGTGAGCTCTTCTCATTGAGCCTTTTTTGTTATTGTTTGTATTCCTATCCTATCCTATCCTGTCCCGTAACCCGGAGGTCGTAGGGGCACCACAGATGATCGTTTAACCAGCATACTCCATCTTTCTCTGTCCTCAGCAGCCCTGATGTCTTCGCTCAGTGTCAAACCAGTCCATTCTCGAATGTTGTCCTCCCACCTCTTTTTCGGTCTCCCTCTTCTTCTACCTCCTTGCACTGTGCCTTGCAGAATAGTCTTTGCAAGGCCTGATGATCTGGTGACATGGCCCTACCCTCGGAGTTTCCGTTTCTTCACCACTGTAAGCAGGTCATCGTGTTGTCCAATGGCTTGTGTGATGGTCTGTCGGACATCGTCGTTGGTGATGTATTGTGTATAGGAAATGCCCAGAAGTCTTCGGTAGCACCTCATCTCCATGCTTTGTATTCTTCATTGGAGATCTGCTGTGAGGGTCCATGCTTCGCAAGCATAAAGGAAGATGGAGATGATAAGGGAGCGCAGCAGTCTTACTTTGGAATGTAGACTGATGGTCCTGTCTTTCCAAATGGGCTTCAACTTTGTCAGGGCCACAGTTGTTTGTGCGATCCTGGAGAGGACTTCCTGTCGGGACCCATTGTCTGATACAATGACTCCTAAATATTTGAAGCTATGCACTGTGTTGAGGGATTGGCCTTGGACTTTGATGTCCATGTTGATGCCATTGGTGTTGTTGGTCATCATTTTGGTCTTCTCTGCACTTATTTCCATTCCATAAGCTCGATCTGGAGGTGGTGTCAAGCCTCTGTACCAGCTGTTCAAGTTCTTGTTCCTCTCCAGCCAATCCATCAATGTCATCCGCAAAACGAAGATTGGAGATTGCTCTACCCCCTATGCTGACTGTGCCTTCATGATCTGCAAGAGCATCTGACATGATGCGCTCTAGGAAGATGTTGAAGAGTGTTGGAGAGAGTAGGCATCCTTGACGCAAACCGATTGTTGTTCTGAACCAGTTCCCGATGGCGCTGTTGTGGAGGACTGCACTGGTAGCCTTGTCATACAGGCTTTTGATGACTTCAATAATTTTAGGGCTGATGTTGTACACTTTCATTGTTGCCCATAGAGCTGCATGCCAGACTCGGTCAAACGCCTTCTTGAAGTCTATGAACACATGATATAGATGTTGTTGGTGCTGTAGGTATTTCTCACAGATTATTCTGAGGTTGAAAATCTGTTCAGTGGTACTTCGCCCTGCCCTGAATCCTGCTTGTTCCTCAGCTATGATTTGTTCAGCTTGGGGTTTCAACCTGTTGAGTATTATTTTCAGGAGGACCTTGCTGGGATGGCTGATGAGGCTGATTACATTACATTACATGATTATTGCTTTAGGTCCAGCGGACTCTTCCGAGCCAAATCAGGACCGGATGAGGCTGATGGTGCGGTAATTTTCACAGAGTGATGACAAGCGACTGGGTCCATGGTATAGGCCACTCCCCACTCTGCCAGATCTTGTTACAGATAATGCGGTAATTTTCACACTCCTGAAGGTTACCTTTTTTTGGGAAGAGTTTGTATTGTTTTGTTTGTATTGTTACGCTGATATTTTAAAACTTTTTTTTTCTGTTTCAAGTGTCAAAAATAATAAACAGGTTTTTTAGTACAACCAAAAACAAATTTATTTTTTATTTTTTTATTTTTTTTTTGGTTGTCATTTTGTAACTGTTAATTTGGTTAGCTTTAAATGGAAAGAATCTCCTAGAATCCATCGATTCTATCCAATAACTCGAAGGTCGACCGTTGGGGCAACACAGATTATTGTTTAACCAGCGTACTCCATCTTTCTCTGTCCTCAGCAACCCTCATGCATGGCTTCGTTCAGTGTCAAGCCAGTCCATTCTCGAATGTTGTCCTCCCACCTCTAGCTTTTTCTGTCTCCCTCTTCTTCTGTCTCCTTGCACCGTGCCTTGCAGAATGGTCTTTACAAGACCTGGTGCTCTGGTGATGTGGCCGTACCATCGGAGTTTCCGTTTCTTCACCACTGTGAACATGTCATCGAGTTGTCCAATGGCGTGTGTGATGATCTGTCGGACGTTGTCGAAGGTTATCGCTGGGAGAAGTCTTCTGTAGCACCTCATCTCCATGCTTTGTATTCTTCGTTGTAGGTCTGTTGTGAGGGTCCATGTTACGCAAGCGTATAGGAAGATGGATCGAGATGGCAATTTAAGGGATAAATAATTAATCTCCAAGAAGGTCACGTGTATATTTCAAGTTATTTCTTTGGGCACTCAAAATTTTTTGGGGGGTAACCAAAAGTTTCAAGTAAGTCACCTAAAGGTCACCCTTGTAAAAAAGTTAATTTGTAACCCTGCATGGTAGATTTTACTGTTTATTTATAACACACTAAGCACAAAACACACTATAGCTGGATCAATATATAGAAACATCTTCTATCATACTCCATTGACGTGAAAATAACGATTCTGCCCCGATAAAATTTTCGCTCCCTCTCTCTCTCTCTCTCTCTCTCTCTCTCTCTCTCTCTCTCTCTCTCTCTCTCTCTCTCTCTCTCTCTCTCTCTCTCTCTCTCTATCTCTCTCTCTATCTCTCTCTCTCTCTCTCTCTTTCTCTAGCTGATTTTGTAGGAAGTAGGCTGTAATTTCGATTCAGTTAGACTACCAAACAAGTCTACCGGTGTAACATCGTCAAAGTTCCGGGTCCCTTATTTTTGGCCGGGCGCCTTTGCGCATGCGCCAGGTCAGGTCTGACCGGCTTTTTTGCGATGTTCTTAGGCGTCGTAACCCTAACCCTAACCCTAAACCCTAAGACTAACCCTAATCCTTACTAAGACTACGATAGCACTGTGCGCATGCGTCGAATTTTGTAACGCGTCGACCAATCAGAATGCTCCCAGTCGCTCCCAGCCCAGCTAAGATACTAGGAACTGTGACGATGTCACACTAGGAACTGTGACGAAGTCACACCGGCACGTAGCGTTGAAGAACTGCGTAGGCTACCCAAAACGGCCCCAAGTTGTAGACTTAAACTGCAAGATTTTGGACTTTTGTTCTAGATCCTGAATTCTTGTAGGCCTACTTGTAGCACGCATGTACGGGCTCTTTGGAAAATATAGGTAAGAGGGTATAAGGATTACTGTATATTCACTCTAGTCTGTATTGCGTTTATTCAGCTGTCAGTTCAGTAAAAAATTTAATAAATAATAATAATAATAATACAGGGTGCTATGTACGCGCCTTTCCCCAAGGCTCAAAGCGCGGCGATCTATACCAACATACACATAATCAAATTAATGTTTTCGAACTGTACAGAGTACGCCAGTATAATGGTAGACTCGTGGCATGCAACATGCTTTGTATTTGTGTAGGTAATTAAGCCGACACTCACCTTTTTCTCAACAAATAACAGAATAAAGACCGATGAAACGAAGTATGCTGTCTACTCGTCCTTCCCTATAGCGTATAGTTCTATAGGTAACTACTAACGCATTGTCGAAATCAAGAGTTGCAAGCCTTATGTCTCAAGGAAGGCAATGTTTACACTGCAATAAGACGACTGGCATTCCATAATGACTGGTTGGTCACTCTAGGTCACATGGCATTCAGGCCTTGCACCCATCCCCCCCTCCCCTCCCTCACCCTTCCCCAACCCACCCACCCCCTTTTTTTTAAAATGCACCTGACATTGCGACATTAGTATTTGGATACAATGTTGAATTCCGACTTTATTAGAACAAAATTATAAGAGACACGATTTTTGCAATTAAAATTCAGTTTTTGTAAAGTCCTATATTTTAAATGGAAAATTATTAGAACTGTGCTCTTTTCGGGTGGACTTTGTTGGCCGTCTGCTCTTAAACATTCAGTTATCTCCCTTATCCTAACAAGTAGGCCTATTAGATGATAGTAGCCTAGCTACTATGGAATTCCCTTTGTAAAATATTTTTTTTCACGACTTTCAGCTCAGTAATCTTTATTTAGAAGCATATTTTCTAAATAATCATTTGTTTACAAACAATGTAAGATTTCTATAAATAATTTATTTTCTCCGTAAATAACTTATTAAAATAAATCATGATATAGGTAAATAAGCATTGTTGCTAAATAAGGAATTATTTATCAATATAATGCATTATTTAACAGATTGTGTTACCAACACACACTCACACACACCCACCCACCCACGCACACACACTCACACACACACACACCCACACACACACACACACACACACACACACACACACACAACCCCATTGGAATGGATCATTACATTACAAGGTTATTGCTTTAGGTCCAGCGGACTTTTTCGTGCCAAATCAGGACCATTGGAATGGATCGTTGATCTGAGCAATAAATTTGGGTTGACCGGACCTACCTCTCTCTCTCTCTCTCTCTCTCTCTCTCTCTCTCTCTCTCTCTCTCTCTCTCTCTCTCTCTCTCTCTCTCTCTCTCTCTCTCTCTTTACCTCTCTCTTCTCCCCTTCTCCAGCTCTAGCCTCTGCCCCCGGATTTTCTGCCAGGGCACGCTTTCAAGAGGAGGAGAAGAGGAGGAATTAAGAATATGGACATTTTGACTGTTATTTTAAACAATACTAATTAGAGGATAATGAACTGAAGAAGACAAAAAGATTCTAACATGGATGAAAACTCAAAACTGCACAGAGTGTGCGTGACGTGATTCACCTGAAACGGTGACTTGACGCTGCACGTGCAGTTTCTTGCCAAGCTGGCGTTGCGCTTATTCTTCAAGCCGGCGTCGCCGCTTTCTTGGTTGTGGCACAATTTTGGAGTCTTGCCCTCTTCTGGGTTTAGTTGCTGTGTTTTGCTGTCTTCTACGTCAGATCATAAACCTTTTTTTCGAGAACTGCTAGTCGTCGTCGTTGTTGCTGCTTTCTACGTTGATGGCGTAGTGTCTCCGTCTTTTTAGGTCTCCGTTTACTCCTTTTGGAAAAGGTCCTGTAGGCTTACCGCTGATTGCTTGCTCTTTCTAGTCACTAAAATTGGAAGTATTTCTGCGTTTGAGTCCTTTCTTTATTTTGGGTCTACGTTTGGACGACTCTGGCCTCTCTCGTCCAACAGAATCAGGTACTGGCGTTATTCTGGAAGATGCATGAAAGAGTTCTCCTTTATCTGCTGCACTGAGTTTGGGTGAGACACCACGATCGTCAGGGTCGGCCGGACGTTCTGACCTACTATGACATCGACGTGGAGACCTGACTCGCTTCTTCTTTCTTTTCATTGAATCCATGAACTCTCCTTCATCACATCATCCGCACAGTTTTGTAGAGCCTTCGACGTTTTCACATGAAGGGTGAACAATCAAGTCTTCTAAAATGCTGACTTTAGACGTTTTCTTTTAAAAGCTCTTTTTTATTTCTTGAGAGGCGGATGTTTCTCAGATCCCTCACCACCTTCAGTCCAGTCATTGGAAGAACCTCCTTCCTCTTGCAGGACACTGTATTCTCCGTTTACTATGGGCACTGAGTTAGTTCTAACACAACATCATAGAAGTACTCTTTGTATTCTCCATTTACCTTAGGCACCGAGTTAGACAGCAACATCAAAGAAGTACTCTTACATGTAGAGTAACCAGTTCTTTAACTTAACATAGTATATGAGAACAAATAACTTGCTGGTATACTGTACACATGGGCCAATATGAGGCTAACAGCACCGTATGGGAATGGTTTTATAAGCAGGACTACATATACAGGCTTTAATTAATTCCTTAATTGCAAGTCGCTTAACACGCTAGATGTGATAAGACTAACGAATACTCATATACAGTTCCAAATATGCCAATCATTCGGTATTTATACATCAGGGTTGTTAACATTAAAACATTTATCGGCAGAGTTGCAACGGTCACAAAAAGACCTTAATCGAACAAAGCAGATCTATTAAAATAATATACAGCAACGACGATCCGTATATAATAAAAGCAAAAAAATCGTTTTCATAAATTATAGTAATTATAGTTTTTCTAGTTTATGATCTGGGAACGTCATGGAAATTATTTTTTTAAGCTCTTCAGAACAGTTCCTTAATTGTTTATTTCAAGATTATTTAAATTGCTCCTTGCTACGATTGAGACGCGCGTCTCAATGATAACGCTCCTTGGTTTAAACAAATAGTTTTATTCAAGGAAAAAACATATAATTTCAAACAATGATTTACAGGATAGGCAACAAGCAAGCTTATATAAGCCCATCCTCCTTAACGCTCCTTAAATGCTTACTTCCTCTAGAATCGCTTTAAGCCTACTAAACTAATTTCTACATTAGACTATTGATGATGGGTGAAAGCAACATCACTGGTTAAATGAATAACTCAAATCGTTAAAATGAATGGAAGGAATTTAATTCTTTACATTACATTAGGCCTACATTACATGGTTGTTACTTTAGGTCCAGCGGACTCTTCCGAGCCAAATCAGGACCAGAATTATTATTATTATTATTATTATTATTATTATTATTATTATTATTATTATTATTATTATTATTATTATTATTAATTATTAATTATTATTATTATTATTATTATTATTATTATTATTATTATTATTATTATTATTATTAATTAATTAATTAATTAATTAATTAATTTATTTATTCATTTATTTATTTATTTATTTATTTATTTATTTATTTATTTATTTATTTATAAGGCGCTTTTCCTCGCAGAGATCAAAGCGCACACATACACCCACACACACACAAATAGCAGCACAAAAAAGCGTTTTAATTGTATGTGGCAGTAAAAAGGTATGTCTTCAACTTTTTCTTAAAAGAGTTATAGGATGTCGCATGGCGTACATCGGCTGGGAGGCTATTCCATATCAATGGCCCTTGAAAAGAAAATGATCTCTCACCACATGATTTGTTTAATGTTTGAGGTTTTAGTTTCATGGTGTCATTACTCGAGTGGAGAGATCTTGAAGGTGTGTAGATACGGAGGAGGTCTGACAGATACCGAGGGGTGTTGTTTGATAGTGCATTGTAGCACATGTATGCAACCTTATATTGTATCCTTGCAGACACTTTGAGCCAATTGAATTCTTACCTTCTGTTTGCCTTGCTGGCGATGAACCCTCCTGATTTCTTTCCTGTCTTCTTAAACTCTACTGGCGATGCGTCGTCTTCATCACTGTCGAGATCCATTCTCATCTTCCGTACCTGTGTCGTCATCATCATCATCATCATCATCATCATCATCATCATCATCATCATCATCATCATCATCATCATCATCAATCATTTTCGTTTTCATCATCTTCATTATCGAGTGGGCGTCGAAGTAATCACTAGCAGAAGTGGAAAATAAAATATCACTTTGCAAAAAGCC
>CM072515.1:18232436-18267436 GCA_036898135.1 Oncomelania hupensis | reverse complement strand
TCGCGACAGCGCTACAAAATGCCGCGAACGCCGTCGTTAAAGCCCACCGATTCGAAAGGTGTGGCAAAGCTCCGTACATATTTTGGGAGAAAAGGAGGTAATTATTATTTTGATAATTTAATCTTAAAAGTAAATAACATATCCTATCCCATAACTCGGAGGTCGTAGGGGCACCACAGATGATCGTTTAACCAACGTACTCCATCTTTCCATGTCCTCAGCAACCCTGATTGTTTCGCTCAGTGTCAAACCAGTCCAGTCTCGAATGTTGTCATCCCACCTCTTTTTCGGTCTCCCTCTTCTTCTACCTTCTTGCACTGTGCCTTGCAGGATGGTCTTTGCAAGACCTGATGATCTGGTGACGTGGCCATACCCTCGGAGTTTCCGTTTTTTCACCACTGTGAGCAGGTCATCGTGTTGTCCAATGGCTTGTGTGATGGTCTGTCGGACTTCTTCGTTGGTGATGTGCTGGGTATATATAGGAAATGCACAGAAGTCTTCTGTAGCACCTCATCTCCATGCTTTGTATTCTTCGTTGGAGATCTGCTGTGAGGGTCCATGTTTCGCAAGCATATAGGAAGATGGAGATGACAAGGGAGCGCAGCAACCTTACCTTAGAATGTAGACTGGTGGTCCTGTCTTTCCAAATTGGCTTCAACCTCGCCAGGGCAGCAGTTGTTTGTGCGATCCTGGAGAGGACTTCCTGTCGGGACGCATTGTCTGATACAATGGCTCCTAAATATTTGAAGCTATGCACTGTGTTGAGGGATTGGCCTTGGACTTTGATGTCCGTGTTGATGCCATGGGTGTTGTTGGTCATCATTTTGGTATTCTCTGCACTTATTTCCATTCAATAGGCTCTGGAGGTGGTGTCAAGCCTCTGTATTAGCCGTTCAAGTTCTTGTTCCTCTCCAGCCAATTCATCAATGTCATCCGCAAAACGAAGGTTGGAGATTGCTCTTCCCCCTATGCTGGCTGTGCCTTCGTGGTCTGCAAGGGCATCTGACATGATGCGCTCTAGGAAGATGTTGAAGAGTATTGGAGAGAGTAGGCATTCCTGACGCACACAGATTATTGTTCTGAACCAGTTTTCGATGGCGCTGTTGTGGAGGACTGCACTGGTAGTCTTGCCATACAGGCTTTTGATGACTTCAACAAATTTTAGGGCTGATGTCAAATTTTAGGGCTGATGTTGTACACTCTCATGGTTGCCCACAGAGCTGCATGCCAGACTCGGTCAAACGCCTTTTTGATGTCTACGAACACATGATACAGATGTTGTTGGTGCTGTAGGTATTTCTCACAGATTATTCTGAGGTTGAAAGTCTGTTCAGTGGTACTTCGCCCTGCCCTAAATCCTGCTTGCTCTTCGGCTATGATTTGTTCAGCTTGGGGTTTCAACCTGTTGAGTATTATTTTCAGGTTCCTGAAGGTTACCTTTTTTGGGAAGAGTGATGCCTAGCGACTGGTTCCATGGTGTAGGCCACCCCCCACTCTGCCACATCTTTTTACACATAATGGTGAGTGCGTCGATCATCGCCTCTCCTCCTGCTTGAAGCAGTTCCGCGGGTATGTTGTCCACTCCCGCTGACTTCCCCTTCTTCAGCGATTGCACTGCTGCCTCAACTTCTTCTCGGAGAATTTCTTCTTCTTCTCTGTTCTCTGGACATACTAGAACTGATGGGTCTCCGTTTGGTTTGTGGTTGTAAAGGTCAGAGCAGTACTCTGTCCATCTGTCCAAGACTTCTTGTTCTTCTGTAAGACATAAGCCACTTGCTTTGGATCGTGGAGACCTTGGGCTGTTTAACACTTGTCAGCGGCTTCACAGTCTGGTAGGCCTTCTTGCTGTTGTTCTTGTTCAGACTGTTCTCTATTTCCTGGCATTGAGCTTCTATCCAGTTCTCCTTTGCTGTGTGCATGCCTTTTCGGATGTCATTGTTGATTTTTCGGTAGGCATCAGCTCCCTGTCGGTGTTCATTTTCTTTTTCATCTCTCTTCGTTTATCACACAGGTCCAAAAGTTCAGGTGTGGTCCACAGCTTCTTCTTTGACCGGTGCTTTCCAAGGATCTCCGTGGCGGCATCTGTCACAGCTAAGTTGAAGGTAGTGGTCATGGTGTTGACATCTACTTCACCAGCTCCCAAAATGAGCAGTGGTGCAAATTGCCCTCCAATTTTGGCCTGCAATATTTCTGTCACCTCCGGGTCTTGCAGTTTGTCCAGGTCGAACTTCACTGTGTTTACTCTCTTCAAGTGAAGCCGGAAAGACATCATCACAAGATTGTGGTCACTTCCGATGTCTGCTCCTGGAAAAGTGCGTGTCCTGCTTGATCTGAGGCGTTTCTTGACCATCATTAACATTTACCGAGTAAGTCCCTTTAATAGAATTTTGGAACCCCCCCCCCCCCAAAATCTAACTGATCCGCCCCTGGTGTGTGTGTGTGTGTGTGTGTGTAGGTGTGTGTGTGTGTGTGTGTGTGTGCGTATGTGTATGACAGAGCCTCTAGCTAAAATAGTGGGCGCCATATATTATAAGACACCAGCCAGTAAAAGCGGAGGCCATCACTAGTACCTTGGACCTTGTGAAAACAGAAGGCGTAATCTGGATTGAGGGAGTATCCATATTTATACATCAACAGTGATCGTGATGTATGTATTAAATAATTATTAATGTGTACCTGACATTTGCAGGGCACACTTTCAGCCCCACACCAATGTATATTATAGACAGGCACACAGGACTGCTCCAAAACACACACACTGCCTGTAAAAAATATGATCATGTATTGCAAGTCAACGATGACAAAGGCGTATATGTCTTCCTTCACTATGTTGATCCTTATTAATATTGCAATACAAACATGGCAACAAATCATAATCTGGTATCATCAATGTAGGGTAACACGCCCTCATCAGAAATCTTTAAAAGGTTTAGATTTTGATGTGTATTTCATTATTTATGATCATTCCTAGAGATATTGTGTACACGAATGCAAGTAAATATGTGTACATTCAACATCTCTGTATGTACTTTTCTCTCTCTACTGTAGTAGGTGACGTGTTGATAGGGCTGTTTCTTCGACCTGCCATTCGTGTCCTTCTAACTGAGCGTAGATCTTCAACTTCCCTCTCCAACTAATTGACGTGCTTAGCAAAGTACCTGCCACATATAATAAGTACATTCTTTATTGTATCAACCATTATCTCTACATGAGTATGTTCTACTCTCATATTAATGATGAAAATCTTAAACCCCATACCAAAGCATGTTAATGGATACAAATTATTGCACATAAGGAAGTAATAAGTTACAAGTCATTTTTTAAAAACCTTAGCTTTTTGTCATTAAGGTTAAATGCAGGAAACATATAACAACGTTAGACCAGTCACCTACCTTTTTTCTTGAAAACTCTTCTAAAACTCCTCATTTGTTTATGAGGTTTGTTCGGTCAGCTTGGAAATATTGGACGCTTTCTGCCAAATGGTCACTGGGGCTTCTTATATACTACTCATTACATTACATTATTATTGCTTTAGGTCCAACGGACTCTTCCGAGCCAAATCAGGACCGGACAACCCCCGATCCGCATAAGAGATCTGCTGAAACAACCCTAGTGGTAGAACCGAAAGCTCTCCACCAGCCAGTCATTTTACAATAAAGACATCCCACGCAGGGGACAGCTGAGGCTTCACCCCAACTTATCGAACCCCCGTTTACAAAAACAAAATAGAATACAAACATCATTATAAATTATCAACAAAACACATACATATAAAATGCCTACATTGCAAAATAGTAACATCATAGGAAGCCCTAGTGACCACCCGGCAGAAAGCGTCCAATATTCCCAAGCTGATCCAACAGACCTCATACACAAATAAGGAGTCTTATCCCGGAAGAGTTTCCAAGAAAAAAGGTAGGAGACTGGGCTAGCGAAGAAGACGATAGTATAGCAGATTGATAGAACAGAGCAGGAATGAGAAAGAGCAAATGAGAAAGACAGCGACAGTGGGAATTTAAAGCACTAAATTTCCAGAAAGTGGGGATACTATTTATACTGAACCCCCCGGCACCCCAACGGGGGTATATACTACTCAAAATAATACAAGGGCCACTTGGACATATGGGTCTCTCTTTAAATCAGAAACACGAATTCAATTTATTAGTTCATCATATTTTATTGCAATCATTTCTGCATCAATAACAAAAAAGATTTTAGACATCAGTCGCTTAAAATTCGAGTAAATTCAATTTAACTGGACATACCCCTCATTTACAAAATCAAAACTTTAAAAACCAAAAATCTATAGAGTCAGTATCGGGTGTGGCCACCGTTTGCATCAATGCAGTCTTGGCGTCGTTGTCTCATGGACCGTATCAGGTTATGGAGGATGTTTCCTGGTATGGCCAACCACTCTTGCTGGAGAACTTGGGCCAGAACTTCAAGGTTAGCTCCTGGAGGGAGGTTTGCCCGTGTCTGTCGACCCAAGACATCCCACAGATGTTCTATGGGGTTCAAATCGGGTGATCGAGCTGGCCAATCCATCCTTATGACGTCCTTTTGCTGCAGGAAGTCATTGACGATACGCGCTCGGTGGGGTCTGGCATTATCGTCCTGTAGTATGGTACCTTCCCCAATGGCCCGCAGAGCTGGGAGAACCCTAGGTTGTAGGACGTCATCCCTGTAGCCAATACCGTTTAAGTTGCCATGAATTTGGAGCAGGGGTGTTCTGAAGTTCAATGCGAAGCCACCCCACATCATGACAGATCCACCACCAAAGCGGTCATGCTCGCGCACCGTCGCATCAGCAAAACGCTCCCGTGGACGCCTCCAAACATTCACTCGACGGTCGTTGAAAGACAAGGAGAACTGAGACTCGTCTGTAAAGAGCACCCTTGACAAATGTTGCCTAGTCCACACCAAATGACGCCGAGCCCAGGCCAAACGCGCTGCACGGTGAGCTGGGGTGAGCAAAGGCCGTACTGCTGGTCGTCTTGATCGCAGGTTTGCCTCGTGTAGACGGTTGCGAATTGTCTGGTCGCTGACGTTAACATTGCTGGCTGCGTGAAGCTGTCTTCTGATGGTGTTTGCTGTAGCGGACCCCATCCTCAGAGCTGACAGGGTGATGAAATGGTCTTGTCTTGCAGTGGTAACGCAGGGGCGTCCGGACCTTCTTGGTTCTTGGACGCTTCCAGTGTTGTTAAAGCGCTCCCGCAGCCTTTGGACAACAGAGTGGGACACTCCCAGCCGCCTGCCAACTTCTCTCACCCCCACCCCTTTCTGAAGCCATGCAATAGCTCTGCCTCTATCCACATCAGTCAGTCGTCGCCTTGGGGGCATGGTTAGAAAAGCAGCAAAAGCGCTGCCATTTATACCCAGAAAAAAGCGCCGATTGTTGAACTGAACTCAGAAAATGCAAGCCTTTCGCGTTCAAATCACTTTTTAATGTTGAAAATTTTGCTTTATTAGCAAGACAACAGTAAATTAGGGTCATTTTTTGGTACAAATTGGGTTTGTTTTTCAACTCAGTGCACAAAGTTCAAAACTCACACATGTGATTACTTGTCAGAATAAGATTGTCTTGAATGTTACTGTACAGAATAAGTTTTGAAATAAGCAATATAAGCGATATTATTGATAGCAGAAAAAAAATAATTAAACTAAATGAAATATGAGAGTGGCCCTTCAATTATTTTGAGTAGTATATTATTATTTAGCAATGTAGGCATTTTCTATGTATGTGTTTTGTTGATATTTTATAATGATATTTATATTTTATTTTGTTTTTGTAAACGGGGTTTCGATAAATTAGAGTATAGCCTCAGCGTCCCCTGCGTGGGATGCCTTTATTATTGTAAAATGACCGGCTGATATAGTGCATTCAGTGTTACCACTAGGGTTGTTTCAGCAGATCATTAGAACACGTAGACTACGTATATACTTCACGCCTAACTTGCATTCACAACACTATTTGACACATGTGCTTGTTTTCATAATACAGTCGCTATTGGTGATGTTAACAGATATTTTGCCACAGCAACAACAATCGAATGATTTTTTAAAAAAATTTCTTAATATGTGTCCCTTTTTTTTATTTTGAGGAAGCATAGTTACTATTGTTTTACAGATAAATAATATATGATAAAGATTAATTTTTTTCACATACACACTTTACGTCGGTGGAAAATTTGGTTTTAAAGGCATTTAATTTAATTCGAAAAATTAGACTATTACATGTTGTATAATTATAGTTGCATATTGTCTCACTAAATTTATTGCACCATTTGAAGTCTAATTGATTCCTTTTCCTTTCCCATAGAGCAGACTCCACCATTCTATAACATTCTTGTAATGATAATAATACATTTATTTTGATCACAGAGGAATCTTGATTTTTTGCTCCAGCTTTAGCAGCTCTATTTGCCCATTCATTATATAATAAACCACAAAGGGATGGTATCCAACGGAAACTTACTCTAGTTCCTTTAAATATTTGTTCATTAATTAGATGTGCAATATCAAATATACGTTCTCCTCGTACTTTCATATTCAATTTTTGTAATGCATATAATACTGCCTCACTTTGGAAAGCAATGAATGAAATCACACATAAATCACATAAACAAACCCATGTGAGTAAAGCTACCTTTTCTAAGGAAGACTATAACAGCCACTTCTTAAACATAGCCAACCTTGGTCCCATACTTATTCATGAATTCACCACCCCACGCAGACTAGAAGATTTTTGTAATCAGAGAAGATTGTCAAACTCTTTCGCATTTCCTCCCACTGGCCGTAAATGAAGTAGGAAAATATATGATGGATTTAAAAAACAAGCGTTCCAAGGTCCAGATTATATAAATTATTTTATCCTAAAAATATATCTGCCATACATTGTTGAAGATTTAACCTACATTCTTAATCTAAGTCTTGATAAAGGCGTATTTCCGACTTCACTCAAAACTGCCAAAGTTATCCCACTACCACAAAAACAAAACCCCGAATGGTCTAAATTTCTTTGTTATCAGTTTTATCAAAACCATTGGAAAAACACATGCAGAAACATATTTTGCAATATATAGAAAAACATAAACTGTTCCATAATTTGCAGTCTGGATTTCGTAAACATCATTCTTGTCACACAGCGCTCACCAGATTATTTCATACATGGTTATCAGCTATCAATCGATCAAAAGCTACTGGAACAGTTTTTCTTGATTTCAAGAAGGCTTTCGACTTAGTCGACCATATAATACTAGTAATAAAAATAAGCCTCTGTGTTTACAGCAACGACACATCTTCGTTTCTCAAATCGTACCTCTCAGACAGAACACAAATGTGTCCATTTAAATGGTAAATCGTCCAGTTATAAAACATTAACATGTGGCGTTCCTCAAGGCTCAGTTATGGGTCCACTTCTATTTTGTTTGTTTATCAATGATTTACCATTATCTCTCGAAAATACAAAGATATTATGTGAATTATTTGCTGATGACAATACTCTACATACTTCTGACAAAGATCTGTCTAAAGTCCAGCTTTCACTTCAACAAAGTCTAGTTGACGTGTAAAACTGGTGCAAAGAAAAAAAATGTTGCTCAACCCCATAAAAACAAAATCAATAGTAATACCAAGACATAAACATCAGAAACAGCCTTTTAAAATGTAAACTTTTAAATTGATTCCAAGCCAATTACTCAATTCCGTGAACATAAAGTAATTGGAGTAGCTATTGATGACGAATTAACCTGGCACTGCCATATAAATAAGGGGAGGAAAACTTTTCCAAAAAGTTGTTTCTATTTAAGCAACTTAAGCAATACGTTGGAATAGAAGCCACACAATTTTTTTTAACGCACATTGTTTGTCTCATACAAATTATACATCATCAAACTAGTGTATGGGGAGTGAAAACTTTAAAAAGATTGAACTCTATTCACCAACGAGCAGGGTAAGCTTATTCACACTGACCCAACTTCGACTACTGAACAAAAACTGAAAACTCTGGAAATATTACCTTTTGGATAAGCAATTTACTTACAATCAAGCAATGCTTATGCATAACGTTCACACAAATCAGTCACATGAATACCTAAAGGTCCTTCTCGCTGCAACCCCAAACATTAGATCTAAAAAGTATCCACTGCCCTTAAATCAAGTTCTTTTTTTTTTTCTCGGGACGATCAATTTGAAACCTTCTTCCAACACAAATCCAACAACCGACAACAGTTGGCGGTTTAAAAAAAATCACGCTGCCATTTATTCAACCACATCAAATGAAAGTAATATTCTTAATGCTAAGTTTGCAATCATTTCACAGCTTTAATTTTTCATAATGTACACATGGTTTTTTTACAAACTATATCATAATTGTGAATGTAAAATTCAGGACATAATGTATATTATAACGGTGCATGTGAAAATCACATTCGTTGCTCAATATTGATTAACTTTGTTTCCTAGATATGTAATACATTCTATTGTTGTGTAATTTGTTTTTAACTAATTGAATCCCTTAAAGTTGTTTTATTGTTATTGTCTCCTAATGAGCTTTGCCTTTAATGTTTCTAGATGTTCGCTGTAGTAGTAGTAGTAGTAGTAGTAGTAGTAGTAGTAGTAGTAGTAGTAGTAGTAGTAGTAGTAGTAGTAGTAGTGGTGGTGGCGGTAGTAGTAGTAGTGTTTCTGTTGTAGTACAGGTTTTTTTTATTTAGATTATGCTATAGTAAATCTTGATGTTATGTTATTACAAAAGGTCTGATTGTAAGAATAGGCTTATACTTAAAATCTTAACCTTTTAAAATAAAGTTCTGAAGTCTCTCTCTCTCTCTCTCCCCCTCTCTCTCTCCCCCTCTCTCTCTCTCTCCTCTCTCTCTCTCTCTCTCTCTCTCTCTCTCTCTCAGAACACTATTAAAGACATGGATTCTTCCATGGATTCTTCAGTATTTTGTACTTCCATGATTAGAGACAAGCACTTCGTTTTGCAGTTGGGCGCGACGTTTAAGACTCGTGGAGCGACGTTTAATGCACCATGATAATTCAGTTTCGCCTCAAATAGAAAGTGACGAATATAAAGGTAAAGTTGTTCTTCTAACCTTCCGGTCGTTGGGAGAGAGGCTTTTGGGATCTCCATTTTTTCTAGGCCAGCTTAATGAGGGCTGTGCTTATCTCCTTTCCTTCGCCTTCCCCGCCCGATTCTAAACAGATCCAGGTATCCATTCACAGCTGGGTGGACTGCAGTGTGTTTGTGTGTGTGTGTGTGTGTGTGTGTGTGTGTATGTGGGTGGCTGTGCGTGTGGGTGTGTGTATGAATGTATACGCTGAGGTGTATGCTATACCCGAGTCCAGGTGTTCAGCTGTTCAATATGAAGGTGTTGATAAAGGCCAGCGGTTATTCTGATAACCCTTGATGACATGTCCATGGAACAAAACGTCAGTTTGATAACCCCAGTTGCTAAAGACGTGCAGGAAGTGATAACAAAAACAAGATTATTAGGTTTTATTTTATTTTACATTAACCTTTGAAGTAGTTTTAACTTGGTTATCTTTACTTCACCTTTCATGTTTTGGGCAAGAGAAGTCATGTTTATTAGAATGTGGATTGGAAATAATAATAATAATAATAATAATAATAATAATAATAATAATAATAATAATAATAATAATAATAATAATAATAATAATAATAAATTACTACTACTACTACTACTACTACTACTACTACTACTACTACTACTACTACTACTACTACTACTACTACTACTACCACTAACTATCATAATAGAGAAGGTTGCTTCTAGTTCTGGAATCACTGTTACGATTCAATCGTCGATTGAGACGCGCACGATAGATCCGATCATTTTGTTTTGATTTAATTTTGCGTCGTTGCTAGAAGAAGCTTTATTTAATGTTGATAATCTTCGTCGGTCGATATTGTTGAGAATTTTATGGAATTATTTGTTTATTATCGACCGAAACATCCAGATAGGTCTCGTAATAGGTAAGCAATCTTCTAATCTGTATGACGTAAGACAGTGCTTAGTTCCGGTGACGAGTTTTATTTTGATTGGGTGTTATTGCGTCATGCTGGAATGTTCGAACTTTTTCTCGATTGCAGAGAGGCTATATACGTAATGCACTGTCTGCTTGTAAGGGTGGATGTTGTAGTGATTTTCGAAATGCAATCTTGTATGCAGTAATGTTGATGTTTCCTGAATAAAGTTGGACAACTTTATACGACAACTCCTGCCTTGTTGCTGAGTGAACAGACTGTGTGGATAAACGAATTCGAGTTACACATATCAAGATTCAAGCATCGGGACTGAGTCGATCATAGTTACTTAGTTATTCAATGCCTACAGGGTCCATGCAGCGGACTGCAAAGAGCCGAATCAGGACCACAAAATCAAGACCACAACTTGGTTGAAAGAAGACTCGCACCCGATCCGCATAAAAGACCCGCCGAAACAACCCCAGTGGCAACACTGAAGGCACTTCACCAGCCGGCCACTATACAACCAAGGCATCCCCTCACGCAAGGGGACGCTGAGGCTACACTCCAATCCATCAAATCCCCTGTCACAAAAAAAAACACAACAGAATAGGCTACAAACATCACTATAAAATATGAACAAAACACATACATAGAAAAGGCCCACATTGCTAAACAATATCATAGGAAGCCCCAGCGACCATCCGGCAGAAAGCGTCCAACACTCCCAAGGTGATACAACAGACCTCACACACAAATGAGGAATTTTGTACCAGAAGAGTTTTCAAGAAAAAAGGTAGGTGACTGTTATAGCGAAGAAGAAGATAGTATAGGAGATTGATAGAACTGAGTAGGAATGAAAAAGAACAAATGAGAAAGACAGCGACAGTGGGAATTTAAAGCACTAAATTTCTAAAAAGTGAAGATACTATTTATACAGAAACCCCCTGAACCCTCAAGAGGGGTGGGGGTGAATCGATTATTGATAAATACCGTGTAAAAATCATCATCATCATCATCATCATCATCATCATCATCATCATCATCATCATCATCATCATCATCATCATCATCATCATCTTTATAAAGAAGCTTTTATATATCATCATCATCATCATCATCATCATCATCATCATCATCATCATCATCATCATCATCACCATCATCATCATCTTTATAAAGAAGCTTTTATATATCACTATTCGCCAGTTAAATTAGCACAAAACACACCTTTTTATAATGTGGATTGGAAATAAATAAATAACTAACTTAATAATAATAATAATAATAATAATAATAATAATAATAATAATAAATAATAATAACAATAATAATAATAATAATAATAATAATAATAATAATAATTATTATTATTATAATTATAATAATTATAATAATAATTATTATTATAATAATTATAATAATAAACTACTACAACAACGGCAACAACTACTACTACTACAATTACTGTTACTACTACTGCTACTACTACTACTACTACTACTACTACTACCACTACTACTACTACTAGTATACTTATTATAATAGAGAAGGTTGTTCCTAGTTCTGGAATCATCATCATCATTATCATCTTCATCATCGCCATCTTATTTTTCTTCTTCTTCTTCTTCTTTAAAAAGAAGCTTTTATATAGCGCTATTCGCCAGTTAAATGAATACAAAACAAAACTCATGTCATCAAAGCGGGTGTACGTTGCAGCGTTTCTCAGGCGAAAGCATTCCAGTTGTAGTGCAGCGCCAAGCAGGACAAAAGGAACATAACACAAGGGGAATAATTAAGGAGGAGAAGAAGAAGAAGAAGAAGAAGAAGAAGAAGAAGACAGGAGGAGGAGTAGAACAAGAGCAAGAAGAAGAAGAGGCTATAGTTGTTGATATCCATATCCCTAAGTGCATGTCGAATCGAAACAAACTTTCATGGAGGTACTCCCTCAATCATTAACGCCTTAGGAGGTGGAAACTCTTCGATTGGCAAGATAACAATTATTGTAACACACACACACACTTCTCTCTCCACCCCCCATCCTCTCTCTCTCTCTCTGTCTCCCTCTCTCCCCCACCTCTCTCTCTCTCTCTCTCTCTCTCTCTCTCTCTCTCTCTCTCTCTCTCTCTCTCTCTCTCTCTCTCTCTCTCTCTCTTTTGTTCCTTTCCCCTTCTCGTATCGCTCTTTCCTCATGCACACAGGATTTATATCGCGTTTCCATTCATTCATCTCATATCTGTTGCTTCCTGTTTCTGGAGCACGCAAAAAAGTACAAGTACAGTACTGCCCGTATTTCAGCGAGTACTATTTTTATATAGGGTGTCGCATCATAACCATAGTTAGTCGTCTAAAGCTGGACACGAATGTGGACTGCTTGGAGCAGTCTGTCCCATAATGGAACTACTTTGTGGAAACGAGGCATTTTGGGTCAGATTTTTTTTTCTTTCAACTTAAATACACTTTACCTCAATGTTATGTTATTTTATTATTTTGATTTGATTTGTTGCTGTTGAATATCTTATTTTGTTTTTGTGTTATTTTATTTATTCGTTTAGTCTACATTCTAAGGAGTTCAGTTCAATTCAAATGTTTACTTGTAATAACTATAAATTTTACTTTCTGATTAGGTGATTAGAAGAATCGCTTTATTTATTTAACTATGTATTTATTGATATAATTATTTCATTTATTTCAAATTATTTAATGTATTTATTGTAATATTATATGAAAAAGATATACTACTATATTATTAGTTTAGTTTAGTAGTTTGGTTTAGTAGTTGGAGGCTACTCCTTCGGATGAGAGTGTACACCGAGTCTGTACACGCACGCATTTAATAGCACAGACTTTAAAGATACTGACGTTCATGTCCTAGGCGGAGTGTGCCGGCTACACAAATAAGCTACATCCAAGAAGTACTAAATCCTTTCTACCACATACCCGGTCGCACAGGATTGTGCACTGTCGTCTGGGCGTCAGACAATGCGCCCAAAGTTTGCAAGTGGGCGCCTCGTGCGGCTTGAGTTAGATCCTGTATTGGTCAGCGCTTTCAGCATTTTTCGAACTTGAAATGCGCTATTTAAGAATTATACAATAAATAAATAAATAGAGGCTTCGATTTTAAACCTCGCGACCTATTCAGCGCCTCTTCCCTAACCCATTAAGCAAGTTGTCGTTACAAAATTCGCGCTATACAACTCATTTGGTTGTATTGATCGTGGTTATTTCCCTTTTACCATATCTGAAACAAATGGCTTCCTCTTCATCATAACATTCGACCATGGAATTAGATCTAATTCCGTGATTCGACGAAAACGACCCATAACATGCATTGGAACCTTTTGAAGACGTTATGCATTCTTTTTAAAAATTGAATAGATAACAATTTTTTTCCCTTAATGAATGTTAGGTATTCCTTCCAGGGTAAGTTAGCTTTTATTTGCAACAGAACAAAATATTGAAAGCTAGGTGATCATAGCAGGGTAAGCCAGCTTTTATATGCAACAGTACAAGATAATGAATGTTAGGTAATCATTCCAGGGTAAGGTAGCTTTTATATGCAACAGTACAAGATAAGATTGTCTTCATTTAAATTATTGTACACAATGTTTAGGTTTAGTTATTTAATTTATGCTTGCGTTTATGGAAATAATTCAATTGTAACCCGAGGTAGAGAAATTTAATTGGCTTTTTTTAAAGAAAGATCAGTTAACGCAGTGCAGTACCACCTTGGCAAAATAATGCTAATGCTTACGCTTATGGGATAACGATGACGACGATCTCAATTTTACAGTAACGTGATTCTTTAATTCACTAGCTACAAATCACTACAATCATAATCATTAACAATAGCATCATCATCATCATTATCATCGTAATCATCATCATCATCACCATCATCATCATCATCATCATCATCATCATCATCATCATCAACAACAACATCAACAACAATAACAGTCGCAGTAGCTGCATCAGCAGCAGCAGTAGCAGCAACAACAACAGCAACAAGAACAGCTTATTAGTTAGTGAGTTATTCATTGCTTTCAGGTTCAAGCGGACTGCAAAGAGCCGAATCAGGACCACAAAACCAGGACCATAACTTTGTTTAAAGAGGACTCACCAATGATCCGTATTTAAGATCTGCTGAAACAACCCTAGTGGTAAAACTGAAGGCACTCCACCAACCGGTCATTTTACAATAAAGGCATCCCACGCAGGGGACGCTGAGGCTATACTCTAATTTATCGAACCCCCGTTTACAAAAACAAAATAAAATATAAATATCATTATAAAATATCAACAAAACACATTATAGAAAATGCCTACATTGCTAAATAATATAGGAAGCCCCAGTGACCATTTGGCAGAAAGCGTCCAATATTTCCAAGCTGACCGAACAAACCTCATACACAAATGAGGAGTTTTGGAAGAGTTTTCAAGAAAAAAAGGTAGATGACTTGTCTAGCGAAGAAGAAGATAGTATAGTAGATTGATAGAACAGAACAAAAATGAGAATGAACAAAGGAAAAAGACAGCGACAGTGGGAATTTAAAGCACTAAATTTCCAGAAAGTGGGGATACTATTTATACAGAAACCCCCGGTACACCAAGAGGGGAATATCAGCAGAGGCAACATCACAAACAACTTCTCCACAACAAAAAGCAGTCATCAATACGACGCCAGTAGCAAAAAACAATTACAACCATCTACATCTCCATCACCACCAACCTTCCTTCTTCATTGGGTACACGGAGAGAGTTCCTTTTCCTTCATTTCTTCTTTGTCGTCTTCTTCTTTGTAGGACTGGAACAAAACATGGAACGGAGACTGGCCGAAGTTGTCGTTCTGCTTTCAAGATCTGGTGCTGGGTTGCGGCCCGTGTTTGACTCTCTGGACGTCCTTGATTTTCTATGTGCCTTGGCTAGTGCGACAGAGTCCTGCAGAGAGGCAGCATGTTCAGTGGAAGAGCTGGCTGTTTGGAGCAAAACAGGTAGCTTACATTGGATTTAATTGTGTTTCCTGAACAAACGTCTTCTTTCCTTGCTTCCTTCCTTCGCTTATCCCTCTCCTAAAGAGGGTTTCCATAGCCGCCGTATTGACTTGCGGGCCGCTCCTTGGGGGTAAAGTGGATCTAGATACTTGGGATCTTTCTTGAACGATCTTGATATCATTTTCTTTGCCATTTACACGACGGCGCTCATTTAGGGCTCAGCTCTCTCGCTGACTGACACAAAAAAACGTTTGAGGCACAGCCATCGTTGTAAGAATGAGTTCTGAACTGGAACAACTTTCCCCCCCCCGAAAACTACTTGTTGAAAACGTCCACGCTCAGAATGCTCCTCTCTCTTATTGCAGTTGACAGTCAGCATGCAATGTGTGCTGAGTTTGGTGTCCGTGTTGTCTGCAGTGTTGGATTGGAAAGAACCTGATGGTCGTCCTACACTCACCCCACTGCTAGAACATGCAGTCAACACTCTTACTACGGTTAGAACTAAATATTTTAAGAATATCAAATGTGTATGCAATGAAATATTTTCTTTGAAACACATATCATTTGATTGCAATCACTTAGTAATAGTCTACCTAGCAGTGTAATAACATCTATGGACAATAATAATAATAATAATAATTTGGATGTTTTTTATTGCATTAGCGAAAACGTTCTTTGGTTTCTATGACAATTGATATTGTTTGATTTGTGTGTGTCTAATCATCTCGAAGAAACGAGCATTAAAAACAAAGAAAACAAAAATCTTACTATGGGAAGACCTAAAAAGCCTTGTCATTCACATTTTATTAATAGAAATTATACTATAATATTCAACTACAACCCCAATGAGCCCAGGCCAAACGCAATTTTTCGCTTATGGAACCTAAAAGCTGAACACTACAGATGTACTGCATTTTTTTCTACAGGAGTCGAATTTCTGTAATGACTTTTGATACGATGGTTCTTTTTTCCCCATGATGCACTCAGGGACATGTTAAAGGACCCGGTCATTGTGTTTGCCTCTCAAAAGATTACACACGTTTTTATAGAAAATCCACGTTAAAGTTTATAAGCAATGCGGAGTGGTTGATACTTGATTGAGTGGTTGATTGAAATTGCAATAAAGAAGGCATGTAAAAAACAACAACTATTAAATAAATAAATAAATCTGTTTGCATACAGCTACTACTGGCGTGGGTGGTGTTTCTGGAGAAGAAGCGTGGTGTGGCAACCTCGCCAGTTCTCTGGATATTCTGGCTGACTATCGTGATAGCAGACATCACACGGACCTACTTTCTCGTCGTGGAATTAGTAAGTTGACACAGTTATCTGTTAATTCCCTGACGGATTGAAACGGTTTGGTGTGGATTGTTTAAGCCCATCTGTTAACTACCTGACTGATTAAAACGGTCTGATTTGAAATGTTCAAGGCATCTGTTAACAGTTTTAGAGCACACAAAAAAGACGAATTTGGCAATGAATTTGACAATTTTCGAAACAATATCCCAATATCAGATGGCACATAAATGTCAAAATTCTATTCTCTTTTCCAGTAAAACAAGGTCCTCTCCAGGCCGGTTAAAGCTAGCGAGGAAGACGCAGCTCATGTCGTAATATGTATCCATGCGCAGTTTCGAACGGGCGTGGGTTCGATTCTCGCAAGATTTTTTGCATTATTTAGATTAACGTCCCCGGACCATAGGGGACAAGGAGAGGAAAGTTTTCGTTGTTATAAGATGTCTTTCATGCTGTAAGGGAAGACGATGAAGAAGGAGCGCTCGAAGCTGCTGCAGCATCCAGCAGAGAGGGAGCGTTGAGTCGGAATAATTATGGTGCCAGAGGCGAGGAGGGGCCAAAAGGGCAGCAGGGCAGGCGCTACCTATCGAACTGAAAAGAAACTATCGCATTAAGTAAATTAACGTCCCCGGACACAGTGCGCACAGGGGACAAACCTCTCGCAAGAGGCGAAATAATGAACTTAAGTATTAGGCTTGTCAGGTGACCTACTATTCCAAGATGAGAGTATACACCGAGGTAAAGTCCAATACACCCAGCATGCACTATAATAGGTTCTGTTCCTCCCTTCTCCCAACTTATGTCCCCTATACGCAATGTGTCCGGGGACGTTAATCTACCCACTGAACTGAACTTCTCCCACCCCACCCCTCCACCCTCCGCCCCTTGCCTATGGTGGCGCTGCTCTTCCGGCTGCCATGCTTTCGCTGAGAAGACAGTCCACATTTGTGGCCAATACAATCTCCCCCTCTCTCTCACCCACCACCCAAACAAACGTAATAATGAGAATTAGTTTTGCCTGTACGCAATACACGTAGCATGTCGTCTATTTCGCTTAATTGTGTATAGCTGGGACCTATTGAAACCGTGGTTGCTCCATATTTAGCGAAAGTCCTGGGGTGTTTCAATTTGGAGGCATTTACCTGTGTTCCAGAGTATCAGTGATTTCAAAGTGGGGATCTTCTTCATGCTGTTCATACTCAGCAGTCTTCAGTTGATTTTACATTCTCTGTCCAACTACAGTTCCCTGGAATCAGAGGTAATTTACAGTACTATACAACTTGAAGCGTAATGTCTTTCCAGTTTCTGTAATGTAATATGTGTGCATGTAATCTAGGCTTATGCATGGGAATTAAGAGCGTTGTTAAAAATCACATGTAAAAGAACAGACGTTATCTTAAGCTATCGAACTAAATAAATATTGAATTGAATTGAATTGAATTGAATTGCTGCTTTAAAGAATAGGTAAGTTTACAATAATCAATGTAATGAGTGTCAAAGAATAAATGAATCTACAAGGAACATTTTGATGGTTATGATAAAGAGTCTTTAAATGTTAATATCCCGGATTTTGTGTATTTCAAAGCATACAACATAACTGTAGTTTCTTTTGTGTTGTATTTTTTTCTTCATTTCAATCCATTCGTCAACCTCTGGGGGCTTTCACTCCACCTCCTACCCGCCCCAACCCCATCCTGATAGACTGCAAGAAGAATTCTTTCTGAGAATGTTTCAGTGTCCTCTGTTTGCGCTGGTACCTTTATAATAATATTGGTACTCCAGGGCCGGATCTGGGGGGGGGTCCTGGGTTCCGGAACCCCCCCCCCCCCTGGCCATTCGATGTACCTCACTCAGTCAGAAAAAAATATATATATATGGAGTTTTTTTAAAGCTCTTAATTTAGTTGACACTGGTGATAAGTAAAACGTTCCTCATTCTACTCAAGTTCCTCGAGCGGACACGTTTTTGTCACCCCTAACCCCTTAAAAAATTTTTGGAACCCCCCCCCCCCTCCAAGAGTAAGTGATCCGGCCCTGTACTCTGTGCAAGAAGGTATATCTAGGCCTAATAACTAGTTTGTGGAGTGTACCATTGTTTGTTGTTGTTTGTGTCTTTTTACACAGAACCATTGCCCCCAGTCTGTGGCCTCTTGCCTGGCTTGCCTAACGTTCTCGTGGATAAACGGGTTTGTGATGTTTGTGTGCACAACGATATTTTATTTACAACAGTAATATCTTATTACGATAGTAGATTATATTTCATACCGCAATAAATAATATTTAATTAGGCTTGCCTAACATGTAATATCATTGTGCCTCACCAGCTGTACATGAACTCCAATACTGCTGGACATTGAGGGATTACTACTACTACTACTACTACTACTACTACTACTACTACTACTACTACTACTACTACTACTACTACTACTACTACTACTACTACTACTATACTTTGAAAAGCGCACATTTTAGACAATATATCTGCTCAAAGCGCATAAAGATGCTTATACGACTACGACTACTATTACTACTACTTCTACTGCTGCTGTTGCTGCTGCTATTACTACTACTACTTCTACTACTGTTACTTATAAGGCTGTATTGCATTTGTTGTCTTGTTTCCTGTACGTTATTTGCGTGTCAAGATGTTCCATCGGATCTAAACAGTTCTTTGACATTAGATTATGTCTTCTGAACAACGAGAATCTCAGTTCTGACAAAAAAGAGGTTATGCAGATAGTGTACAGTACATTGATGCTACTAGCCTTCATAAATGACTATGGGCAAAAACTGCTTTTACATGCGGATATTACCATTTCAATGTGTTTCCGGTTTTCATCGTTGGTGATTTCCTAGGAGAATGGGTTTAAATTCTCCTAAAGCCAAAAAAAAGTCTGTTTACGGTATCTCGACCGACCCTAATTTTTTGGCCCGACCCTAAGCTTTTTATCCTTTTTTTTGGGGGGGAGGGGGTGGAGGGGGGCCGTCTCGAAAAAAAAGGAAAATACCGAAAAAATCGCACCCAAGGTGGAAAAGGTCTATTAAAAAAATTAAAAGAAAGAAAAGAAGCCCCACCTACCGACCCTATTCCCCCCCCCCTTCCCCTAGGTTACCGTATACAGACTCCTTTTTTTGGCCTTAAAGTAAACGCTGAAGACTGAAATTAGGGTTAGATCGTAAAAAGTAATAAGTTTAAAGAAATGCTTCTAGGATATTGAAGAATCCATTGATGTAACTGTCTCTTTTACAGTCTTATGTCACGTGGCTATAAAGCAGAGCTGAAGGAAGATGACGTATTTCCGCTTCCGTCAAAGGTCCAGATGCTAAAAGCAGGCAAAGAATTCCAAGACAATTTCAAACGTAGAGGACCAGGTGTAACTGACCAAAGAAGGTAAGCTTCTAAATTAGTGACAAGAATAATAATTGTGTTCATATATAGACAAAGTTTGTCATTCATTTGTTATTTGTGTGACGCATTTGAAATTGCCTCGTTATTGACGCACTTTTTGTAAAAATTAATTAATTATTCGAATTATTAGACGATGTCTTCTCGCATTGCCTGTTTGTAAAGGCAATGAACGAGACGGTATTGTTATATGAGCCGGTTATTTTATAGCAGCTGTATGGATAATAAGCTCAAGTAACCTTATTGGACCCTGTCATCATTTTCCTTTGCAATAAGATCCTTATTCTCAGCTATGTTTCTCATCATAGGTAACGCTGCACCAAGGGGACGCAATCCTTTCCTTCTATTTAAAAAAAAAACGTATTCTAACATAGCTCTGCAGCTTTAAAGATGCAACTTTACATTGTTGGACTGCATGCTATTTCTGGTTATTTTTTCAGCCTAAAGAAAAGGCTTCATCTTAAGCGTAGGGCAGTTGACGAGAAGATGCCTTTATTGGCTGCTCAGTGGTTACACAGTGACAGCAACAAAAGCAGCTGCAACAGCATGACTACAGCAACCACCATTACCAACAGCAACCACGGTAACGCAAAGAGAACATTCACGTACAACATTGCAGACCGCGTAAAATGGGCTCAGAAAATTCGGCGTGATTCTACTGGAAAAAGCGGACCAACGCTTACATTTGAAAACTGTCTTGAAATAAGCAAAGAGAATAACAGAATAGGAAACGATCACCACAAAGTATGCAGTGACGTAAAAAAGGATAGAACACGCGGTTTAGGCATTGCTTCTGCATCTTTCTACAAGAATGAGGAATCAGACGTAGCCGGAGTCAATGAGAAGGATAAGAAGACAGAGGAGAGAGGAGATAGAAAAAGCGTTCTATTGCGAAGGAGCCTGGCAAGAACATTCTGGTGGGACGCCGCCTGCAGCAACATCTGGAAGCTTCCTCACGATCTTCTACTCATCACCAACCCGCTCCTGTTAGGGTAATGTATTGATGGAGAAAATTAGTTTTGATTGTCATCGTCTTTGTTGTTGTCTCGTGGTTGTAACCATTATCTCTCGTCATATAGTCATCGGCAAAATGTCGCCATCCACCTACTTTTATCATCATCATCATAATCATCATCATAATCATCTTCATCATCTTCATCATCATCATCGTCATCATCATCATCATCATCATCATCATCATCATCATCATCATCATCATCATCATCATCATCATCATCATCATCATCAGGCTTATTAGAGCTAAGCAAGTAATGGCCCTGCATTAATCATCATAGTCTTTATATGGTGCGGCCGGCATTGTCGGTCTCCTCTTCAGTTAGTTAGTTAGTCATTGTTTATACAGTCCAGCGGACTGCAAAGAGCCGAATCAGGACCACCTCTTCCTCATTGCAACCCCTACTGTCATCATCATCATCATCATCATCATCATCATCATCATCATCATCATCATCATCATCATCACCAACACCAACACCAACACTATCGTTACCACTATTGCCACCACTCACAAACACAAATGCTGTCTTCTGCAGCTTACAATCAGCGATGAAAGTTTGTAGAATGCACGGCTTCTCATGCACAGAAGGTAGCAAAGACTCGCCTCTCGAGGCAAACGTAAGACTTGAGACTGGTAGCTACACTGTGTGCTTCTTATGTTGACTGCATATAATATAAATCTGTGTCTAGCTTTGATTCCTTGAGCATTAAGTTCGTCAAGAAGTTTACATTGTTTCATTCATCTTCGCAGAGCGCTGATTCGATACTGCGACGATCTCAGTGCCCCAGACTGGCATGGCTACGTCCTTGGGGCGTCGCTGTGTGCTTCCCTGCTACTGCAGTCTCTGCTCTTCAACCTCACTTTCCATCTTGCCACCACTCTAGGCCTCAGGGTCAAGGCCGCTATGACGTCAGCTATCTTTAAGAAGGTCAACAATGTGTACTTTATATATATATAATGTATGAGCAGGACAAGAATATCCATACACATTTATTATGGAAAGACAATAGAAAGAAAGCGTACATGCTGAATTTCGGCTCCGGACAATCCATGTTCTTTGATACTAGCTAAACTTGTTGCAGTCAAAATGAAGAAAATTTTACATCAGCTAAATCATCCTGCAGGTCCCAACTGGCCAGATAGCAATACAAAACAATAAACAGCCTTTGGTCCCCTATATGCGCAAGTGTCCGGGGACTCAAATTTAATAAATGGAATGGAAAAATCAGCTTTTGAAATGTAAGCTCTGGTTTCTATAAGCCGAGGTCCGCCAGAAGTGAAGACGACTGTCTGTCAGCAACATCGTTTTAATGGCCTGTCTTATTCGGAACCTATTCACGAACCTTTTTTTTCGACATTCTCATATCCCAAACCTCGGTTTCTGAACCTTTTGGGCAAAATAAGGTTCAGTAACCTAGATTCGGGATCTGCAAACATGGAAAAAAGGGTCGTGAACCTTCACGAGCCTTTTAATTAAGAGAGTCTTCAGAGACAATACTTTCCTGATCTTATTTATTTAGTTATTGATTTTTTGTTCAATTCCAGATAGTCTCTGTGTCCAGCCAAGGTCGGCGAGAAACTCCAGAAGGAGAAATAATCAACTTGGTGTCAGTAGACACAGAACACGTCAGCGTGTTCGTCAGTTTTCTCCCGTACTCTTGGTCGGGTCTGCTGCAGGTGGCTGCCTCAGCTTACTTTCTCTACGACACTGTCGGAGCTGCTGCTTTTGCTGGTAAAATATTCAAATCAATACTGCAGACTGCGAATATTATTACTTTTTCTTTACCAATAATATACCGAATTATGCCGATATTCTGTGTGATAAATTCATCCTTCTTTGCATTTCATGTTGAGGCGATGTTGAACTCTTTTGTATTCCAAGAACAATAAAATCTGAGAAACCGTTGAAATCCTTCAATATAAATGTATTTCATTTTAAAACATTGTTGAACTCTTTTGTATTTCAAGAAAAATAAAATCTGGAAATCCGTTTAAATTCTTCAATGCATTTTATTGTGGAACAATGTTGAACTCTTTTGTAGTCCAACAAAAATAAAATCTGGGAATCCCTTGAAATCGACCCGATTTAGACTTAGTCACGCCTCCGCCCGTCGGTCGGTACGTCTACCATTTGCACGCGATGTATCAAGAACAACTGAGCAGATTTCAAAATAAATTGTTATGATTATTAATACCTGTATAGTGCAGCTTCACGTGCAACAGGTCAAAAGGTCAATGTTGCTGAATCCATTTTGCTCGCACAATCTATATTGATATCAATCGCATGCGATATGTATCGAAGAACAATTTGTCAGATAAATGGGTTTGTATTCATTCATGTCCATGTATTAAAGGCGTTTAATTTGCATTGCTAGTCTACACTCGTTAAACTCTTGCAAACCAGCTGCCAGTTAAATGCTATCATACTATACATGTGTTGTTATTATTATGTGTTGTTATTATTAGGTATAGGCCTACTAATGGTCTTGTTGATGGTAAACGGGCTACTGATGTCCAGGCTGGGGAAACTTCAGTCCAAACTCATGGAACATATGGACAGCCGTATTAAGATGGTCACTGAAATCCTCGCTGCCATCAAGGTAACTAACGTTAGCTTTTATCACTGGCGCCCATAATGTTGAGACGGGAGCGTCTCGCTATATAGCGCGTCCCTCTCTGTTCTAATATATTGAATGTAGAGGAGGCACGCTCTTTGGAGAGCTGCTCTCTGTCACGTGGGGTTTATGGGCTCTGCACAATGGAATTATGGACCCTCACGTTTATTCGGTGGGAACTGCTAGTAAGTCACCCTATGAATTACTTTAATAAATTTATTTGTTTAGCTCGTTCTGTGTTAAGGTTGGGGTACAGAGATAGATAGAAAAATGGTAAAAGATTACTGTCACACTAGCTTTCACACGGCTATGAATCATATGTAGTCCAGCCACTTGATAACAGTTAAAATCACACATTTATTTCTTCTACTCTATACAAGGTTTTCTAAGTACTAATCTAACTTAAAATGTCTCAGTCACTGCTACTAGTTCGATCGCTGATAGTCTAGGCAGCTGTTATATCTTCCTCGGGCACTTGCTATTATATCTCATGTAGATTTGGACTACTGTGGTCCGTTTTACAGTTTCTGAAGAGTTGGACTACTGTGGTCCTGTTTCGATCAGTTTAAGTGCACCTACGGTGATTACACTTAACTGCTAGATGGTGCGTGCGAAGTCCTTCTGTGAGGTAGCTTCTGGTCCACCTGTGTCGTTGTGTAGTTGGGTTCCCTTGCCACGCTGTGGGGTCTGACAGGGTGTTTTTCAAGGTAGCTCTTTCCGACTTGTGCGGTAGAGGCTCCTCAACCAACTCGTCGTTTCTGTGGAGTGGGGTGCACAAGATAGCTCGCCTGCTCGTCTGTAATATAAGAGACGAAATTCTGCACAACCCTGAATAATCGGTTTGTGCAGAGCGTCTCACTGAAAGCCAAAGTAGCCCTCAGTGATAGCTCCACATCTCTATACATAAGCGACGAACATTCTGCTACTTCCGGGGTCCACTGGAATCTCAACTCTAAATTCCTATACATACATAAATATCAATCGTGTCTAACTATACACATACAGAATTAATAATATTATAAACATTCAGTGGTACAGCCACTGGTCTGCAAACATACATATAAGTTAAACAACCGTGGTTCCGTATGGTATGCAACATGGCGGCGCAACCGGTCGTGTTTCGCCTCGTGGTCGGCTCTTCCACATGGTCACGCAAATTCGGATTAACAATTCACATTTATGCATAGCAAATTCCACAAACATAATTTCAACAATAATATAAATATATCACGATGAAACAGAAGGGTGTTCATTTACCTGTTTGACAAGTTCAGGCCCGTGATGACTTGAGAGAATTCTAAGATTCTAAGTCCTGCTTCCTGATCTATGAGTGAAGAGATTTCTCTTGCTGTGGAGATGTTGACTCTACCTCGTCTCACACACGACTGATTCAAACTGCGCTAAGATCTGACACAGTCAGAACTGCTCTACCCGCTTAGCCTGCTTCTGATTGGTTAAAACGGTCAGATTCAAAGCTCAAGTGCTGACTAACTACGCAGCGTGGGTCGGGCTCGCGGTGTGTGGCCTGCTGTGTAATTTAATTGCTGCTGTGTAATATACTCCTCTCTCTAATGTTACAAAGACTACACAAGGCTGAATAGTCACTGGGCAGGGTTAAAACTAGCCAGTTCATGACAGGCTCCCTCAACTGAAAAAAGGCGATGACTACTGGATTCGACCTTTTTCTACTACAGAGCCTAGTTTAACACTGCACTATCCTAGGGTCCTATTTACAAACTAATTAAGTTGCTCTACCTGAGCTGCAATGCTGTGCCAGGTAGCTATGGACACTAGTGACAGGGTTTTACTGGACGGGTACGAATTCTGGTGCTGTGGCCCTTAGTTGTGTTGGGTGGGCGACAGCTGCTGTGTCCTCCACGAGATGGCGACTGAGGTAGTCGGCTCCGTGGTTCTCTTTGCCGGGGATGTACTCGATTTGGAATGAGTACGCCTGAAGGGTGAGTGCCCATCTCATCAGGCGAGAGTTCAAAGACTTGGAGGCTGCCAGGAACGATAGTGGTTGGTGGTCCACCTGAACTGTGAAGTGGGTCCCATACAGGTAGAGTTGGAATTTCTGTATGGCCCAGACTAGTCCAAGGCATTCCTTCTCCGACGTGGCGTAGTGGGTCTCGGCGGGTCTCAATTTTCTGCTGGCGTAGGCGACAGGGAATAGCGTCTCTGCATTCTTGGGGTCGCGCTGTAGCAGTACTGCTCCGAGGCCTAAGTCGCTTGCGTCGGTGCGAAGAACGAATGGCTGAGTCAAATCGGGTAGGTGGAGTACTGGCGCCGATGTCATTCTGTCCTTGAGGGTTTGGAATGCCTTCTCGCATTCGGCTGTCCATACGACTTTGTCCGGGGCGATTTTCCGGGTTCCATTTGTCAGTGGTACGGCGATGCTGTTGTAGTTGGGGATGAACTTCTGGTAGAAGCCGCAGAGTCCTAGAAACGACTGTACTTCCTTCTTGGTCTTGGGCCTAGGAGCGTCGAGTAGGCGTTTCACTGTCTTTTCTTCCGGTCGCAGGCTTCCTTGACTGATGGTGTGTCCCAGAAATTCTAGTTCTGTGAATCCAATCTGACATTTGGTGGGTCTTGCCGTCAATCCCGTGTCTCTGAGGCGGGCGAGTAGTTGTCCTAGGAGCGTGACATGTTCCTCCCACGTAGGCGTAGCGATGAGGATGTCGTCCATAAACGAGTGTAGGTGCTCGCTGCTCAGGGGTGCCAGGAGTTTCCGCATCATTGCGCTGAAGATGCTGGGTGCGTTGTGGAGTCCAAATGGAAGCACGTTGAATTCGAAGTGTCCTTCCATAGTGCTAAACGCTAGGTACTTTCGGACTTGTGGTTGTACTGGTATCTGGTAGTATCCTTTGCTGAGGTCGATGCGTGAGAAGTACTTCGCTCGCTGTAGCTTGGCAAATAGGTCTGTCTGGTCCGGGAGTGGCTCTGGCTGGAACTGCGTTACCGCATTCAGGAGTCTGAAGTCGATGCACAGTCGATGCTCTCCGTTGGGTTTTCGCAACAATACCGTGCCTGCGCTGTAGGGTGAGGTAGACTCTGAGATGATTCCGGCTGCCAGTAAAGTGTCTATCTCTTCCTTGATGGCTCGCTGCTGAGACAGTGGCATCGGGTAGAGCTTCTGGCGGACGGGTGTTGGGTCGGTCACCGTTAAGGTTACTTCGACGAGGTCTGTCCTCCCTGGTCGGTCTGTGAGCACAGTCTGATGTTGTCGAATGACCTGTAGTACTTGCTGTCGCTGTTTAGCGGCTAGGTCTCCGTTGAGTATCACGTCTTTGTAGGTTTCTTTGGAGTGCAGGGGATACTCTACTGCATTGGTCTCCAGGCTTTCTCCTTCTTCCGCGATGGCGATGGCTAACAAGTTGTGAGTGCTGGGGGTCGCTGGTCTGTCCGTATACTTCTTAAGGAGATTGATGTGGTGGTATCGGGCTCTCCCGTTCACCTCTACTTGGTAGACTGTCTTGGATTTCTTGGCAGTCACCCGGTACGGTCCTCTCCAAGCGATGTCCAGCTTGTTGGTTCCACTTGGAAGTAAGAGTAGCACTTGATCGCCGACTTGCAGTTCTCTGTCCTTCGCGTGGCGGTTGTAGTACTTCGCCTGACGGGCTCTTGCCTTCTTCAGTGCTTCACCAGCTTTCTTCCACGTTGCTTTGAGGGTTTCCTGCAGGTCTGCGACGTACTTGGTGGCACCTCTTGGTGTGTCGTCTATCTTGGCCTCCGTCCAACTTCTGCGTAGGGCTTCTAGCGGTCCTGCTAGAGGTCTGCCGAATAGCAATGTTGACGGGGTGTAGCCTGTGGCTGCATGGGGTGTTTCTCGGTATGCGAACAGTGCCGCATTCACGTAGGTGTCCCACGCTTCTGGATTGTCGTCGGCGACTTTCCTGAGTATGGTGAGAAGGGTTCCATTCAGTCTTTCTACTTGTCCGTTGCTGGCTGGGTGGTATGGTGGTGTGCGAATGTGATGAACTTGTATCAACTCGAACACGTCTTGCATCAGGCGGCCGGTGAACTGAGATCCGTTGTCCGTTCTAATGCTGTCCGGGAATCCGACTCTGGTAAAGATGGCGATGAGTGCATCTGCAATCTTCTTGGTGTCGATCGCTGGCAACGGGACTGCTTCGCACCACATCGTACATGCGTCGACGAGTGTGAGTAGAAATCTGTTCCGCTTCTTGGTCATGGGCAGTGGTCCTACTATGTCTACTGAGACTTGCTGGAATGGCACGCCGACTACTACTGATGGTCCTAAGGTAACTGGTACGGTGTGATGTCGCGGGGAATATCGTTGACATTGGTGGCAACATTTCACGTAGCGCTTGACATCCTCCGTGATTCCTGGCCAATAGTAGTGTGCGCTGATTCTCTGCACTGTGGCTCCAATTCCCATGTGTCCGCTGAGTGGCATGCTGTGGCCTAATTCTAGTACTTGGGCTCGAAGGGTGGCTGGTAGTACTAGTTGGGTGTGATCTCCATCTCCTTGTCGATGTAGAACTCCCTCTTCCATGTAGAAGTCTCCCTTGTGCGGGGGTGTGTGCGCCTTGGGTAGCTTCTGGAAGCACTTCGCTATCGAGGTGTCTTCTTTCTGTGCTGTTTTGATCTCTTCGAGTCCTGGATTCGGAGCGAACTCGGGCTGGGGTGGTTGGGTTTTAGCTTGGGCCCTGGTCTGCACTGCAGCTATCTCTACAGTTTTAGGGGGCGTGCCTAAGAACACATACCTACAACCTAGCACTAGATCATACAGGGGTTTCTGTAAAACAGCTGCTTGGATTCGTCCTGTGACGTACCTACTCTCTACTTCGATCCAAGCTATTGGGCAAGTAGTCGTCGGTTTCGTCAAGTCTGCTCCTTGTAGTTCGACTGTCTTGTCCGTCAAGTCCGCGCGCGATACAAGAGATTCGCTAACTATCGCGTCGTATGATAGACCTGTGTCATACAGACAGTTCGCTTCTTTTCCGTTGACCTTGACCGTGTCTGTCACCGATGGGTGATCTCCGATAGTGTGTGGCTTGTTACCACTACTTTGAGTTAGAACTCTGTGCGCTGGCCGGCTTTCGCGCTCTTCCCTACGTTGTGCGGCCAACTTGAAACATTCTGCGGTGGAGTGATTGTTTCTGTTGCAGAACGAACAATACCGTCTCTGTTCTGCGGGACCTCTTTTCCCGAATTCCGTGTTGGGTCCGTTATTCTGCCCAGGTCTGGGGTTATTCGGCTTATTCGCGGTGCGCTCTTCTCGGTTAGGGCTTCGTTTCTGTGCCTCTTTCCCGTTAGGCTTTAGGTCTCGCCTGAAGCTCTTGGCTTCTCCGTGGGCGGCCACGTACCTATCTGCGACCTTGACCAGATCTTCCAGTCTTTCCGCGCCCTGCTCTACTGAGAATGTTCTCAGCTCGGGGGTCATGGTTTCCCGTAGCTGTTCCCATACTAACAGTTCTGTCAGTCCATCATACGTCTTAGCCGTGGCTGACTGGCTAATCCACTTATCCAGCGTTGTGGACAACCGATCCGCGAACTGCGCATAGCTCTCTCCTTTCACTCTCCGATTGGTGCGGAACTTTTGCCGGTAGCATTCTCCTGTCAGTTCGAATCCCGTTAGGAGTGCCTCTTTTACTTTGTGATAGTCAGTCACTCTGTCAGTCGGTAGCTTACTGTAGATGTCATAAGCCTTTCCTCTAAGCCCTTGACTAAGCTTAAAAGACCAGTGAGTGGGATCTAGTTTATACTCTGTTGCTAGACGCTCAAACCTAGTCAGATAGAGATCTAGCCCTTCTTCTCTCTCATTGAATGTTCCCAGTAGAAATGACATTCCTTGTACGGGGTTGGATGCTACCTCTAGCTGATCTGAGTGGGGAGGGGTTGAGGAAGAACTTGAAGCTCCGGATCCCAATCTTCTTAGCTCTAACTCATGCTGTCTGTCTTTTTCCTTTTCTGCCCTCTCATACTCCCATCTCCTACTTTCTGCATCTCTCTCTGCTGCTAATGCTGCCTTCTTCTGTTCTCTTTCTGCCTCTAGCTCTAATTTCCTCTGCTCTCTTGCTGCTTCTAACTCTGCTTTCTTTTGCTCTGCCTCTAATGCTAGTTTCTTCTGCTCTGCTTCTAGTTCTGCTTTTCTCTGTTCTGCTTCGAGTTTCTTCGCCTCTCTCTCTGCTGCTCTCTCTGCCTTAGCTTCCTGTTTCTCTACCTCTGCATTGATATACGCAATTAGGTCTCCCCCTGCTAAGTGTAAAGCTTCCCCTAATTCCTTGAAGCGCAATCTCAAGGCCACTGGGTTCGACATTGTCAAAAGTGTCTATGAACAACCTCTGAATCACGTGGAATACCAAAACACTAGCAATATTGCAAGTCAATAACAACAATGCAAAGACAATCAAATTCGTAATCAGTAATAAAATAAAACAAGAGTCAAATGGAATACAACAGTTACTTAAGCAAAACCTGCAAAAGAACAATGCAACATACAGACACAAAAATATTTGAAGCAAAAAAGTTTTTAACTAAAGAATAGTGCACCAAAACTGATCAGTGTTATACCCTTACACTATTCTAAGTTATTCTACTTCTACTACTGTTATCTAATTTTATTGTACTTAGGTCCGGTTATACCCAATTCCTATTATACACAGATCCTGGCTAGGCTCGCCAATTAAAGTGTCACGTGGGGTTTATGGGCTCTGCACAATGGAATTATGGACCCTCACGTTTATTCGGTGGGAACTGCTAGTAAGTCACCCTATGAATTACTTTAATAAATTTATTTGTTTAGCTTGTTCTGTGTTAAGGTTGGGGTACAGAGATAGATAGAAAAATGGTAAAAGATTACTGTCACACTAGCTTTCACACGGCTATGAATCATATGTAGTCCAGCCACTTGATAACAGTTAAAATCACACATTTATTTCTTCTACTCTATACAAGGTTTTCTAAGTACTAATCTAACTTAAAATGTCTCAGTCACTGCTAATAGGATCGCTGATAGTCTAGGCAGCTGTTATATCTTCCTCGGGCACTTGCTATTATATCTCATGTAGATTTGGACTACTGTGGTCCGTTTTACAGTTTCTGAAGAGTTGGACTACTGTGGTCCTGTTTCGATCAGTTTAAGTGCACCTACGGTGATTACACTTAAACTGCTAGATGGTGCGTGCGAAGTCCTTCTGTGAGGTAGCTTCTGGTCCACCTGTGTCGTTGTGTAGTTGGGTTCCCTTGCCACGCTGTGGGGTCTGACAGGGTGTTTTTCAAGGTAGCTCTTTCCGACTTGTGCGGTAGAGGCTCCTCAACCAACTCGTCGTTTCTGTGGAGTGGGGTGCACAGGATAGCTCGCCTGCTCGTCTGTAATATAAGAGACGAAATTCTGCACAACCCTGAATAATCGGTTTGTGCAGAGCGTCTCACTGAAAGCCAAAGTAGCCCTCAGTGATAGCTCCACATCTCTATACATAAGCGACGAACATTCTGCTACTTCCGGGGTCCACTGGAATCTCAACTCTAAATTCCTATACATACATAAATATCAATCGTGTCTAACTATACACATACAGAATTAATAATATTATAAACATTCAGTGGTACAGCCACTGGTCTGCAAACATACATATAAGTTAAACAACCGTGGTTCCGTATGGTATGCAACATGGCGGCGCAACCGGTCGTGTTTCGCCTCGTGGTCGGCTCTTCCACATGGTCACGCAAATTCGGATTAACAATTCACATTTATGCATAGCAAATTCCACAAACATAATTTCAACAATAATATAAATATATCACGATGAAACAGAAGGGTGTTCATTTACCTGTTTGACAAGTTCAGGCCCGTGATGACTTGAGAGAATTCTAAGATTCTAAGTCCTGCTTCCTGATCTATGAGTGAAGAGATTTCTCTTGCTGTGGAGATGTTGACTCTACCTCGTCTCACACACGACTGATTCAAACTGCGCTAAGATCTGACACAGTCAGAACTGCTCTACCCGCTTAGCCTGCTTCTGATTGGTTAAAACGGTCAGATTCAAAGCTCAAGTGCTGACTAACTACGCAGCGTGGGTCGGGCTCGCGGTGTGTGGCCTGCTGTGTAATTTAATTGCTGCTGTGTAATATACTCCTCTCTCTAATGTTACAAAGACTACACAAGGCTGAATAGTCACTGGGCAGGGTTAAAACTAGCCAGTTCATGACACTCTCGTATCCACAAACGGGCGCCTTTGGTTCTAACATTTTCGCTTTTGCTTCTAATTACTTAAATGTTTTTGCTCTGTACTGTGTTCTTTTCTGTTCTGGAGATGGTGAGGAAGCGTAGGAGAGAGAGGGTTCATAATGAGAGGAGTAAGAGGGGGGTGTTGGGAGTGATGAGGAAGGAGTCTACTTTTCAAGGAAGGAGAAGATGTTGATGAGGAGGAGGATGCGGATGATGATGAGGAGGATGATGAGGATTATGGTGACGACGACGATGAAGAGGAGGAGTAGGTGATGTGCAGGAGGAGGAGAAGGACGAGGAGAAAATAGGAGGAGAAGACAATAAAAAAGTGCAATGAAGAAGGGGTCTCCGCTCTGCTTTAAGCAGTTCAGTTCAAAATGTCCTCTTCGCACTCGATAATGCCCATATGCCTCCCGAGAAAGAAGAGAATTTTGAAAAAAAAAGTTTGTTGTTTACAGACAGTGAAAGCGTTGGCTTGGGAGACAGTTCTGGGGTCACGCGTCTCCCGAGTGAGAGAGAAGGAACTGCGAGAACTCCAGAGAGTGGCTCTGCTAGACGCCTGTCAAACATTTCTGTGGACACTGCCCTCTTTCTTGGTGAGCACCATTTTATCTTTATGTACTCATTATGTCATTCTGAAATAGGAAGCCAGGACTTCAGTAGCCTATATAAGTCTTGTGCTGTGAGATGGGTATGGTAAAGTCTCCTATATGCATACTGTGTTGGGGACTATAAATTTATTAACTGATGGGTAGGGTTTGAAAAATTCAATTTTTCCTGTAATGCCCGTTTAATCTATGTTTTACATACGCGATATGGCCCTAGCTCGTCCGGTCGAAGCGCAATTAATCAAGTAGAATCGGGCGATGACCCGGGTGATGAACTTGGCTAGGCTGGATAGCGCGAGCTAAAGCTTGCAAAGACGGCATCGGGAAAGAGCAACCAATCAGCAGCTGTTTGACGGTAACGTTTTACCTCTTCGTAGAAAGTCGTCCATTTTGATGATCCGCTTCGCAAGTGTTTTAAAAAAAAACTGATATGGTCAGATCACTTGACGGCTGAGCCCGTTCACGAGACGGCTTAGCTCGCAGAAATTGTGCGCTTGTTTTCCAAGCCTTTTGTCATTCTGAATTCAGATGCAATGTTGCCTATAAAGTTAATATCCATAAATGCAATACAACATTCGCTTAGATCTGTAGACCTACGTGTACTTGAGTTTTCTTATTGGCCATAATCTGCGAACTCAATGACAGTTACAGCTGCAGCGCAGCCTTACTTTGTGAATGTACGCGATGATCTGAGCTTTGTAAAATGACCAGGTTCTTAAATATGCCATTGTAGCGACAGAATGGAAATGGATCACCTCCATTCTCTGTCATTAACCAGGTTTCGAAACCAATTATGACAATTATTATGAGGGTTGGTTACCACGAGATCAAGACCACTCAACATGTTCTCTCTTTTTTTTTTTTTAAGACATAAAAGGAGTAGGCCTACTACGTCTTCTTCAACAGAAAATAAATGGAAAAAAGTAAACACTGAAATTTCTAATTCCATTGCCTTTTGCAGATTTCCCTAGTGACGTTTAGCATTTACATTTACACTGCCGAGGACGCGGCAAGTGGCCTGACGCCAGAAAAGGTGTTTGTGACGTTGTCCTACCTAAACGTCGTGCGTGGTGTCGTTGCGGTGGCTCCTATGGTTGTCATGGATATAGTAAAGGTTCAGAACGTCATTCCTCCTCCTCCTCATTTTCGTTGTTGTTGTTGCTGATGGTGATGATGGTGGTGGTGGGATGTTCTTCTTCTTCTACCACTACTTCTTCTTCTACTCCTTCTTGTTTATTCTTGTTTTTCTTGTTCTTCTTGTTCTTGTTCTTCTTGTTCTGCTAGTTGTTGTTCTTCTTCTTAGGGTGGTCTTGATTCAGCTCTTTGCAGTCCGGTGGACCCTATAAACAATAAAGAACTAAGTATCTTCTTCTATTACAATATAGTTAAGGCGCAAAACAAGTCCGCATCTCCTAATAAAAACCGGTAATCGAGTTAAGTAATACAGTATTGACTGGAATCTTGCATATAATTGCATTCTATACAGTGTTCTGTACGATATATGCGAAGACGGAACTCTTTCGATAGATCTTTCAAAAGCACCATAATTTTTTTTTAAAGCTATTTATGTTTGCAGGCTTGCGTATCGCTAAATCGAATAGAGAAATTTCTCAGCCATGATGACCTCAACGCTGCTAACGTCGGACGTCAGAAAAAGAAAGGTGATGGCAGTTATTTATATATTTATTTTATCGTTCTTATTTAGCACTTTTCCAGCTCCAGAGCTGCTCAAGGCGTTGGCCAAAACAGAATCTAACTCAAGCCGCCCGAGGCGCCCACTTGCAACCTTTGGGCGCATCGTATGACGCCCAGACGACTGAGCACAATCATGGGGGATCCGAATGGGAAGAAGAGACCTATTACGTGCAGGATGTATTTGAATAGCCATCACTCACATGAGCGTCAGGATCTTTAAAGACCGTGCAAAGGAATGTGGGCGTGCACAGACTAGACTTCGTTTTATACCACTATCATCCAAAGAAGTAATTGCTTCTTGGCATACATTCTGTGCATAGTAATTATAGTTCGAAGTAGTATAGTTTATGTATTTATTTATTTATTTATTCTGATATAATTAGGTAAATCGCATAGACTTTCTGTTTCGTACTGAAAATATGAAAAAATACGAACACTTTATAATCTCACTGAGAAATGACATTGTAGTTCTAAACTCAAGTTACAGAATGGCATAAAGAAGAAAATGTTATGGCACACAGGAAAGCAATTTTAATCACATAAATATCACGTATCCACACGTAAATATCACAAACCAAAGCCGGATATTGCACACACACACACACACACACACACACACACACACACACACACACACACACACACACACACACACACACCAACCCACACCAACCCACACCCACCCACACACAGATAGATAGATAGATAGATAGATAGATAGATAGATAGATAGATAGATAGATAGATAGATAGATAGATAGATAGATAGATAGATAGATAGATAGATAGATAGATAGATAGATAGATAGATAGATAGATAGATAGATAGATAGATAGATAGATAGATAGATAGATAGATAGATAGATAGATAGATAGATAGATAGATAGATAGATAGATAGATAGATAGATAGATAGATAGATAGATAGATAGATAGATAGATAGATAGATAGATAGATAGATAGATAGATAGATAGATAGATAGATAGATAGATAGAGATAGATAGATAGATAGATATATAGATAGATAGATTAGCATAGATAGATAGATAGATAGATAGATAGATAGATAGATAGATAGATAGATAGATAGATAGAAGATAGATAGATAGAAAGATAGATATATAGATTAGATAGATAGATAGATAGATAATAATAATAGAATAGATAGTTAGATAGATAGA
>CM072515.1:18224936-18227436 GCA_036898135.1 Oncomelania hupensis | reverse complement strand
GACGAAGAGCACATGCACGTTGGAAAGGTAGGTTCCACTCAGTATTGCGTTCGTTGTGGTTTTGTATAATTTTTTTTACAGTTTTGACATTGTGAACGTTTGAATGTATTAGGTTTATCGGTTATTAGCACACTCTTCCCATCTCCTTATTTTTCTGTAATTGTTACATTTTGTCCTGAGCGCACTGAGCATGCTAAGCTACCACGGAGAAAACGCGCAATGCAAGTGTTAAACATCAACATCAATGTCCGTGGATAAATAAAGCGTAATCTTGGCTTTCCATCGTTGATGGGCTTTATTTTGTATTCGTATACTGTTCCAATTGTGTTCAGGTGAAATGGCAAGTGTATTTGGCCATTACGCGAGCCCTGGGGGGATTTTTCTCCGTCGCCATAGTAGCAGCCTACATCTTGTATCACGTGACCTCAGTGGCTGGAAACTATTGGTTGGGACATTGGACCGACAACTTGGAAAGTGCTGCGGAATCCGACGAAGAGAAAGAGGGCAGCGTGTGGTACTTAGCCGTGTACGCCTTCTTTGGAGTTGGGCAATGTAAGGGAGATTCGTCTTCAGTCGCTCTTCATTGATTTGTTTTGGTATTTTGTTTGCATTAACATTATTACGATTTGTTAGCTAGGCAGGTGGAATGCAGATTGCTGTCTCATAATATTACAGCAGCCTAATTTCAGATATAGTTTTAACATTCAGATTCGTTTTATTTGGTTATGATCTATATTGTCTTTTATTATTATTATTATTATTATTATTATTATTATTATTATTATTATTATTATTATTATTATTATTATTATTATTATTTGTGTAGCCATGCAGGTGGAACGCGAGCTGCGTTCTAAGAACTGTCATGGCAGCCTAATTTTAGATTCAGTTTGCCATGCAGACTTGTTTGTTTTCGCCTATGGTCTATAGTCTTTAGTAACGGAACCTGTAGGTATCTCACTCACTGCTCACTTAATATCTCAATTTGTTGACGCAGTGGGATGACCAGAGCCACTGTAATGTTCGGAGCAAGCACGATGGAAGAAAAGATCGATTTCGAACATTTTTTGGGCAATATCCTATTCATTCATTACAATTGGTCCTGGTGTGCTCTTTTGCAATCCATCGGTTTTATAAATTCCAACATATGGGTATTTTTGTGAGACGTGTTTAAAACACCTGCAGAAATATATGTACCTGTATTTTCTGTTCACTACTATTTGCGCATAGTTAGTTACATCTCCAAAGACGTTAACAGAAAGAAAGCAGTGTTCTGTGCTCTTTCATTATGTTAAGGTATCCTGGTGATCGTCTCAGCACTTCTGCTAGCCGTGAGCCGGATGCGTGCCTCTCGTTCTATGCACGCTACACTCCTTTCTAGCATCCTAACCTCTCCCCTCTCCTTCTTTCACCGGAACCCCGCGGCGCGCTTGCTCAACCGGATGTCACGTGACCTGGAAGTGGTAGACAAGGACTTGTGGTGGGCACTGGAGGTGGTGCTGGATTGTGCTTGTCAGGTGAGTTAGCCGTAAAGTCGTGAGAAGCAGGGTAGTGGTATAGTAACGGTTTTTTTTCTTCGCAAAGGAGAGGAGACGTCAATGTGATCTCTTTTCTCAGGACTAGCTTTAAGATGGAGGTGCTCAGCACAGCCGTTCTCTCTCTCTCTCTCTCTCTCTCTCTCTCTCTCTCTCTCTCTTTCTCTCTCTCTCTCTCTCTCTCTCTCTCTCTCTCTCTCTCTCTCTCTCTCTCTCTCTCTCTCTCTCTCTCTCTCTCTCTCCTGGGCCAGACCCATTTACAGTAAAGTTATTTAATGCCATGGCAGTAGAACTGAGTAAAGTATTCATGCCGCTTGCATGCGTGCTGTTTTGGATGTATGTTAACGTGATTGAGTGTTTAAGTGTGAGTGTGTGTATGTGAGAGAGAGAGAGAGAGAGAGAGAAAGAGAGAGAGGGGGGCCAGCAGACAGACAGACAGAGACAGAGAGACATAATTAGTAATATTATATAGAAACATATATGTTAAACAACATATCTTTTGTTAGCCTGTCACGTCCACTGCCTCACTGTACACAAGTTTTTGCTTATCACAACAGAAACTAACACATAAAACACCAGATGAAACAATTACAACATTATTCACACAAAAAACAAACTATATATTTATCTAATTAACTTTCCCTCCCCCCACCCTTAAACCCCCAACACACTTAACTATAATGAAAACAAAACTGATAAACAAACAAGAATAATAAATGAAATAATGATTTTCTTAAAGTCCTTCTTCCTATACAGCCTATACAATTTTAAAAGTGGCTGTAGAATTGCTAATTTATTTCATACAAGATATTAATTATCCACAATGCTTAATAATATTGTAAACAGTAATACTATATTTCCCAGTGGCTACGAACTATACTGAAGAGAAAATGCCAATCCTCCCTAACTAACTATACATGTGGTTCATACAACTGGCAACTGAAATATTTATTTTACAGTTAATT
>CM072515.1:18067436-18219936 GCA_036898135.1 Oncomelania hupensis | reverse complement strand
GGAAAAATGAGGGGAAACAACTTTGGTCCGGCTTGCCCGATTTGCCCGTATGTTGCTCAGAGTTGTCTAACGTTGGGCGAACAGTCTTTGCAAACGAAGTTTCCCGCCTAAAATTTCTGCTATAAACCTTCCGAATCAACAAAGTAATAGGTCTCCTCTCTGAAAATCCTTATCGGGAAGAGAGGGGACTATAAACTGATTAAAAAAAAAAAAAGGTTGATTTCAGTTGCAGTCCTGGCTAGCTTCGCTAGTTCGGCCTTGCACTCCCCTGCAGCCACCACCATTTCCCGAAGACAAGCTTACAGCTCGGGTTAGCTTTCATTGTTTTCTGAGACGACAGGTTCGTGAGGATTTCCGCCCGAATAACTCGAGGTAACCACAAACTAAGAAAAATACAAGTTACCTCCCATTTCCGAATACGGTCTTTTTGCAGATGGCTAGGCGTGCGTGTGGCTGCCTTAGGGGTCATCGTGATCGGAGTTGCCACAGTACTAGGTGTGGCCTTCAGAGATACCATGACTGGAGGCCTGGTGGGCTTGACCATCATGTACACATTGGACGTAAGTTGGATGCTTCTCGAAAAGTAGAAAGAAGAAGAAGAAGGAATATGTGGAGGAAGAGGACATGAAGATGATTGATGGTGAATGATGTTGGTTGGTGATGATTGACTGATCGTATAGATAGATGGTTAACTGATAAAAGATTATAAGGATTGAATGACTGATTGATGATGGATTGTAATGATTGATGGATGATAATGATAATGAACATGGTCAGTCATCTACTCTCCTATTATTATTTTATCTACTTATATCAACGCTTGAATTTGTGCAGGTCACGGAGAATTTGAACTGGCTTGTGCGCATGGCTGGTGACCTGGAAACGGAAGCAGTATCTGTGGAGCGCATTTTGGAATACAGCAATTTGACCCCGGAGGTAGGCCTTTAGGTCTTAAATGGGCGCCTCGGGCGGCTTTAGTTAGGCTTGAGCTAAAACAAAAACGCTCTACAACAACGATTACAAGAAAATAAACATCGACTTCAACTTCCTGTATTTTACACAAACATGTTGTCTCCATATTACGTCTTTAGCGTTTTTGTTTGTTATTGATTTTTGAGGGGATGGGGAGAATAGGGTTAATCCTTCGTCTCGTTTGTCGACTGGTCCGGGTTCGATTCCCACTTGTGGCATGAAATGTCTCATAGGAGTCGACAGTGTCATGACTCTGAAAGAACTCTCTCTCTCTCTCTCTCTCTCTCTCTCTCTCTCTCTCTCTCTCTCTCTCTCTCTCTCTCTCTCTCACGCAAACAAGTCTCAAGCATAAGATAAATAGATATAACAAGGCGGCAAGCCATTCCAATGTGTTTCCAGACACTCACCCACATTTCCAAAAGCGTTAATTTTCTGGGCGGTGTGGTGAGTCGTTCTATCTTGCTATGAAGCCAAAGGAAAACATAGAATGTTGGACCGCTATCTCAACTATATAGAAATAACTAATTTAACTAATTATGTCCAAAAATAAGCAACCTATTTTAATTTTTGAATTTCCTCTTCAGGATGAAAATTCAACGTATCCAATATGGATGCCGCCGGCCACGTGGCCCAGTCATGGAGAACTACGGTTTGTCAACTTGAGTGCCAGCCACAGGTCCGACTCCCCGCTGGTACTGAAAAACATCGACTGCGTTATCAAGCCTGGAGAAAAGGTACTGTACTATCGATTGATGTAGTGATAGTCATGGTAGTGGTAGTTGGACTACTAGTAGTAGCCTACATTGTCGCAGGGTCCATTTTTTACAGAAGAAAACAAAGAACAATTACAACTACAGCAATAAATTCATCTAAAACAGTTTTCCTTACATTCATCTAGGACCATTGTCGCGCTTATTCTTGGTGATGACTTCTTCAATAAATTTGATGTGTAAACGGAAACATGCAGATTGGCGTTGTTGGACGCACTGGGGCGGGAAAGACGTCATTGTGGAGCGTCATGCTGGGGTTTATGACGTCATCCAATGGCTCCATCCTTATTGATGACGTGGACACGCGCTCCGTCCCTCTGCAAGAACTGCGTAAACGTATCACGGTCATGACGCAGGTACGACTTAAATCTTATTTGCTCTGTAGTTTTCAGCATAGCCTACTTTGAAAGAACTGTGCATATTAACGGAGAACTTATAATAGACGCTCCTGAATGGATGGCGGTGAAAGCACCAGGAAAACAAAACGTACGCAACAATGAGGTTCGGTTATTTTCAAGTCCTCTGAAATTCAAATAGGCTTACCGTTTAAAAGCAGTGAGCCTGGCTGCTCTTTGTCTTTATTTAAGAACAAAGAGGTCGGCTGTATTCAAAGATCGCATATAACAATAATATTATGTCAAACTGACTCCAGTTTAGTACATCTTCTTCACTAAATAAGTTGCCAGGAATGTTTAGAAAGTGCATTCGAAACAGCAAATTGGAGTTGTGTCCAGCTTGAGTTTCAGTCTTTAATTTGGGACCAGCGTCGTTAGCTGGTAAGTCCATACAACAATAATTAGACTCCGTTACTTTATTTCACAGGAGCCGTTGATTCTGGACGGCCCAGTGCGAGAGAATCTAGACCCAGAAGGTAAGAGCACTGACGACGAGCTGTGGGCTGTTTTAGAGAAGACCAAACTGGCCAACCGCATCCGTTCTCTTCCTGGCGGTCTTGATTACTGTTGTCTTGGGGACGGCCATGGATTTAGGTGAGAACACCTAAACTGCTTGGTTGTAAAAGACTGTTTTTTACCGTCACCGGGCTGTTACTAAGGTTATACGGGCTGTCGGCCTGAAAGTGACCATGACCCCTTGTCTGAATGTTAGAGGCTGCTTAGGGCACATGCCAGCACACAACCTATGCTTTGATAGATCTCTGACACTCAGCTAGCGTCGAGTTGCTTTTTTAGTGGGAACTGGCCTTCTAACCTAGCTCAGTTACCATTTTAGAGATGGAACTTAACTATTCGGCCTCTCCAGTAAGGCCGTGCCCAGTCATTATAGTTCGTCAATTACTACTAATAACCATTGATTCGCTCATAGCTTAAGACTAGGTCTGATGACGAACGTTTTGATTACAATCATAAGGAAAAATGAGTCACTGATTTCGTGAGACTATCACCCAGTCATCACCCAGTCATCTCAGTCAAATCGGTTCGCAGCGTGATTTGCGATGATTTTCCACGTTTAGAACAAGCTCTGATTCCGACGAACTGATTGCGAGTCATTTAGCATGGGAACCAATGAAACGCGCTACTTTTGATCACGTGATCTTGCGGAAAATAACAAGACCACGACCGGCCCGCTAGGAACGTTAAGTGTGAAAAATACCTGTGAAGTAATATAGATGATACAGTAACATGAATGTTTATGGGATATTGTCTTTTTTCGCTGAACTTTGCGCAAATGAATTGCTAGTGTTAATGTAAACATTCTTCGTCGCTGCTTTTTACCTATTTTGACTTTGGGCGCAGCAAGGGTAACAACTCTTGTGCTTTTGTTTATGCACAGTGACTGTGCGCATGTTTACCAAACTCAAACGTTTTATTGTGACAACATCATGACTCGCAAACATGTACTGTCATTGTGATTGCAGTCAAATTGTTCGTCGTCAGACCTAGGCTTTACACGTGATTAAATTATCCAACGGCTGACGCCTCATGGCATAATTTGCTTCACGTTTATCTTACTATTGCAGCGCCGGACAGCGACAGCAGATTTGCCTGGCGCGCGTTTTGTTACGTCACAGCCGCGTGCTGATTCTAGACGAGGCGACGTCATCACTGGATCTCGAGACAAATGACTTCATCCTGGACCTTGTGAAGACCGCTTGTGCCGACAGCACCGTCCTGTTCGTGACGCACCGCTTGAGCGCCGTCATTCATTGTGACAGGTGCGGATTGGTCAATGCTACCCTATCTGAATTATTTCATTACTTGCTCGTATAATATTTTCTCCAGTTTCATTGGTACTCGAACCTGTATTTCTTTCTTATTTGACGTAAATTATAAGACATTTTGTTGTCCGAAAAACACGGAAAAGTGCTTTCCCATTGTAAAGTTTTGTTTATTTCAGTTCACCTCTATTCACCAAAGTGATTTTAGACTAGGAAATTAAGGGAAATGTAGGGGAATGAGGATATGTGCTAGGTAGATGGTAGAGGGAAGGGGGGAATGGGAGGGCGGGGAAGGAAAAGAACAATGTAACACAATTTAAAAATAAAATTAAAAATTAATTAAACGAACTCTAGAAATTTTGTTAAATAACAAAAATAAAATGGGCCACTCCAACAGATAAATGTAACGTCCGATAAGAATATTATATCAAACTTGTTAAGTTAAGTTGACTAATAATTAGTCTCCTTGTTTTCTGCGAATTTAGTTTCGTACTCTACCGATATTGCTTTAATGCTTCCCCTTATATTGAAATGACCTTTGTTCTTCTTCTGTGGCTTAGGGTGATGGTGTTGGACCAAGGTCGGCTGGTGGAAATGGACACTGCCCAGCGGCTTCTTGAAGACCCGTTTTCTCTCTTCTCTAGACTAGCTGCCAACTGTGATATGAAGTAACCTATCAACATCAGCCAGTCAAGCTGTAACTGTAAAGAAGCATTCTGACAGTTGGACCTTCTACTGCTCTAACTCTAGTATGCTTTGGTGTATTGCTGCCGAACGGAGCCCGCCCCATAACTATAGTCCTTTCTGCAAACCATGTTAGATAGGGGCGGCGAACCGCAGCCATTTTGTCCTCGTCTACATTCTTTTCAGTTGAAGGAGACTACTAGCATGACTTGTGAAAGGGAAATAAATGCTAAAACCTTATTTTTCTAATAATTGCAGTTCTCTGGATGTTTTCCCCCATTTATTACACTGGTTTATCCATAAACAAATTACTGAAAATTTATAGTAAATTAGTTAGACTTCAAAAATGTTAGAAAATGTGTTTACAAATTTACAAACGGTGTTTTCTGCGCTTTTTGTGTCTTTTGGGAGGTTACGAACTGTAGTAGTAGTAGTAATAATAATAATAATAATAATAATAATAATAATAATAATAATAATAATAATAATAATAATAATTATAAGGGTATTTATAAAGCGCTTTTTTCTAACGACAGATCAGTTCAAAGGCGCTTCACTTGTGTAATGGAAACAATGCTAGCTGTACATTGGCTTAGCCATTTAGCTGCAAGTCTCATTCATTCACTCGAAGGCAGTGAGTCGAGCATGGTGGCAGACCTGCTCTAGGAGCCGTTCAGACCCACAGAAGTCCAGGCGGCGACCGGGACCTGTGCGAGATACCGATACGTAACCCCACCTCATCCTTCAACCTTCATCTTCTCTTTGGTTGGACTCCATCGACTGGGCGGCGGTTGCTCTTCGCCGATGGCGCCTCGTCGCTCTGCTTTGGCCGTGCCTTTCCCTGGCAGTCCTTTTTTTATTTCGCTATGATTGGACATCACAGGAGCCATTGTGGAGAGTGGCCACTCCGGACTGCAGGCGCTTCGCGCCACCAGTGCTCCTTGGTGTTTGTCCCCCTCCTCTCTACACGGCCTTCATGCTGCAGGGTGGGGAACTCTCCTCGGATCCGCTGATTTCAGAGGAAATCGGCAGCCATTTCAGAGGAAAAAAAAAGTTCAGGGGAAAAAAAATTTGTCCGTTTCCGAATCCAGTAGACCTATTATTACAAGTACCCATCCGTGTCCATCACCAGCAAAATTAATGAAGCAAAGCTCAATTGTCAGCTTTTTTAGGAAGTAAAACAACAGTGAACTAGTGGAAGCTAAAATTAGACAATGTGCTGAAATGAAACCTCTTTTTAATTTAACTTGCAGAAACTTATTTGAAAATTTGCTAAGAAGATTGTTTCTATTAAAATTGAACTTGTGAAAGACTGAAATGTGCAAGAAGAAACAGACATCCAAAATGTAAAGGTTAGTGGTATTTGCTTGCTTGTGTGTGTGTGTATGTGTGTGTGTGTGTGTGTGTGTGTGAATACGAATACGAAATTTTATTGTCATAAAACACAAGTGTGTGTGTGTGCTCCTGTGTTTGTTCAAGCTTTTTCTAATAATTATTACTTTTCTTTCATATTTGGTTGGTTCAGTTCACTATACATTTACTGCACTGTTACTATGCCACTCTTGGTATGGCTTAAAAACGTGCACATTTTCCTGGGGGCTTTGCCCCCCTGAACCTCCCTACAAGGGCCCTGCCCCTTGACCCCGCCGGGGCCTAGGCGGCCCCTGGACCCCGGCCTTTTCAGAGTTTTTCTCAATGAGTTGTTCCCCACCCTGATGCTGGATCATCATCGACCCTCTTCATCACCTTGAAATCTTAACTCATCATCGAGTGAGCCTTTTTCTTTCCATTTGCGCGTCTACTTCTTCATCAAGCCTACCGCCTTGAGCGCACCGCATACCTGACTTCTTACTCATCACGCTTCCTTATTCACGTCCCCTATTCACAACTTTCCGGCACCTCTCATAAAAACTCGTGGGTATCGCCATTATAAATTAAAACGAGGTTATATGAAACCAAGTTCCGGTTTAGCTTGTTTGGGGTTTTATCAAAGCTTGATGCGTGACTTTTAAATATGGCAAATTGCCGAAAACGACGATTGTTAGAGCCAGAAAACGAGTGGGATAAGTATAAAAACGGTGGAGGAAGTACATGCTCAGTGAAAGAATGCAAAAAACAATCGTAGAGGCCTGTATTTGTGGCGACTTCGGAGGTGCGTCGATCATCGACAGAAAGTGAAACAAGACCTGAAAACTCTTGTAATTTTCCATAGCTTCGCCGTCGCAACCTTCACAAAACACGAAGTAACTGACATTGTTAGGGTAGCGTTGTGGCCAAGTGGGCTAAGGCGGGACTAACTTGCCTTGTCCACAAGCCAGAAACCAATGGCGCCTGACAGGTGTGGGTTCGAGCCAGCATCTGGGCGTTATGTTTTTCCGAATATTTTTCAAAAATTCACAAATAATGTTAGGTAGGTAGGGTTTAGGCGCGCCACAGGCGATAGAAAGGGATAATAAACTGCAGCAAAAAAAATAAAAATATGTGAGGGTACGATACAGGTGGCAGTGACACATGTTATTATTCTTGAATATTTGGAAATAACTCACTAAAACACGCGTAGAAAAAAAACCGGAAGTATTTTTCATAGAGGGGATTCCCGTTGGTGTATAGGATAGCAGAAAAGTGTGAATACGCCAAGGTGTCAGGGGACACTAATCTACGCAACGAACGAGCGAACTGCAAGCCTGCTGCAACTGCCTTACTTTCGTAATGCATTGTAAATAATGTAAATCCTCGTTTTCGAACTTCCCGACTTAAATGTAAGCCTATTCATTTCTGTCTGAGCGCAGTGTAACATAGCATGATTGAGTCACGCCTTAAGTAGTATTTGAGTTGATAAATGCGTTATTTAAGATCAATTACAGTCATTACATAGGCCTACATCGTTAGATTTGAAATGGGGTCATTCTAGTTTGTGACCTACTGACAAGTTCATAGGAGAAAGGTTTTAAAGCGGATGCATGTGCAAGCGCCCCTGACTCCTTCGTATGAGAGTAGGCCTATAAACCAAGGTCTAGTCTGCGCACGCACGGATTTTAAGGTCCTGACGCTCATGTTCTAAAGGGATGAGTGCCAGATGCATAAATACACCAGCAAGCACTAACACTTCTCCCTCATCTCCGGTCCTTGCTCATGATTATGCTCAGTCGTCTGGGCGTCAGACGATGTGCGGCAAATGGGCGGCTTCAGTTAGATCCTGTATCGTCGCTGAGCGAGCAGCTTTTGAACTGTAAGAGCGCTCTATAAGAATGATTAAATAACCCCTTACTCCCCCTCGGGCTCCCACCCTCCCCCTCCCACCACAAAAAAAAGAAAAAAAGAAAATAAATAAATAAATAAATAAATAACAAGAAAGAAAAAGAACGTGATATGTCTATTTTGTACTCTTGACAAAACAGTGTCCGTATTGTACATTCAATCAAGTGTATTCCGCACCACAATAATTCAGTGCGTTGGGAAGGCTGCTGAATGCTGAACAATTTGCAGACTATATATGTTTTCACTCTCTGGAACGGGTCTTCTTTCATCACGAAAGCAAACTAATAAACGAAACGTTGACAGACTAGATTGATTGGCAGTCTCTCCTCCCTCGGACAGGACCTTGAAAACATTTCTGTACTTATTAAATACAACATTGTTTGTTGGTCAAACCGTATGTTGCTCTCCGTTTTAACCTTTAACTAGAATGTAAAAATAATCCTTTTAAACGTGTACAAATAAACCTTTTATCAATGTAAAATTAAGCTTGATTGATTGATTGTTGCTTTAGGTCCAGCGGACTCTTCCGAGCCAAATCAGGACCGGACAACCCCCAATCCGCATAAAAGATCTGCCGAAACAACCCTAGTGGGAAAATTGAATGCCCTCCACCGGCCAGTCACTTTACAATAAAGACATCCCACGCAGGGGACGGCTGAGGCTTTACCCCAACTACTCGAACCCCCGGTTACAAAAACAAAATAGAATACAAACATCATTATAAATCATCAACAAAACACATACATATAAAATGCCTATAGTGCTAAATAATAACATCATAGGAAGCCCAAGTGACCACCCGGCAGAAAGCGTCCAACACTCTCAAGCTGATCCAACAGACCTCATACACAAACAAGGAGTCTTGTCCAGGAAGAGTTTTCAAGAAAAAAGGTAGGTCATTGATCTAGCGAAGAAGAAGATAGTATAGCAGAGTGATAGGACAGATCAGGACTGGGAAAGAGCAAATGAGGAAGACAGCGACAGTGGGAATTTAAAGCACTAAATTTCCAGAAAGTGGGGATACTATTTATACTGAAACCCCCGGCACTCCAACGGGGGTACTGTTGCCGCAGTGAATCAGTCATGCCTACAAAGGCAAGACAGGTTTTCAACTGGGGCTTTCACTTTTCCCTTTATAGGTTAGAACAATCTACAGTGGCAAGATTGCTCATGACCCCAAGGGGTAAAATTAAGCTTTTATAATGTTATTTTAAATAGACTTTTATAAAATGATGTTACACCCCTCGCCATTTTGTTTTAAGTTCATCAATTGTTATTTAATTGGCATTTTTAAATGTCTAATATCATCAGATGTGTGAACAGACTGAGTTATTGAATATATAGAATGAGATATTGATAGATTGATTAATAAATCAAACGTGTATTTTTTTCTTCTTGTTGCTTTTTTGTTGTTGTTGTTCTTGCTATTTCCGTTTTGCCAGAGCGCACTTGTCTTGCGTGGGATCCACACTCGGGTGTGCGCGTGTGTGTCTGTGTGTCTGTCTGTATGTTGGTGTACGTTTAACTTGGACATATTTATATAATTACATAAAACACAAAAGGTCTAGCTAAACGCATGTTTGCCGTCATTAGCTACTGAACCCGGTAATTACAATACTTATAAGTGAGGCTTTTCAGACATCTTAGCATGACATTTTGCACCTTTTGTCTCAGTTTCTTCAACATGCGTGTGAACGAAAGACTGACTGACCAAAATACAGAATTGCTCCTGTCCAAAGTGTGAATTGTACATGTATTGGTGTTTACTGTTATTTGTAAACGTGATGTTGGTGTCATTACCGAACTTCTTTTCTCATGACATCAGAGGCATGCTTTTTCGTGTTTAGTTGGGGTGGGTGGAAAATGAGAGGGCCAAAGACGGGGATAAGAGGGAGAGGGGCTAGAGGGCGGGGAGGCGGAGGAGGGAGTGTGGAGAGTAGTTCGGTGGCTAATTTCTTTCTTTGAATTTTTTTTACATGGGTAATTTTTTTCTTTGAATTTTTTAGTTCTTTCTTTACATTTTATATTCTGAAAATGTCCTCTTTTTTCCCCTTCTTCATAGCGATGTCTTGTCCGTTGTTTTTGAAAAACTAATTTTTGTTCCTTTGTTCATACGTATGCGTGTATGAATACATGTATGTGAGTGTTTGTGTGTACGTGTGCGTTCGTTAGAATCTTTAATTTTTCAAAGGCAAACAAAACACTTTAACTTCTGCCCTATTTGTACTGGTTCGGTCTATATTTAGAGAATAAAACAACAACAAACTGTGTGCATATTCTGTCATTCAAAAGAAAAAGGAAGCATGAGAAGAAGATGTTAAGAAAAATCTTGAAGTAGTAGTAGAAGCCAAAAAATATGATGAAGAAGACGAACACGACATTTAGAGGAGGAGGAGGAAACGAAGAAGAAGAAGATGATGAGGATGATGATGACGACCACGACAAAGAAGAAGAAGTGCATGGAACATCTAAGTTATACAAAATACAATACAATACAAAATAAACAAAGATAAAAACATGGGCAACTGTTCAGTGTTTATGCACAGACACACATTTAACTGAAAACAAAATTTCTTTCCGCTGCTAACAGTCCAAGCTTCCTGCTGTCCTTGGGTCTTGTGACTAAAATGAAATGATTGGCACTGCTTGTATAATAATAGTGTCTTCTATATAATAGTGTCTTTGTTTTAGGGTAAAAATGTGTTGCCACGATCAGGTAGTAAGTAGCCTGCACATCCCACCTGTAACTACCCAAAGCAGAACTGACAAATTAGCACCTGTATTTCAAAATAACCATCAATTACGCCTGCTTCAATGTTAATTACAGGCTTCTAAATTTTCCTACGTTAACAGACCCCTGTAATTCACGTCACGCAAACATATCCAAACTTCAACGCATACCATGTAAAAATATATATGAGAATGTTTTCTGTTAGACTCTTTTAAAATACAATTATAGGCTGCCGTGGGTGATCCACGACGAAGAAGAGGGAAAATGAGGGCAAGCGTGTGAACGAGGCGCCAGAAATACCTAACATTACATAATCGAACTATTCAGATCGTTTGAAGTCGTATGTGGGAGAAATCAGAAGGGATATTTCAGTTTCCCTCCATCTGTCTGTTCGGACGGTGAGTCTTAGCTAGTAGACCTACCAACCTTGTTGTTGTCTTTTGAGTTATTGTTGTTAATGATGATGATGTTGTTGTTGACAATGCTGGCGTTGAGCTGTTATTGTTGTCCTCTTTGTTGTTTATTGTTGTTATTGCCTCGCATAAAGGGAAAGTCGTTTATTTTAAGTGACATTTGTAATTGAGCTGCAGATTTCCTTTTCATGTGTGATTTTAAAAAAAAAGGTTGGTTTGGGTCGGGTTTGGTGTGGAGGGTGTGGGGTGGGTGGTGTAGAAATGTAGTGTGTGCGTGTGGGTGAGCGTGTGTGTGTTTTTTTTTCTTTGCTTACCTGCTCATGATAAAAAATTGGGGTTATAATTTTAATTTAAACAAGACATCGTCCTCTTCCGCCAGGTATTCACTTGGCGCCTGGACGATGCGTTCCTTCCTATCGATTTTGATTGTGATGGGGATGGTGTCTATGGCGAAACCCATACTCCCACCACCAAAACTCGCCACATCTCAAAGTTGGAATCCCTGGAACCGATATCACCCCACTACGCCAACCACCCCTATTCCGCCATCAGGTTCTGTCGAGTAAGTCATTATTTTTAGACTTGGGAACCCAGATTAGCGACCTTGTCCATGGTTTCCAAAACCCAGAAGCCGAACAAAGTGATTAAACAAAATTGTGCTGATTTTTATTTAATTCTCTCTCTCTCTCTCTCTCTCTCTCTCTCTCTCTCTCTCTCTCTCTCTCTCTCTCAAATCGAACCATTAGAAAAACAATTATTTGAGTTCCTGAGATATAGTAGGGTAAAAAGTGAAAGGCTGCGCCCGTGCTGTGGAATGCTCTTCCAGAAAATGCTGACAGTTTCGCTTCAAACGCGGCGTTTTGTCGATCATTAAAAAACTAATCTAGTCATTTCAAACCAGTCATTAAACAAAATGACCCAGAAACTACGGCAGAGTTCATATCAGCAAGTAGTGAGTAGTGGATGCAGTCATGGCACACCGTCTATCGTTGTACAAGTATAAAGCACAAACAACTGAGATCACTGACACTTTTCGCTTGTTGCGCTGTGCTTTTCAGGGAATCTAGAAACGTGACGCGCTACGGTCACAACCTGTGTCACGTGTGCACCGTGACAAAATACAACTGCAACTTCAACATCACAACGGCCTGTCCCGCTAACGTTGCCAACGGCACCTTCATCATCAACGACCCCAACAATGGCAACGTCGAGAACAACATCTTGCCGTAAGCAAAGCTACTTCTACCACTAGTCATGCTGCTGTTGCTGCTACTGATGATGCTGATGAAGATGATGATGAATACGATGACGACGATGTGTTGTGTATGGTTATGCTGATTATATTTTGGCACACAACATACTATGATAGCATGGATGGAATGGCGCCAGACAATCACTAAATCAATCATTCAAAAATTAACATTTAAAAATGAAAAAAGGTGATTGTGGTTACTGCTTACTTTGTCGTCAAAAATGTGATTCAATATTACTTATTAGGGCAGGCCGGCTTATTTTGTTGTAACTTTCTTCTTCTGGAGGAGATAAAAATAAAAGCGTAGGCTTTGACTGTCGCGCCTAAGAAAGTTGGATTTTGAGTTAAACGACACCGCAGTATCACGCTTGTTAGTTTTGACTGGCAATGCTCATTACACCACTCCACACACACAAATCCTGTTAAATATTTTTGGGGGCTAAAGATTCTTATATCTTGTGTCTTATATCTTGTGTCTTATATCTTGTATCTTATATCATGCATTTACGCCTCTTTTGTGCTAAAGTAACCTGACCGTACATTTCACAAAAATCATAGCAGACCAAACGGCCGAAGAAAACGTCGCCAAATCGACAGTCCTCCGACAGGACCAACACTAAAGCCCAAACCAGGAGGCCAAGTCTCACCTCCATGGAACAATTGGCCCAACAACTGGAACTCGTGGTAAGTGTGTAGGTGTTAGAAATGATACAGCTGCTGCGTGCACCTGATATAGTTGTTACCATGCATTTATGATACAAATAAACGTATCCCATCTCTTCTTTTTTGTGTGGGGGAGGGAGGGGGGAAATAAACATTGAGGTTTTAACGTCTACACCCACCATTGGCGATAGGGCAGACGGGGATAACCATCCCAGGTAGGGACCTGAATCAACACTGGACCACCAGAGCAATCATACTACTAAAATGTACGGTGAAAATGGCCACTTTTTATATCACCCACCAAGGGATTCGAACGTTCTAACACTTGAACTACGGCGTTGGGACACTTTATTGTCCCTTTTTAATCAGGAAATCGTGGGTAGTCTCAGCCTGTGGCGCACCCAAACCCAACCCTAATATTAGTTGTATTTTTCAAATTTTGATGAAGAGGGGGGGAGCAAACCGGAGTACCCGGAGAAAATCCCCGAGACTTTGCCCGAGTCGAAAGTAAATAATATTTGGAGAAACATAACGCCCAGAACCAGGATCGATCCCACACCTGTCAGGCGCCATTGGTTTCTAGCCTATGGAAAATGAAAGTTAGTCCCGCCTTAGACCACGAGGCCACAACGCTCGCTGGTACAAGGTCAAAATGTATCGTCGTAACCTCACTCTATATATTTTGTAATTAGTTAGTCATTGTTTTTAGGGTCCAGCAGATTGCAAAAAGCCGAATCAGGACCACAGCTTGGTTGAAAGAGGGCTCACCCCTGATCCGTATAAAAGATCTGCTGAAACAAACCTAATGGTAACACTGAAGGCACTCCACCAGCCGGTCTATTTATAATAATGGCATCCCGTGCAGGGGACGCTGATGCTGTACTCTAATTTATCGAACCCCCGTTTACAAAAATAAGCTAGATTATGAACATCATTATACAATATTAACAAAACCCATACATATAAAATACCTACATTGCTAAATAATAATACCATAGAAATCCTTAGTGACCATTTGGCAGAAAGCGACCAATATCCCCAAGTACTCAATACCCCATACACAAATGAGGAGTTTTGGTAGAGTTTTCAAGAAAAAGGGTATGGGATTGGTCTAGCGAAGAAGATAGTAGATTGATAAAACAGATTAGGAACGAGAAAGAACAAATGAAAATGACAGAAACAGAGGTAATTTAAAGCACTACATTTCCACAAAATGCGTGGATATACTATTTATACAGAAACTCCCAGCATCCAACGATGTAGTTAGTCAGAGTCTCCACTCTGAAAATCCTTATCGGGAAGAGAGGGGACTATAAACTGATTTTAAAAAAAATCCAACGGGGGTGGGGTGAGGGGGGGGGAGAAAGAGGAGGGGGAGGGGAGGGGGATTTTCTGTAATCTCAATTTCGTGAGGACGGTATCATCTCATTTTCACTGTTTAGCACACAGGCGCTTATAGATAATCAAAGGGAGACGCGTCACAGGCATAGGCGCTCGCGTGTCCAGATACAAGCGCCTGTGGTTTAGCACACTACCTTCCCCTGTTTTTCACCGAGCCAGGACCATAGAGTTCAGTTCAGAGGCCCCAACTTGAGGGCTTTGTTTACTTTTGGCTAAAACGACTTTACCCTACAATTGGCATTGTTATGACATGACACAATGATAAAGTGAACTTTCCTTGCTCAAACCAACCGCTACAGTTTGAATTTTCATTTTGGGTTCTGAGAAGGGAGTGATTTCCCCTGACTAAGGTACATGGAATACCACAGCACTGTGCCCTATGACTGAGTGGACAATGAAGCTGATTGGTTCTGTCTCTTGCCGGCTTTGGTAGCTGCTATGTTTAGCTACAGAATACTGGCGGGTTAGCCAACGGTAGTTGCTGTTAATTGGCACAAAAAGTACGGAATATATTCGTATAAAAACATAACTTTACGTTTGAAAGATTTTTGGGGGCAAGCTTATTTTTTAATTGGGGCAACTCTCACTCTGAATGTTACATTACATTACATTACATGATTATTGCTTTAGGTCCAGCGGACTCTTCCGAGCCAAATCAGGACCGGGCAACCCCTTATCCGCATAAAAGATCTGCTGAAACAACCCTAGTGGTAAAACTGAAAGCTCTCCACCAGCCAGACACTTTACAATAAAGACATCCCACGCAGGGGACGCCGAGATTGTACTCTAAAGTATCGAACCCCCGTTTACAAAAACAAAACAGAATACAAACATCATTATAAAATATCAACAAAACACATACATATAAAATGACTACATTGCTAAATAATAGCATCATAGGAAGCCCTAGTGACAATCTGGCAGAAAGCGTCCAATATCCCCAAGCTGATCCAACAGACCTCATACACAAATAAGGAGTCTTGTTCCGAAAGAGTTTTCAAGAAAAAAAGGTAGGTAACTGGTCTAGCGAAGAAGAAGATAGTATAGCAGATTGATAGAACAGAGCAGGAATGAGAAAGAGCAAATGTGAAAGACAGCGACAGTGGGAATTTAAAGCACTAAATTTCCAGAAAGTGGGGATACTATTTATACTGAAACCCCCGGCACCGCAACGGGGGCCCAAGGCTAGTGTAAGCAAGAAATGCCAGGTGGACAACCTCTCTCCCAAGCTTCAACCAGTCGCCTCCAATTCCGCCACATTGCATCATTATGTTAGAAGAATCGCTTAGCTATTACCAGATCTATCTCGAAGCTTCGGTTGATAATAAACATGTAATTCCAGAAAATTCTCAACAATATCGACCGACGAAAATTATTAACATTATACAAAGCTTCTTCTAGCAACAACGCAAAATCAAATCAAAGGTAAATACACTCTATTGCTGCATGCTTTGCAAAACAAAATGGTCAGATCTATTATGCGCGTCTCAATCGAAACACTGATAATGTAAGATACAATGTAAGAACAAAATGAAGTATGGTGCAATGTTTCGTCTCTCTCTATAATTGTACGTCCCCCATTTAAAACTAAACCAGGCTCCAAGCTGCTTAGCTTTTGAATGTTGCAGGTGGAACTCCACTGGACGAAATAACAACGTTACCATAAGCAATAACTTTACGGGCCCAAAATGGTCCAACGGCCTGCCTCGCTGCACCTACACCATAGCCAAGGTGTGCACAACCAGCAGGTGTGACATCGAGTGCTGTGACGGCACCCCCATCAACGACGGAACCAACGCCTGCGAAATGACACCCGGTCAGCAACAACGCTCTTGTTATGCGTTACCAATAATTATCAACTTGATGAAAGCATGAATGAATATCAATTTATGCAGCGAATAAAATTCCTATACCCGAAGGTACTATCATCATCGTCAGCAGCAACAGCATCCTCTAGTTTATAATTAAATTATGTATCATCATTCCGTCATCAGAATCATCAATGTCACCATCGGTAGTAGCCAAATATTGGCAGCAGTTATAATCATCTTATCATATCCTCATATCCTATCGTATCATGGTCGTTGGGACACTACTGGTGATCGTTTAACCAGCGTACTCCATCATTCTCTGTCCTCAGCAACCCTCATGGCTTCGTTCAGTGTCAAATGAGTCCATTCTCGAATGTTGTCATCCCATCTCTTTTCTTGCCTCCTTCTTCTTCTGCCGCTTTGCACCGTGACTTGCAAGGCCTGATGCTCTGATGGCGTGGCTATACCATCGGAGTTTCAGTTTCTTCACCACTTTGAGCATGTGTCTTCGTGTGGTCCAACGGCTTGTGTGATGGTCTGTCGGACTTCGTTGTTGGTAATGTGCTGGGTATAGGAAATGCCCAGATGTCATCTGTAGCACCTCATCTCCATACTTTGTATTCTTCGATGTTTATTTGCTGTGAGGGTCCATGTTTCGCAAGTGCATAGAAGATGGAGATGACATTGGAGCGCACCAGCCTTATCTTGGAGTGTAGACAGAGGGTCCCGTCTTTCCAAATGGGCTTCAATCTTGTCAGAGCCGCAGTTGTTTGTGCGATCCTGGAGGGGACTTCTGTCGGGACCCGTTGTCTTCTACAATGGCTCCTAAATATTTGAACCTATGCACTGTGCTGAGGGATTGGCCTTGGACTTAGATGTCCATGTTGATGTCATTGGTGTTGTCATCATTTTGGTCTTCCCTGCACTTATGTTCATTCCACAGGCTCTGGAGGTGGTGTCAAGCCTCTGTACCAGCTGTTCAAATTCTTGTTCTTCTCCAGCCAATCCATTAATGCCATCCGTAAAACAGAGGTTGGAGATTGCTGTACTCCCTATGCTGACTGTGCCTTCGTGATCTGCAAGGGCATCTGACATGATGCGCTCTAGGAAGATGTTGAAGAGTGTTGGAGAGAGTAGGCATCCCTGACACACACCGATTGTTGTTCTGAACCAGATCCCGATGGCGTAGTAGAGGATTGCACTGGTAGCCTTGTCATACAAGTCTTTGGTGACTTCAATAATTTTAGGGCTGATGTTGTACACTCTCATGATTGCCCACAGAGCTGCATGCCAGACTCGGTCAAATGCTTTCTTGAAGTCTACAAAAACATGACATAGATGTTGTTGGTGCTGTATGTATTTCTTGCAGATTATTCTAAGTTTGAAAATCTGTTCAGTGGCACTTCGCCCTGCCCTGAATCCTGCTTGTTCTTCAGCTATGATTTGTTCAGCTTGGGGTTTCAACCTGTTGAGTATTATTTTCAGGAGGACCTTGCTGGGATGGATGATGGTGCGGTAATTTTTACACTCCTGAAGGTTACCCTTTTGGGGAAGAGTGATGACAAGCAACTGGGTCTATGGTGTAGGCCACTCCACACTCTGCCAGATCCTGTTACAGATAATGGTGAGGGCGTCAATCATCGCTTCTTCTCCTGCTTGAAGCTTATTACGCGGGTATGTTGTCCACTCACACTGACTTCCCCTTCTTCAGTGATTGCACTGCTGCCTCAACTTCTTCTCGGAGAATTGGGAGGATTTCTTCCTCTTCTCTGTTCTGGGGACATGCTAGAACTGATGGGTCTCCGTTTGGTGTATTGTTGTAAAGGTCAGAGCAGTACTCTGTCCATCTATCCAAGACTTTTTGTTCTTTCAGTAAGACAGACTTGCTTTGTCTCGGTCAGACTTGCTTTGGATCGTGGACTCCTTGGGTTGTTTAACATTTATCAGCCGCTTCATAGTCTGGTAGGCCTTCTTGCTGTTGTTTTTGTTCATACTGTTCTCTATTTCTTGGCATTGCTCTTTTATACAGTTCTCCTTTGCTGTGCACATGCCTTTTTAAATATCATTGTTGATTATTTTTGTTAGGAATCAGCTCCCTGTTTACCTGCTCCCTCTTTATCTATTTAATCTCTCTTCGTTTATCACACAGGTCCAAAAGTTCAGGTGTAATCCACGGTTTCTTCTTTAGGCTGTGCTTGCCAAAGATCTCAGTGGCGGCATTTGTCACAGCTGAGATGAAGATGGTGGTCATTGGGGCTCACATCTACTTCACCAGCTCCCAAAATGAGCAGCAGTGCAACTTTCCCTCCAATTGTGGCTTGGAATATTTCTGCCACCTCCGGGTCTTGCAGTTTGTCCAGGTCGAACTTCAGTCTGGTGCATTTTGCTGTGTTTACTCTCTTCAAGTGGAGCCGGTAGAACATCACCACGAGATCGTAATCACTTCCGATGTCTGCTCCTGGAAAAGTGCGTGTCCTGCCAATGTTGATGCTTGATCTGAAGTGTGTCTTGACCATGATATAGTGAATCTGGTTGTGATTCTCCCGCTGGGACTTTGCCATGTTCATCGTCTGGATTTTTTGTGGAGACCAAGCGTGTTTGTCAGTATCAGATTGTTGATTGGAGTGTCAGACCCCTGTCCTTTGTCTTGTTGTTGCATGGTGTCCACACGTGTCTCCCCAGTTGTGGTGCGCATCTTGGCCAACCGTTTCATTCCAGTCGCCTTGCACAATGACTATGTCCATCTTCAGCACATGGTCAGGGACATCCTGTAGATGTTCATAGATATCCTCGACTTCGCTGTCGTCATAGTCTGATGTTGAGGCATAGGCCTGGATGATGGTGTGTTGAAAGGGGCTGCTCTCACACTGATGGTAATGAGTCTACTGGAGACTGGCGGCAACCCATGACAGTGACTAGAATGTCTTTGTGGACCAAGAATCCAACGCCGCGTTCGTGTTTGCCATCTCTCCCGCTTAAATAAAGCTAGTGGCCTTTATCGGTCATTGTTTCACCTAGGCCTTTCCAGCGCAGTTCGCTGATACCTAAAATGTTCCATCGATAGTGGTCCAGCTCGTGGGCCAGTTCTTCTAATTTTCCATCCGCAGTTAGGTTCATGACATTCCAGGTTCCTATGACGATGTTATCTCTCGTGCGAATCCTGCTAAGGTGTCCATCAGTAGCACACTTATCACTTCCGTCCTAGTGGCCAAAGGAAGGCGCGGTCATTGGTGACCCGGGAATGACCGATCCGGCATGGAGTGAGTGGTTCTTTTTATCATACGGTGTGTCTTGGGCAAGAAAGACCTGGCTGGGCCCAATCCTCTCCAGGCTGTTGGCCACAGCCGGAATCCACGAGTACAGTACGGCTCGCCTTTGCACCGAAAACCGTGGTCGTTGAACCTTTAGTAACGTGAGGTTCCTCGGTCCTGACCGGTGACTTTTGTGTAGAAGACATTTGCCCAGTGATGCCGTGCTGACATCACCCCTGTTAGTCTCCTCTTACGACACGCCGGGAAGCGTTGGGTCTATTCCTTTGAGTGCCCGAACCCACAGGGCTCCTATAATCATCATCGTTAGCCTAATACTAGTAGTAGTAGTAGTAGTAGTAGTAGTAGTAGTAGTAGTAGTAGTAGTAGTAATAGTAGTAGTAGTTACATTACATTACATGGTTATGGCTTTATCTTCAGCGGACTCTTCCGAGCCAAATCAGGACCAGAGAAGTGAAAGAGGACTCACCCCTGATCGGGGATAGTGGTAACACTGAAGGCATTACATTACATTATTATTGCTTTAGGTCCAGCGGACTCTTCCGAGACAAATCAGGACCGGACAACCCCCGATCCGCATAAAAGATCTGCTGAAACAACCCTAGTGGTAAAACCGAAAGCTCTCCACCAGCCAGTCACTTTACAATAAAGACATCCCACGCAGGGGACAGCTGAGGCTTCACCCCAACTTATCGAACCCCCGTTTACAAAAACAAAATAGAATACAAACATCATTATAAATTATCAACAAAACACATACATATAAAATGCCTACATTGCTAAATAATAACATCATAGGAAGCCCTAGTGACCACCTGGCAGAAAGCGTCCAATATTCCCAAGCTGATCCAACAGACCTCATACACAAATAAGGAGTCTTATCCCGGAAGAGTTTTCAAGAAAAAAGGTAGGAGACTGGGCAAGCGAAGAAGACGATAGTATAGCAGATTGATAGAACAGAGCAGGAATGAGAAAGAGCAAATGAGAAAGACAGCGACAGTGGGAATTTAAAGCACTAAATACCCAGAAAGTGGGGATACTATTTATACTGAAACCCCCGGCACCCCAACGGGGGACACTGAATCAAACTACCGGTCACTTTACAATAAAGACATCAAACGCAAGGGACGCTGAGTCTATACTCTAATTTGTCGAACGCCCGTTTACAAAAACAAAATAAAATACAAACATCATTATACAATATCAACAAAACACATACATATAAAATGCCTACATTGCCAAATAATAACATCATAGAAAGCCCTAGTGATCATTTGACAGAAAGCTTCCAATATTCCCAAGCTGATCCAACAGACCTCACACACAAATGAGGAGTTTTGTCCCGGAAGAGTTTTCAAGTAAAAAAGTAGGAGACTGGTCTAGCGTAGAAGAAGATAGTATGGTAGATTAATAGAACAGAGTAGGAATGAGAAAGAACAAAGAAGAAAGACAGCGACAGTGGGAATTTAAAGCACTAAATACCCAGAAAGTGGGAATACTATTTATGCTGAAACCCCCGGCAACCCCACGGGGGTTAAAGGATTAGACATTCAGAAATATATTTAGGACAGTAATTTCTTACTTGAAAATCTTTCTCACACAGATGACTTGATGGTTCATCAGAATGTAAGACACAGTCAATATAAGAATTCACAAATCACAGAAACGACGATTATCCTCTTAGGGAAAGACTGATGAAAACACGATGATCCTCTTGGGGAAACATAATTATACTGACGGAATATACTGAAACCCGGGTAGTAGTAGTAGTAGTAGTAGTAGTAGTAGTAGTAGTAGTAGTAGTAGTAGTAGTAGTAGTAGTAGTAGTAGTAGTAGTAGTAGTAGTAGTAGTAGTAGTTGTTGTTGTTGTTGTTGTTGTTGTTGTTGTTTTATCACTTTTATATAGCGCTTTTCCAGCTCAAGTGCTGCTCAAGGCGCTGGTCCAAACAGGATCTAACTCAAGTCGCCCACCTGCAAACTTGAGGCGCATAATCTGACGCCCAGACGACTGAGAACAGTCATGGGCGAGTCCGGGGATGAGTAGAAGGGACCTAGTGCGTGCAGGTAGCCGGCACTTACCCGTCTAGGACATGACCGTCAGGATCTTTAAAGTCCATACGATAAAAGTAGTAGTAGTAGTAGTAGTAGTAGTAGTAGTAGTGGTAGTAGGGCTAACAGCAGCAGTAGTAGTAGTAGTAGTAGTGGTAGTAGGGCTAACAGTAGTAGTAGTAGTAGTAGTAGTAGTAGTAGTAGTAGTGGTAGTAGTAGTAGTGTAGTGGGGAGAAACCAAGGTCTAGTCTATGCACGCTCGCATTCCATCGCAAGAACTTTAAAGATCCTGACGCTCATGTCCTAGACGGGCAGTGTCGTCCACACAAATACACCCAACACACACCTGTTTCTGACTTCGGCATGTCATTTTGCTTGCAGGCCTGGAGTGCTACAATGGCGGAAGCCCAGACAAGATTAACAATAAGTGCTTTTGCCCCACTGACTTCGAAGGAGTCCAGTGTCAACATCGTACGTTACCACTAGATAACAGTTTGTTTGTTGTAAAACACAACAATCATGTACGCCCCTAACAAAAGTCGCCATTTGTACATTAAAATTGTATTTTCATTATATCTATACCCAATTTGTTTTGGGTTTTTTTAATGTTTTTTTTTTAAATCTCAAATATAAGTCTATAAAATGAGTTATTTAGAGGTAAAATGAGTTGTTTAGAGATAATGGTTTGTCTAAACTTGTACAATGAATAGTGTTATGTAGACCTAAAAGGAATTCTAGATTTATAAAATGATTGGTGTAAAGGTAAAACAAATTATAAACTTATAAAATGTAGGTGTTACAACTATAATGAAAACAACCACTTTTTAGTTTACAAATGGCGCCCCATATGCAAACTTACGTATTAACCTTGAAGGATAAAATTCGGGTCGCTTTCTCAGAGAAATTGCGACAGAAACAGTGCAGCGTCATCCAGGGCAAGGGGATTAGAGCCCACCAACCGTCCTTACCAATAGTACAGTATTGTTTCCAATTACGATAGTTCTTTTCTTTTTCTTTTCCAATGCCAGCCAATACAAATATTATAAACAATGGTTATTACTAATAGTCGTCACTATCCAATAATTGCATCCAACTGGACAAAGTACTAATTTGTTTGATGATGATGATGATGATGATGATGATGATGATGATGCTGATGATGATGATGATGATGGTGGTGATGATGATGATGATGATGATGATGATGATGATGATGATGATGGTGATTAGACTCATCTATGATGATGAACAACAGGAAAGTGCTCCTACACCTGTCAAAACGGAGGAGTTTGTCAGACGGCGGTCCACATTGTAGGTCAAAACGCTGACTCCGCCATCTACAACCATGACCACTGCGTTTGTCCCTCGGGCACCACCGGAGTGTTCTGCGAGGAAAGTGAGTTGCCGATTAATCTACATTTCAACTTACCATAAATGGTATGGCGTGCAACCGACCGTCTGTCCGACCAACCGATCGACCAACATTTGGCTCGTTCTGTTTCTCGACTATTTTATAGTATTTCCAGATATTGTCAGTTTTTGTTGTTGTTGTTGTTGTTGTTGTTGTTTTTGGGGGGAGGGCGGGTGGTGAGGGGACGGGGGTGTTGGAGTGGTAGTGGTGTTATTGTGTGCTATTATTTCCGTCGATCCCTCCGTCTGTCGGCCCCGAGACATTACATTTCCTAAACTGCAAAAGTCAATGTGGCTGGAGTCATTTTCTTGCTAAACACGTTTTGCTCTACATCTATTTTTTAAAAAAAAAAGAGAGACAAAGAAAGAAAAAAAGAAGAAGGGAAAACTCGGCTGAAGAGATTTTTTTTGGTTGATTTCTATAGATTTATTATTATAGAGAGGCACGGTGGTCTAACGGTAGTGCTTTGGCTTGCGGATCTGAATGTCCCGGGTTCGAGCGCTGTCCGGGCCATTGTGTTGTGTCCCTGGGAAAGACACTTTACTCCTGTTTTCCTACTCCTTCGGATGAGAGTATAAACCGAGGTCTAGTCGGTGTCGCATACATTCCATCATAACGGACTTTAAAGATCCTGACGCTCATGTCCTAGACGGGGGAGTGCCGGTGACAAGAACACACCCAGCATGCACCTAGGTCCTTCTCCCCCATCCCTGGCTGACCAGGATTGTGCTCAGTTGTTTGGAGCGTTATTACAGTGCGCCCAAAGGCTGCAAGTTGGCGCCTTGAGCACCTCCTGAGCTGGAAAAGCGCTATATAAAAACGAGTAAATAAATAAATAAATAAATAAATAAGAGTGTATGTGGGGCGGGTGAGGGTGAATGGGGGGTCGTGAGAAAGGGTGGATTGATCGATGGCTAATGATGGATACGAGACTAATGACTTGTTCTTTCTTTCTTTTTTTTTCTCTTCCTACCCTCTCCCCCTTCCTCCCGCCGTCCTTTATTAGCGCTGTGTAACAAGGACTGTCAGAACGGAGGAACTTGTATGAAAAGCCAGTTCTCAAATTTCCAGTACTGCGCATGCCCACCAAGAATATACGGCATTTTCTGCGAGAAACGTAAGCACTTTGTGTGACTGTGAGGAACTTCATTGAAATAAAAACGTGATCTGGAGTAGTCAGACACGTTAAGTGTTATTGTGATAAAGGTACTGATTTTGAGCTTTTGTTGTTTCTGTTGTGGTTGTTGTCGGAAACGTTATTTCAAGAGAAATAAGCACTTTCTATAGAAAAAGTAAGGGCTTATTTACTGTGATAAAATTGAGCTTCTATAGAAAAAGTAAGGGCTTATTTACTGTGATAAAATTAGCTGTGATTAATAGATTAATATATTAATAGAATATTGAGCACCAAAGAAACAACAAAGCGAGAGAGAGGAGTTAGAACACCCGCTCCTCTCCACTCCCTTTCCTAAAAAAAACGGGATGTCTCAAACGCTGTTCTATAATAGCACAGGCGCTTGTACCTGGACACGCGAGCGCCTATGCCGGTGACTCGTCTCCCTTTGGTTGTCTATAATTAATAACCAAAGGAAGACGCGTCACCGGCATAGGCGCTCGCGTGTCCAGATACAAGCGCCTGTGTATAATAGGGTCGAAAGCTACAGCTGTGTGCATGCAAGTTTATTTAAATTATGGGGAAACTTAGTATATTCTGATTTTAACGGCTGAACGATCAGTTGGGGACTGCTGTCACGGATGGTGGTATAAATAAATATCAGACTGAATAATATTTAAGAATAAAGGATTAGATTAGTTAGTTAGTTAGTTATTCATTGCTTACAGTGTCCAGCGGACTTCAAAGAGCCGAATCAGGACCACAACATCAAGACCACAACTTCGCTGAAAGACGACTCACCCTCAGGGCCGGATCTGGGGGGGGGGGGGTTCCTGGGTTCCGGACCCCCCCCCCCCCCCCTGGCCATTCGATGTACCTCACTCAGTCAGAAAAAAATTATATATATGGAGTTTTTTTAAAGCTCTTAATTTAGTTGACACTGGTGGTAAGTAAAACGTTCCTCATTCTACTCAAGTTCCTCGAGCGGACACGTTTTTGTCACCCCTAACCCCTTAAAAAATTTTTGGAACCCCCCCCTCCAAGAGTAAGTGATCCGGCCCTGACCCTTGATCCGCATAAAAGATTTGCCGGTCACTTTACAATAAAGACATCCCACGCAGGGTCGCTGAGGCTATACTCTAATTTATCGACACCCCCTCCCTCCTCCTCCCCTCCGTTTACAAAAACAAAATAAAATACAAACATTATTATAAAATATCAACAAAACATATACATATAAAAATAATGCCTACATTGCCAAATAATAACATCATAGGAAGCCCCAGTTACCATTTGGCAGAAAGCGTCCAATATTCCCAAGCTGATCCAACAGATCTCACACACAAATGGAGAGTTTTTTTCCCGGAAGAGTTTTTAAGAAAAAAGGTAGGTGACTGGTCTAGCGAAGAAGAAGATAGTATAGTAAATAGAACAGAGTAGGAATGAGAAAGAACAAAGGATAAAGACAGCGACAGTGGGAATTTAAAGCACTAAATTTCCTGAAAGTGGGGATACTATTTATACTGAAACCCCCGGCACCCCCACGGGAGTTAAAGGATTAGACATTCAGAAATATATTTAGGACAGTAATTTCTTAGTTGAAAATCTTTCTCATACAGATGACTTGATGGTTCATCAGACTGTAAAACACAGTCAATATAAGAATTCACAAATCACAGAAACGACGATTATCCTCTTAAGAAAAGACTGATGAAAACACGAGGATCCTCTTTGGGGAAACATAATTATACTGACATGAATAAATTATGATAATCCTCTTGGGGATTATAATACTGTAGCACGAATTAAATAAGATCAACGATTCAGTATATTCACTATTATATTTCACTCAGGAAATATAATTAGATATAAATCATCGACGCAAATTATCCTCGACTTCCGATCGTTGATAAAATATATCTCCGGACTCCTCTAGGGGAAAGATCAAGGTAGACTAGGCATCTGTAGATCTGCGTACCACAGCCTGTAGATCTCATAGTCTGCTCTGAAAATATTATTCACCTTGCCAAGTCCCACCTAATATCAAACAACAAACTATTATCGGACTAAATAAATAAAAGATCGATACTAACAAATATCAGCCACTTGCTTTGTTTTGTACTTTCAACTGGATGAAGTCAGACTTGTTTCTATGTCCACAGCGGGTAAGGCTGGTGACTGTCCAATAATTGATGATGAGGCGCCCTGCAGGAAAAGTTCCCGTTATGAGTGCGCTTACGATGTTGACTGCCCAGGCGCCAAGAAATGTTGCTTTGACCAAGGTTGCATCAGACTTCAATGTGTCGACCCTTACCACGAGAACAAAACATGTACCTATAAGTACGTTTTTTTTTCTTCTTCTTCTCTAGGGATAAGCTTAATTTCCGGTTATATTAGTTCATGACTTTGGAGCATTGGAGGCTTTTTTTGTTTGTTTCCATTTTGATTATTTGTTTTTCCTCCTCAATTCCCTGTTTTATGTCTGTATGAAGGCGTTTGACAGAGTCTGGCATGCAGCTCTATGGGCAACAATGTAAGTGTACAACATCAGCCCTAAAATTATTGAAGTCATCAAAAGCCTGTATGACAAGGCTACCAGTGCAGTCCTCCATAACAGCGCCATCGGGAACTGGTTCAGAACAACAATCGGTGTGCGTCAAGGCTGCCTACTCTCTCCAACACTCTTCAACATCTTCCTAGAGCGCATCATGTCAGATGCCCTTGCAAATCACGAAGGCACAGTCAGCATAGGGGGTAGAGCAATCTCCAATCTTCGTTTTGCGGATGACATTGATGGATTGGCTGGAGAGGACCAAGAACTTGAACAGCTGGTACAGAGGCTTGACACCACCTCCAGAGCCTATGGAATGGAAATAAGTGCAGAGAAGACCAAAATGATGACCAACAACACCAATGGCATCAACACGGACATCAAAGTCCAAGGCCAATCCCTCAACACAGTGCATAGCTTCAAATATTTAGGAACCATTGTATCAGACAATGGGTCCCGACAGGATCGCACAAACAACTGCTGCCTTGTCAAGGTTGAAGCCCATTTGGAAAGACGGGACCATCAGTCTACATTCCAAAGTAAGACTGCTGCGCTTCCTTGTCATCTCCATCTTCCTATATGCTTGCGAAGCATGGACCCTCACAGCATTTACAACGACGAGTACAAAGCATGGAGATGAGGTGCTACTGAGGACTTCTGGGCATTTCCTATACCCAACACATCACCAACGACGAAGTCCGACAGACCATCACACAAGCCATTGGACAACACTATGACCTGCTCACAGTGGTGAAGAAACGTAAACTCCGATGGTATGGCCACGTCACCAGATCATCAGGCCTTGCAAAGACCATTCTGCAAGGCACAGTGCAAGGAGGTAGAAGAAGAGGAAGACCGAAAAAGAGGTAGGAGGACAACATTCGAGAATGAACTGGTCTGACACTGAGCGAAGCCATCAGGGTTGCTGAGGACAGAGAAAGATGGAGTATGCTGGTTAAACGATCATCTGTGGTGACCTCCGAGTTACGGGACAGGGTAGTATAGGATTATGTCTGTCTGTCTGTCTCTCTTTCATTTTCTTTTTTAAAACGAACAATGCTGCTGTATTTTACATAGTATCAATATAGAGCAGTGCCTAGCACACATGTTACATGCACATTTGCAATTATAAAATTGGGCATGCGCATTTGTCGTTAGAAAGGTATATAGGCACAATCGCACGTCGTAAGTTGTAACATGGTTCACATTCTTCGCCTGAGAATTGACCTGCGTATCTCTCGGTTGCGGAATGGGCATCGAGACTGACATGCCTTATTGTTTTCTTTCTGTGGTCATCAGACAGGGATGAGGTTAGTCAGTGCTATAAGCGTTGGCTTGTTGAGCACAGTATGTGTTGTGTGACCTAAGTTTGAGTTCTCGTTCAAAATAAGCTCTATTGGTATTTGTTTCCATATCAATATTTACTGATGCACATTTTGGCTAAAGTGAGTTAGTTGACTGTTCTGGTATGACGTTTTTTTCAGATTGGGTCTGTGTTGAGGTGCGCCTAGTAGAGCAGTAGCTAAATCAATGTCTATCGAATATTCTGTCCTAACGTAGACATCGTTTTTAACCAGTGGCCATATATTGCTAATCTGGGGACAAGAGTAGAAAAAGTGTTCGACGTAGTCTTTCGCTCCTATTTAACAGACCGTGCATTGTATTGTTGGGGTGATCCCCATCTTGTGTAGTAGAATATTGGTGGGATAAATGTTGTATAATATTTCCCACTGGAGAACTTTCAGTCTTGTTGCGAGATAGCTGCTGTCTTGTTGTACATCTAAATTATTTTATGTTTCCAAAAGTTAGTTGCAAAGACCTGAGGTTCTTCTATTAGAAGGGCCATGAGCTGTTTAGTTGTAAAGCTGTGGAGGGGTGAGACACTCTGGTTCCTCCAGTACATGAGAGTCCAGGATTAGTCTGTATTGCGGATGAGTGCATTTTTCTGCTGCTGTTATATCTGCGTTGTAATTTAATTGTCTGCTTGGCATAGTTCCTATAGTTTGCTGTAGAGATCGATGATTGATGTGTATGGCGTCTGCTCTTTTAATTTTGATTTCAGTGTGATCCATTCATGCAGGATGTTATTGCAAATGTTAGATGTGTGCTGGAGATGATAAGCCGCAAATCTTCTGGTTTGCAGTTTATTCGGAAAAAAGCGATGACAGTGCCCAGAATTGATAGCAGGTGGTTTGATACGATTTCCATACTTTACTTGTGTCCTGCATAAGTATCGCGCTTGAATTTTTCAAATGCTTTTTTGTTCTTTTATTTCTTTTTCCAAAGGAAGGAGAATAGAGTCTGGTCAATGAGTGTGACTACAGTATATGTTCTGGTATACTAACAGATTTCATGAGGTAAATGGACATTACATTACATTCCATGATTATTGCTTTCCGTCCAGCGCACTCTTCCGAGCCAAATCAGGACCGGACAACCCCTGATCCGCATAAAAGATCTGCGGAAACAACCCTAGTGGTAAAACTAAAGGCTCTCCACCAGCCAGTCACTTTACAATAAAGACATCCCACGAAGGGGACGCTGAGGCTACACTCTAATTTATTGAACCCGTTTGATTTCCGTTTGTAGCGGCCTTGGAGGAGGAGTCGAGTATCGCTCGAAGAGCGAAGGGTGCGAGAAGGAGTGTACAGAGTGACTAACTCATTAAGATATTCGGGAGCTGATCCAGTAGCAAATACAGGCTGCTTTATACTTTATGCGTTTTAAAACAGGTAACCAGTGAAGTTTGCGCAAGACTTTTCTTTTCCCTAAATAATCCTTAAACTACAGTGCCCCACTACCCCACCTCCCCCCTTCCAACAATCCACCTCACCCGCAAGCCTAAATCACAGCAGTTGTAAATGGCCATGTACATAAACATTATTTGAAATTTTCTCGTACTTATTATTGAGGACCCTGTCTCTGTTTGTGTTGTTGCCTTGTCATCTATGTAATTTATGAGCAAGTGTATATCAGTGTGCTTGAATTGTTAATGCCAAAGAATGTGTACGAGTGCGTCTTTAACCGCCTTGTGGTGAGATATGTGCGCGTTATAAGTTCTCGTATTATTTATTCTTTCGTTCTTTCTTTCTTTCTTTCTTTCTTTCTTTCTTCTTCTTCTTCTTCTTCTTCTTCTTCTTCTTCTTCTTCTTCTTCTTCTTCTTCTTCTTCTTCTTCTTCTTCTTATTATTATTATTATTATTATTATTATTATTATTATTATTATTATTATTATTATTATTATTATTGTTATTATTATTTAGTACACCTACATAAACATGTCAGATCGTGGAGGAGAGTGGTGGGAGGGGGTAGATGTGTAGGGGGTGGACTGGGAACGAAAGACGAGGCACCAAGGATTCTCCTCTAATCATTCAGTTCTGGCAGCGGTCGTGGAGAGTACGTGGGCATTGACGTTCAATCGGAGTAAGTTGTCTGGTCAGCTCTTCTTTTGTCGGCCACTTCGGCATCCCCAGATATTAAGATGGTGACCGTAATCAATACCCCTGTTGTGTATTACAAATGTTCATAGAAAGTACGTACAAACACAAACTTTAACAGGAGCTGCCTCCACTGACGACCCCGATCCACTCTGAATAAATTGATGGGAACAGTAGCCCAGCTCCCGTCATTTTAAATCAGTCATTATCCAGTGTCTTTATGCAGCAATGTGACCTACGACATCGGCGCCGTGTTCAACCCCGACGCGTGCCGCGTGTGCACGTGTAACGTGTCGCACGTGAACGGGCCCCAAGGCGTGATAGAATGTGCCCGATTGAGATGTCCAGAGATGCCCCAATACTGCACCAACATCGTCACTCCACCCGGAGCCTGCTGTCCCGTCTGCAGAGGTAGGCAGGCATACATTTAATTAATCCAGCTCAGTCCATTGTCCATTTATAGAGCGCAAGAAAACGTGCTCGGGCGCAGTTTCTCGGCCGACGCTTTTTTTTTGAAATCCGGAGACCAGTATGAAGACATGCATGTCTCGTCGATTTTGATGAAAACGTTGCATTTGATTATGATTATGGCGCCGAGCTAAACGTTTTATTTATAAGTTCATAACCTACAATGTCTACAAAGACCTCTATGTATGATGTGCGCGCACGCTCCGTCTCTTTCTGTCCCTCACATTTTATTATTTGTTTTATTTTATATCGATGCCCAATTATTTTAGAAGGGATATTTTCGGGACGAAATACTGACCTAGATCATCGGTGCCTCACTGACCGGAATGACATCGTTTACTCTAGTCTCCGTCACAGCATATATTATGTGTTTCACGAACCAATGCCTCTGCAGTAAAGTTATTATTAATAACAACCAACCTACTTTCGTGTTCCAGATGATCCCAACGTTGCCTTCTGCGCTGGGAACTACACGTGTAAGTCAATTGTATTGATAGCTTATTATTATCCCAAGAATAAATTTAAAACTAGAAGGGTAAAGCCCATATTACTCACATGCCCTATGGAACTTGCAAATTGTCTACATGAAAATAAGTGCCCCCAAAATCTTAAACGGTGGCATAAAAATGCAAAGTAACTCTGACTTGACCTTGAGGTGACCTTAACTTCTGGATCCAAATGGACACTAATGTACAATCAAATAAACTACAGCAAAAGTTGTATATGCCAAAAACCAGTGACCTTAGGATGACCTTGACCTTCAATGACCTTGACTTTGAGATGACCTTGACCTCACATGACCTCTGATGCGTTATGATTAAATAACCCAATATTTATGCGTACTATGGGTCAAATATAGAGCTATTCCACTGTACGATTACCTATTTTTTAATGCTATTGTAAGACCTCAAATGACCTTGACCTTCAAGATCATTTTGTGAAAATTTTTAATTTTCTTGACAAACATTTATTGACTTTGTGACCTTGACCTTCAAGTGAAGTAATTAATTCACTGTCATCATTGTCGAGGTCTCGTCGATTACATCATTCTACCAAGTACATTGTTATACATGAAGTAGGTGCTAAAAAATTAAGCCACTTGCAAGTTTTGCACGGTCGAACGGGCGGCGGAGGGACGGACTTATAATTTTTGGACTATTTAGGACTATAATTTTTGGACTATTTAGGACTTATCTCGCACACATTTGCAAAAATCTTGAAAAAAAAATGGTGGGGCTGAATACATAGACTCACATTGCTATGCATGTGTAACAAAAATCAACGAACTAACGGACTGCTATTACAATAACAAATTTTAGTTCTGTCGACTCATTAGGGCCTAATTGCCTGTCTTAATTGGAGGTTCACAAACATTGTTTTCGAGATTCTCAGATCCCGAACCTAGGTTCCAAAACTTTTTGGGAAAAATAGGTTCGGAAACCTAAGTTCGGGATCTGAGTACTTCGAAAATAGGTTCGCGAACCTTCACGAACATTCAAATTAAGACGGGACATAACTGTGACTGAATACAAGTCCAGTTGACATAATAGTCTACTACCCTGTGGCTTTTCGGATTACGATTTTGTCCTTTGTTCGTCGTTTAAGGAAAATAACTGCCACAAAATGCACAATTGTGAACTTATTTTCAACCTCCTATAACTTTATTCTCCAAGTTGCTTATTTCACGAAACGCACTACAAATATACACACATTTTTTAACTTAGATGTGTAGACTCATATTGAACCTTTCAAAACTATTTCCAAATTTTGACAGTGGCGACCCCATCTTTACCCGTTATCTTACCTCTCCCCTCCCCTCCTTAGTCTTCAAGGTATCCCCGTTGGGTTGCCGGGGGTTTCAGTGTAAATAGTATCCCCACTTTCTGGAAATTTAGTGCTTTAAATTCCCACTGTCTCTGTCTTTCTCATTTGCTCTTTCTCAGTCCTGCTCTGTTCTATCAATCTGCTATACTATCTTCTTCTTCGCTAGACCAGTCACCTACCTTTTTTCTTGAAAACTCTTCCGGGACAAGACTCCTTATTTGTGTATGAGGTCTGTTGGATCAGCTTGGGAATATTGGACGCTTTCTGCCAGGTGGTCACTAAGGGCTTCCTATGATGTTATTATTTAGCAATGTAGACATTTTATATGTATGTGTTTTGTTGATAATTTATAATGGTGTTCGTGTTCTATTTTGTTTTTGTAAACAGGGGTTCGATAAATTAGAGTATAGCCTCAGCGTCCCCTGCGTGGGATGTCTTTATTGTAAAGTGACTGGCTGGTGGAAAGCTTTCAGTTTCACCACTAGGTTTGTTTCAGCAGATCTTTTATGCGGATCAGGGTGTGTCCCGATTTGGCTCGGAAGAGTCCGCTGGACCTAAAGCAATAATAATGTAATGTAATGTAGTCTTCAAGGTGATTTTTTTAGTGTCCCTAACACAGGCGCCCGCATTTGGATGTGAAAGCCTTTCTCTACAGAGCGTCTCTCTCTCTCTCTCTCTCTCTCTCTCTCTCTCTCTCTCTCTCTCTCTCTCTCTCTCTCTCTCTCTCTCTCTCGCTTTGTACTATTAAGCCTAAGCCTATACTAAGTTCTAGAATTTCTGCTTCGGCACCTCTCACTCTATTCGGATACGGGCGCCTGTGGTCCAACATGCGCACAAGTGAAGTGTACCCCATATTTGTTTTCAGTTCCGTATTTCACCAACTGCCCAAAAGACCTCGTGGTGGTGGATGTAGACGCTAACAGTGATGCTGCAACCCTCAACCTTGACCTCAAGGCCAAGGATTGCAAAGGGGTCTACTTGGAGGTCAGCAAACGTGCATACTCATTCATTAAATAACTCAAGTTTCGTTTGTGGTCTGTTTTAACTGGAAGGTTCGTTCGTGGAGATCCAAAAATCTGTTTTTCGAAGTTATCAGATCCCAAATCTAGGTTTCTTCCCACCCTCCACCCCCCCGCCAAACACCTTCCGACGCGGCTGATTAAGCAACTGAAACATTTTACGCCCAGAAGTAACTGTCAACCTCCGTCAGTCTCGGAAAACTACACAGTTTTGATCCTGATACAGTACTAGTATCGGCTGTGGCTGGACAGGGGCCCATGCGGGATTAACAATACCTCCAAAATCATGACAATATTACGGTGTTTTTTTTTAGTCTTTAAAATGTAAAGGTGTTAATGATAATAAATCTCGTCACCTTTACAACGTATATAGATACTAGATAGACATTGTCTATTCCCGCATATTGTTCAGGTTGAGCTGGGTGAAGACAAGCTTGTAGCGAGCATTGGAGAACAAAACTTCCAGCTGGTCTCTGCAACGTCTTCAAGGGACTCCAAGGGCAACTTTGCCGAGTGTGTCTTCCACGTCCGCGTCAGAGGTACAGAAACCTCTATGTACATGTATAGTAGATAAGTTATCCTACCTGCATCTCTTCAGATAATGTATCCTATTCGCGTCTATTCATATACTAGTAGGATCCTATCTGCGTCTATTCACTAGCAATCCGTCCACCTGTTTCTAAAACGTAGTCTGGACGAGTTTGTTTTTTTAATCATTTGAATCACGAGTATTCGGTCTACGATTTCACAGGAAAATGAGAGAAGAAAGAATGTTATCTGGTCACTCAGTTTGTTTCTGGTTATTTATCCGAGTTGGAATTCATTCTCAGACCCCTAAAATGCGAGGCAATGTGTTTGGGCAGTCAATAAATATGTTTTATAGGCAACAGCTAACTTGTTCGGAATCATTTTAAAACAGACAAAGCTAGGCAATGGAATATGTTTAAAATGTACACAGATCCGTACCCTCCAGAGTTCCTAAACTGCCCGACGGATTTCGCATATCCCAGACCGGGGCCCGTAACTTGGTCCACCCCGGTGGCCATTGACAACGTGGGCCTGGCCATTCCCGCTACCTCCCGCTCCAAACCCGGCGACTCTTTCGCAGCAGGCCAGTTCCTCGTCGAGTACTGGGCCGAGGATTACGAGGGCAACATCGGCGAATGCTCGTTTGTCATCACCGTGGGTAAGACCAAAGAATTCTGCAACCTCTAGTACGTCAGTATGGCCCATTTTCTGAGCGGTATCATCTGCCCTTTTTAGCTTAGAACCACAAGATCTTTTAAAAGGATCCCAGTCTGAAGGATTAGCGTATTTTTTTGTTTATATTTAGTGACAATGAGTTTACCTGGGAATCTGCAATGTTGTAACAAGAAAAGACAAGTGGGTGCTCGTTCAAATCACCGTTAAGCTTTGAATTTTCTGTACCGTAATTTGATAACACAACAAAGCCAAGCGAGCCAACTATATACGGTCCTTAGTACGTTTGAACCAGCTGCCTAGATATAGTTACAAGGCTATCTCCCTTGGCGTTTAAAATTACTGCAACCAGTTTCATTGCATACATCCGACCGAAGTGTTGTCTTTTAAAAAAAAGTTTTTCGTTCTTAAACATGTACGTACATTTTGTAATGTTACGAAGCGCTCCCGTTGGACAGCTTTATGTAATGCAGATAAAGAAACGTCTGAAAAGGTTTACTTAAAATGGTGCTTGCTGCGGTTTGTCTGTGAGATGAAAAAACCTAAAATCTGTTTATCAACTAATATTGTCGATGTTCTCGGCAAGAAAATATCACTAGCAAATTAGTTAGTTACTCACTGCTTACTGGAGTCCAGCGGATTGCAAAGAGCCGAATTAGGACCACAAAATCAAGACCACAACTTCGCTGAAAGAGGACTCGCCCCTGATCCGCATAAAAGATCTGCCTAAACAACCCTATTGGTAACACTAAAGGCACTCCACCAGCCGGTCACTTTACAATAAACATCCCACCTAGGGGACGCTGATTTATCGAAGCCCTGTTTACAAAAACCAAATAGAATATAAACATCATTATAAAATATCAACAAAACACATACATATAAAATGCCTACTAAGATAGATGACTAGTCTAGCGAAGAGGAAGATAGTATAGTAGATAGATAGAACAGATTAGGAATGAGAAAGACAGCGACAGTGGGAATTTAAAGCACTAAATTTCCAGAAAGTGGGGATACTATTTATACTGAAACCCCCGGCACCTATTCTGTTTATTGAATAATATTTTACATGTTCTCCGCAAGAAAGTACCACTAGTAAAATTGTGTTTCAGGAGGTGAACCAGGCCAGGACAGCATAGCAGACAACCCATCCGGCAGCAGCTCTGCCCACCAAAACGGCGACGCCCATTCCCACCATGACTCTCTAGCGGTGGGCCTGGGAGTTAGCTGCACACTTGCTGCTGCTCTGCTGGTGGGTCTGATTCTTCTCTACCTTCGTCGCAAGAAGCAGATGCGAGCTGCAGCTGAAGCTCAGAGGACCCACACCACCGTCAGCTGGAACAACGCGGCCACCGGGCTACCAGGATTTGCGGCCACCGAGACGGTCATGCCGCCCCCTTCCTACAGCCGATCGGGTGACCCGTTTTCTGGTGTAGCGTGTGGCGGCTATGACCAGCCTCCTGGCGATCTGCCAGTTAAGACCCCTATTGCATGAACGCTTCAGTTAGCAAAAATCACCTTTAAAACATTTTTAAAACCTCTGGGTTGTTAATGGTGCAAACAACTGATACGTTTGCCGTTTTGAGAAAAACAAACAAATAAAACCCATTAAAATCAAACGCTATGGTTGTAGTACTATCTGAATCTACAATGTTAAAAGTCATTAAAAAAATGTTTCTCTAAAACATTGCCTGTGTGCACACAAATTAATACACACATACAAGCACACAACACATACGTTAAAACAAATTAATTTAAAAAGAAAACAATAAGTGAAACAAAGCGAGCAATATCTGAGTGATGGAGAGAGAAGAAAAACAAGGGAGAGAGCGAGACAGACAGAGAGAGAGAGTGAGAGAGAACCAAACAAAATAGTACCATAACCTAGGACAACTCGATCATTTGGGCATCAAACCAAAGGGCAAATTTTTTTTTATTGTACTAATCACATTCTAGTTCTTTAAATCAAAACATTTAATTCCATCTACTCACATACAAAACCCACCCACAAATGTTGTCATATACTACCGACACCCCAAAAGATCGAGAAGTCCTTAATTCCTAGGTAACATGGTAAAACATTTCATCCGATGAAATTCTACAGTAGACTGGGAATCTGGTCTAGATAACAGAGATAAGCCGAGCTCTGCTAATCTCCAAATACTTTTGATGACCTCGAAGGGGACGCCACTCTGTAGTGCCCAACTCGCGCCGCTGCGCCTAAAATTGAGAGGTCACGCCAATACGGCCGGCCACCCAAGGCATCCCCTAACCATGAACTGAAGGATTTGGATGACGATGTCATATGACAAAAAAACAATCGTCTTGTTGCTGCCACCGCCCTGGTTCGAATCAAAGTGAAACATTATTCTATCCAATGACTAAAACTAGCAATTCTATTCGTGAAAACAAAACAATCTTTCATTAAAAAAAAAAAAAAAAAAAAAAAAAAAAAAACACACACACACACAACTTTTATACACTCAGTTGCATGCACATCAAAATTTGCCCAACAACTGTAATTATCCAATATACATGATAAAATATGCCTGGTGCGTTCGAAAATGATTTAAATTAAATGTATTCTAAATTACACATATACCATCAAAGAGGTTGTTATACTATTATATATATATCTAATAATATAGTAATAATATATATATATATATATATATATATATATATATATATATATATATATATATATATATATATATATATATATATATATATATATATATATATATATATCTTTGATACCATTCGAGCACAACTAAATAGAAAGAATATAGTGCAAAGTATGAAACATTTTCAGATGAGTTAGCCTATATAGATCGAATCAAACAAGCCTCCCAATTAAGATTCTTGTACTCTACCAACATTATCGTAAATCCTGTACTCTCACATCTTTATTGGGGTGCCGGGGGTTTCAGTATAAATAGTATCCCCACTTTCTGGAAATTTAGTGCTTTAAATTCCCACTGTAGCTGTCTTTCTCATTTGCTCTTTCTCATTCCTGCTCTTTTCTATCAATCTGCTATACTGTCTTCTTCTTCGCTAGACCAGTCACCTACCTTTTTTCTTGAAAACTCTTCCGGGACAAGATTCCTTATTTGTGTATGAGGTCTGTTGGATCAGCTTGGGAATATTGGACGCTTTCTGCCAGGTGGTCACTATGGCTTTCTATAATGTTATTATTTAGCAATGTAGGCATTTAATATGTATGTGTTTTGTTGATATTTTATAATGATTGTATTCTATTTTGTTTTTGTAAACGGGGGTTCGATAAATTAGAGTATAGCCTCAGCGTCCCGTGCATGGGATGTCTTTCTTGTAAAGTGACTTGCTGGTGGAGAGCTTTCAGTTTTACCACTAGGGTTGTTTCGCAGATCTTTTATGAGGATTGGGGGTTGTCCGGTCCTGATTTGGCTCAGAAGAGTCCGCTGGACCTAAAGCAATAATCATGTAATGTATATCTTTGCATTTTCTGTTTGTGTGGTCTCAATAGTTCATAGTCACAGCCAACTTTATTCCTGTGCCTCATCAGTTTTAACCTTTTCATCTTCTTACCACACCACCTCCCTCCTTTTCTCCTTGTCGGCAATTAGCATTCACATACCTGCATTATGCAGATCGGCTTCATCATTTCACCATCTCCAATCCTTCAGTCGGAACACCACGTATTATTGCAACATTATTTTCACATGATCCCACTAAACAAAAATTAAACTCAGACGCTCTTTCCCATTTTTTTTTTAAATGTCCCCAGCTAATTTCAGCATACCGCATGATTTTTCTGCATCTTAAAATAGTCATTGTCACGTATTTTATTTCATTTTTTACTTCCAAATGATACATTTTAGAAATAAACATGAATCAGACTTTTTAAAATTGCTTTCGTCATGTTTTGAATGCCTGGTGCGTTTGTGCAGTACTGCATTAAATTGGAGAGCACAAAAACAGCTGACATACAAGTACTAAAACTCAACACAGATTCCTTTTTCTCCAAAAATTTATTATCTTTTTCCTTTTTTTTTCTCCAAGTTTTATTTTTTTTTTCAATTTTTTTGTTTGTTAACATAACCAATTCAAAAACCAATTCAAACTAATACAAAAGCCACATATTGGCCATCGACACGATATACGTACAAATAACATAAAACATGACATTCCAGGCAAAACGGAAATCTACAAGCCACAAAAGGAAAGAAAAAGAATGTTCAAAGATAACCTCCGGACCTACAAAAAAAAGTAAACTGTCATCCTCTGTTGCAATATAATAAACATAAAAAACGCATAAGAAATAATTTAAAATATAACCAAGATTCATTCTAGACTTTTTGATAAAGCACACACAAAAGTTTTCTCAGTTTCAGTACGACCAAACAGGTTTCAAAGAAGAAATGTGTTTCAGTACGACCAAACAGGTTTCATAGAAGAAATGTATCGTAAAGAAATGACAATTTAATCTCAAACTGAAGTTGAATTACACCAAACTTGTTGGGGCAAATAATGTGTTCCGATCGGACTGAAGCCGAGATATCTGTGAGTACTGGATTATTTTATTTTCCGGCTTGCAGGAGAGAATTCAAATGGGCTGATAGAAAAATCTGCTTTTAGTGGACATTTAGTACATCAACAATACTGCTGTTACGATGGACACACAAAAATAGTATACCGAATCTACTGGTTAACACTGAAGCTAACAATCACCGTGTACACTTCAGATAACAACATATATAGTACAGGACAATTAAAAAAACAATTTTCTTCTTTTGTTTTGAAGCTTACAACAATTGTACACGTAGCGTGAACACATAGTCCTGAGTTTAGACTGACAGCCATGGCACGTTTTGCCACAACCTGACACATCAATTCTTGACATGGACAAGTACGCAACAGATCTCAACTGGTGCCTGCCTAAACCAGTTTTAGTTTTTAAACAAACGGTCATTGATAATGGGGGACATACATCTACACTACCGAATAACAATAACAACGGGAGCACATACAAGGACAACTGTTAACACTTCTGATGAAAAATGGACACAACGAAAGGTAAACTGAAAGCCACTGTTCAATATTTTTTCACATGCAGTGCAAACGCTGAGACAGAACGGCATCTAGTGGCAACGACACAGCCTAAACAAAAAAGAAAACAGCACTTGCCAAAACTTGTCCACACAGTCTGTTCATATTAAACACCAATGTTCACAAAGAAGCTTTGAAGTAAAAAAACGTCAAGTATCGAGTTAAGTATCACTTTTCAAAAGGTTGAGAAAGAAGGTGAAATTTTCACATATGTCTCTTTTGTCGAGTAACAATCTTCACTATGAGTCAAGAGCGAAGACGCACATTCTACAAAGATTTATCAAATACAAAGACACAACAAAGATACCACAGATGGACACTGGAAAAACGCTTATAAATTTTGATGGAACACAACATAGTACATTTGGTCCCCTAAACAATACAGTGCACTCTTTTCCCCTCTCTAATGTGATGCTGAAGTGCAAGCATCATGACTAGACTCCTGTCGTTACATCTACAACAATGTCTGTAATGTGTACTCCCGTTTTCACTATCTGGGAATCGATAAATGGACACGTGATTGTGATTGTCACAGCTGGAGGATCCAGTAAATCCTGTTCCAAGTTCTAAGCCAATCAACAGAAGATTACTGATGTAGTCAGTCAGTGGATAAAAAAATAATTAAACCAAGAAATGAACCAAAATAATTTAATGAATTAAAAAATATATAAAGATCATAAAGAAAGTGTATTTGGACAAAAAAATTGATTCTACATCTACAAATTAAAAGATTACTTGGTTAGTGAAGGCATGCAAAAATGCCACTTGAGTAACAAAAGCACATGATCATCCAAAGCCTGACAAAGAATTTTCCAATCTGGAAATGTCAAGTGGACCGGTTTCCTTCAAGTGCTTGTCTGCCAAAAAACAAACCAAACCAAAAAGGAAGGGAAAAACAAGCAAATCAAACAGCAAAATGAAGCAAACTGTACGTCAGTTAGGTAAATCCAAATAGTCTTGTTAAAAAAAAACAAAAAAGGGAATGAAAAAAAAAGAAAAGCAGCAGCAGTAATGTAAAAAAAAAGTTAATGAAAGGAATACTATTCATGCAATTTACTATACAAAGGCAGTATGAGGTCAAGAAAGAACTCAGTTTATACGAGGTCAAGAAAGAACCCAATTTATACACCCACTGAAGAAAAGATTGTTACCAACAAGCATTGTTTTTGCTTGCTAATGTTCTCAATTTACTCCCCAAATGTTGAAATGAGACCCTTTCACACGATGCTCAGGACTTTGGAGTGACCACATTGCCATGGGATTGTAGTAGTAATAGTAGTGGTAATAATAATATACAAGTAACAAAAACAACAGATACACAGTCCAAAAACACAACACACCCAAAGAAGAAGAAAGATGCTGCAATATGCACTTCAACACAAACGGCACTCAGTGTCTGTAACACACTGGACAAATAAAAACCCCAACAATCATCACTGAGGCAAAAGTTTTACAAGAATATAATATTTTGATTTGTACCTTTCCACACAAGTGTAACAACACTAACCTCAAACATTTTACAAGTTAAAAAAAAAAAAAAAGTAAAAAAAAGGAAAAGAAATTTTAAAAAAGAATGTTAAGGAACTATCAACAAAAACACAGCAAACATGTTTAACTAAGACAATGATGTACAAATGAAAAGAGAATGCTAATTGCTTTCTCATTACCCAAAAAGACTCTGCTGAAAATACAGAGTTTCCCTTCTTTAGAAAAAAAAATCCTTCAGCGTTTGTCGCCTATTCAATATCTTTTTGTTCACGCTGTCAATGCATTGCAACGAAGTTCCCCTATAGTCTCGCTATACAAACTCAACATCTAAAAGAAATCAAAAAAGGCCTTTTTTGAGTAGCTTTTTTACATTATGGAAACTGAAATTTCGCAAATGAACAAACACTTCTCTCTTCTGGTGTTACTTCCATCCTCTGTCCATGATATGTTCGTAAAAGTGAAACAAGGTAAAAAGTGGATCTTTAAAAGCAGAAACGCCAGACTTTACAATACAAGTAAACAATAGCCCTTATATTGTTTGAACAACACAATGTTTTTGGCAAGATAATAGAAACACCAATTAGGCGAGCCCGAATCAGGCTTGTGTGATAAAATGCTGAGTACAACACCAGAAGTGAGAAGCAGATAGTGGCCTTTTCTGAGTGAGCTAAACAGAGCCTGAAACTGAAGATGTAGACTGATGAGGTTGTAGTTGACATGTACGATGAAGAAAAGTAACTTCACAGTCGGTCACCGACACAGAAACGCACGACGTACACCACAGAGACATGGGGAGACGTCACGTCACGGTGGTATCTACAACAAATCGAGAAATAAGCATGAAATATAAAACCCTGTATATTTAAGATGCTGTATGCAATAATCAAGTACTACATGACAATACAGTACATAAATTATAAAAATAACGTTTCTGTCATTTGCAGTTAAAAATGAACATACGCCAACAAACTACCTCTAAATATTTCCAGAACGAACTTTCACAACCCAAAACTCTATACATCTGACATCTCCAATTGTTATTATGTAACGCATGTCTCTAATTGTCATTACAATACAACACCTCTTTATAACAACTAATAAGGAAAAGCAAAGTATATTTTAAAGCCATATGTGTTCAATCAACAAAGCAATACAATGATCCCTCACAAATCTAACAAAAACATCGATATATATACAGGGTGGAGAACAACTGAATCAAGAAATCTCTGAAATCCGGCCGGGGCCCAGGGGCCAAGCCCCGGTATTCGCCCCCTGGAAGAAAATGAATTTATGCTATATTGAAAGTAATTTAGGGCCTCTCCTGAAAGCAAAAAGCACAAAGTAAACATGAATAGAAACAACAACAACAACAACAACAAAAGAATGTATTATGCACATGTCTTTCAAAAAAGTTAAGAATCTTGATTTGTAGGCCTAACAAAGTTTGAGGTCCACCACTGTTACACACAAACTCCACATTTCAAATTTTACTGGGCACACGTTTGTCTATTTTTTTAGCTGTAAACAGGCAAGAATTTTTATAATTTTAGAGATATTTAGGGGTACGTTAGTAAAAACACTACATCTTAGGTATTAGTGACTAGTGTATAGATTTAAATGAAATAAAATGCAAAATGAACAGAAATAAATCTTTCTACCTTTTTATACTTCTCTTGTCATGTCTTGTTTTTGATTACTCCATGTGTATACAAAAAAAAAAGTTTTAAAAAGTCCAAACAAGCCCCCTCCTCTTCTTTACTTTCATGCCAGTCTGAAAGATCGTATGCATGCACACTACTGACACTAATTGTCTAATGTCAGTACCGATCTCTTCCTCCGACTTTAAGTCCATTTCTCTCACTTTAATGTCTGATAAATGGAAGCCTGTAAACTCCCCTTCATCAGTCGAAGAATCCAAACCATCCATTTTAGAAACACACAAGAAAATTTGAAAACAAAAATCGAAAAAACGAACGCATCACCAGGGATCAGTTTACTAGCGCGCCCTGCGCCATTGACGCATAAAAATTTAAAATGACCCATCTACAATTCTTGCCAGGGGCCGAATGGCGCTTCAATTTTTGGTACCAGTGCGCCACCACAATAACAGTGCACTGTATTGGAGGCGACAAACGTGCTTTTGCTAAGGCAAGTTCAGCGATTGGCTATGAGGGCCCGGATGTTGATCTTTCAGCCAATAAGAAGTATTGTACGATTCTTCCAAATCAGAATTTGTTATCGTCTGCGCGTATGTTGTGTCCGTGCAAGGAGGATTTTGTGTTTTTCTTTGTGCCGCGCGCTTTGAAAATGCCCTGCCCCCCCCCCCCCCCCCCCCCCCCCCCCCCCCCCTAAACTTGAGGTAGGACAGTCTGTCTAGACTGTCGTTTGCTGCTGTTAAACTACAGTCTACCGCCGCTAATCCTACGCAAGATGATTGTGTGAGCCCCGAGTCAAGTCAAAATACTGATCCCTGTTCTGGTTAGTATTTTGTTGGTAAACATGCTTCACAACACATGCACACTCACAATAATCTCTTTTGTTTTAATTTCTGTAATAATATATCCAGGTTATCTTTTACATGTAAGTAAATTACTGCTGAAATCATGGCCCATTGAAATTTGATCTGAGGGGCCCAATGGCCCATAGCTTTTTTGTAGAGAAAACTTGTGGAAATGCAGTCGAATGTTGTGAAAGAATAAACCGGAAGTCAATTGCCGGAAGTCTCGCAATCTTTCAAACAACGCGAGAATATAACCACATGGTTGATACGGACGCTTTTGGACGTTTTGCCTGTTTAGACCTTTGGCCGCTTTTGGCCGCTATGCCCAGTAAAGTGTAGCCCTCAGCTTCTTACACTCGGAACTCAATATTTTTTTCTTGGAAATGCAAATGCCTTCCGCGGAAATCCGCGGATTCGCGGAGAATTCTCCACCCTGTATATAACATAAATATAAATATATATATATCCAGTTATAAATACATTCATGCAAGCAACTATCACAGTTTACTAACTATTACAACCAACTATCACAGTTCACAAAATATTACAACTCATCAATATAATATTTCTGATAATAAAACCAACAACAACACCTGGGTAGTAGGTATTAATATAGGCAATATAATATTTCTATCATAACATAGTTCCATATCACAATTACATCTCATCACTTCACATAAGTTACAAATATATACAAGTCACTCTAAATAAGAACATCCTATTTAATTAAGTTATTACATTCATGCAAGCCACTAGCAAAATGTATCAACATTTTATTAAAACATGTAATAAACTGGGATGAGGTGATAATAAATAATAATATCTCAGTGGGGGGCGAGGGTTTGGGAAGTAAATGACAGACATGCCTACCCTCAATTTGAAGTTTCCGTATTAACTTTTTCAAATTTCAGCATTACCATTATGATTTCCGTATTTACTTTTACTACCTATTGTTTTTGCACTCATCCTTTTTGATATTATGCGAAGAATCCAGTGATAGATTGATTTGCTGCCACAATGTTCTTTTTCTTCTCCAAAGCCTCGTAATTCTTCATATGCTATGGGCCTTCCGCGTACAGCTTGATGTCGTTCATATCACCGGCTGAGCTGCCAAACTGGTTGGCACAAATCGTACTTTTGAGTCAGTGCTGCCGCGAATAACGAAAGGACACTTTTCCGAATACGAGGCAAGAAATGTCTGCCCCTTGCACGTTTTTTTTTTTTAAGATTCAGATTCACAATCACTTTGCTTAGCCATTCGTTTGAACGCCATGTTTTAAATCACGAGCACCGATCTTTACTGCGACTGTGCAAAAACGGGTTCGGCAAACTTCGGTGCCTCTACCGGAAACTTCGATGCCACAGGTCTCCACTGCGACTGCGCATTGCGGCATTAAACCAAAGAATATCTACTACGCACCTTCGGAAAAAGGTCATGCGGTGCATTACCACAGGCAAACGATTCCGATTTTTTTTCCTTTATCATTTTTTAAAATTTCCGTACCGTAAAACAAATATCCGTATTTTCCGTAGAGCTTGCAGAGTTTTTCAAATTTCCGGAAAAAATACGGAAATTCCGTACGGGTAGGCATGTCTGAAATGACCAAAGGGAAAGGGGGGAAGGGGGGAAGGGGGGGGGGGAAGAGACCACAGGAGGTGGGAATGGGGGGGATGTGGGTGAAATGGTCACCGGAGGTGGGGGGGGGGGGGGGAGGAGGGGAAGAGAAAGAGAGGGGAGTGTGGAGGAGTTCTGACCTTCTGTAAAGCAGACATAGAAGCCAAGTTTTTATGGTAAAATTCTTAGGAGCACAGGAACTATTTCCTTTGCATAAAATATGCTGAAACGGGCAATGGAGAAACCAATTTCAAGCATTAAAGGCAAACTATGGCTGCTGCTGGATTACCTGCAAGCCAGAAGTGTTGAGGGCAGGACTGAAGCATTTTAGTAGGGCTTATCGTTCTTGGGGCGCTTCAGTTGCACCTTCAGACGCTTCATGCCAATCTGGAACCCATTCATGGAGGTAATGGCAGCCTGAGCAGCCATAGGGGAGTCGTAACTGACAAAACCTGAAATACAACCACACAGTTATTTAATTTGATAAAAATGTGCATGGATGAAATGGCACACCAAGGAAGCGGTTTTTAGGGACAATGTTCTGGCAACTACATGCTTTAAAAAAAAAGAAAAAAGGAATGTTTCTGTCTGGTATCAAAATCAATACCTATGTCATAATTACCAAAAGGAGTAGGACGACGAGGACAGGTTGCAAAATACATTCAACTCATAGAAAAATGCAAGATGTAAGGGAGAATTGCAACTCACCAAAGCACTTGCTGAGGTTAGTCTGCTTGTCAATGAAGACCTTGGCCGAGATGACATTGCCGAAGGGCATGAACATCTGCATGAGATCTTGGTCTCCGAACTCCTGAGGGAGGTGGTAGATGAACAGGTTGGCGCCATCCGGGCCTGGAATTCGGGTACCAGTTACCCAGAAAGTCACACAAAAAACACATAAGGCACGCCACAATACAAGACATAGTTTGACGGGCTACATAAACATGTTTTCAGGGACTCAAAGCAACATTCTTTAAACAAATATTGTAATAACTCCTTCCACCCACCATTCCTCACCATATATATACTGCCTATGCACACTTTACAAAACTGACAAGAGACCGGACATTTCACTGCACGATTACGAGTAAACAGCACGCCACAACTGAAAACCATCCCACAAAAACTCTAATTAGAGAAACACTGCCCTCAACAGAAAGTAAATCAAATCTATCAAAGATAGTCAACTGTGCAGTGATCAGTCCGTGAATAAACAAGTTAAGTATTATACTGGAACTTCTGAAAAAAAATTACTGCCTCGCAATGAAAAAACCCAATGAAATAACTTTGCCCGAGGTTGGCATAGCAGTTGGCCCGTTTACAAATTTTAATGATCATTCCGAACACAGCTTCAAAAAGTAAGTAATAAAATCCTGGGGATTGGTTTTCCCACAAGCTCTTTGTAGACAATTACCTTCAGACTGTTTGCCGGCGGCGGCAGCAGCAGAGTTAGCGTTCTGTTGCATCTGAGCCTGCGTGTTAAACGCATTTGGGAAGGAAGCTGAAATAGATTTAGAAAAAGCTGGAAAAAAGACATTAGGAAATATCTTGCAACATCTGAAGGAGATCCCCAAAGTTATCCCTCGAGTGCACTGAAAGTGTATCTATTCACTTTCTTCATGTAATGTCATTTTTTTTAACAAATGAGATACATTGCAACTTTCACAGAAATATCGATTGATTAATGACTGGGTTGATTTACCAAATCCTTATGAAACACTACTGAAGAACTTGTCAAGTTATAAAGCAAATGAAGGAAAGAAGTGATTTCACTTTCACGACACTTTATGAGTTCAGTATCATACACATATTTGAAAACTAAACCCAATTATTGCAAATGTAGATCAAACCAACTGTCTGCTGCTTACTAACTTTTAATAAAAGCACCAAAGCACTGGAATTCTTGTGTCCATGCTTTACACAAGTTCTTTGAGAAATTACCAGGTTTTGTCACATATTGTACACAAAACACTACCTTTCACAGGAGTCCATTCAAACATGGAGATAATTGGTAATGTTACAATTCATTCCCTTTATCGTGTTTTTTATTTTAACAGTTACCGAGCAGCAGTGTCTCTCTCTAACTTGTTTTAATAGAATAATATTATTTATTCTATTACAACAACCCCTATTTGCAGACTCACCAAGAATGGAATCATGCATTCTCAAAGGCATTGTTTGCAGAAGTCTGAATTGCATTATTTAATATTGTGCTAGCTTTTGTTTGTAAAGTAATTCAATGCGAATATATCCTTTAATTTAAGCCTTTCAAGGAAGGTGAAATTCCGCTCAAAGTTATTTCAATCATGACACATACAATTTGCCATTTTTATTCAATTTAAAGGCATGCCCAAAAGCACACCTCCTCATTCAAACATTACCATCTTTAACTATGAGTGATATAATTCTAAGTCAATCTCCAAATAGCGCATTATAAACTAGGGAAATATACTCAAACAGTAGCAAAAGTTCAGAACAATTATCAAACTTTACAAAAATAAATTGTAAATAAATACTAATAACGATAATAACAGAAATAATAGTAATAATATTTAAACACAGGGGGAAAAAAAAGAAAGAAAGAAAACTACTGGGCAGTCCAAGGGACAAACCTGATGGAATGGCTATACTGAACTTGAGATACAGAAAATGTTCCAACTTTTACTTCATGGTTATTTAACAAACTGAGCAATCATGCGGAATAACTGTTTTACAAACTTGAGCACAGCATGAGCCATGTCAATTTGGGACAAAATAGGAAACTGTTGCCATTAGTTGGTAGCCACGTTTACTGATCACCATCAGAAAGTCAGTCATGGATAGCACAGCAGACGAGTTGCACAGACGCCACGTGGATTACGTACGAACGGACGATGATGACAATGTGGGGAATCATACAGGACGGCAACAGAACATCACTGCACGGCACGCAACATCTGTGGCAATTGGCAACCCACGTCCAAGTGGACACAGAGAAAACAACGGAGATAAAAAGTGATCATAAAACAAACCTTTACCTTGATTGACTAAACCAGACAAACCTGCATATTGCTGGATGCCTGAGTAGGCCTGGCTAAGGGCATCCATGCCAGCAGAATTTGTGGATCCAAATCCGTTCAAATTACTGTTAAAGCCTGAGCCCATATTGTTGCCTCCCATATTTTGCATGCCAGAGGAGCCTCCCTGGTTCCCTGCGAAATTGCCTAGAAATTAGCCATTGTGTTAGATGAAAGGGTAAGCAAACATGCAGCAAAATACAGTTTTAAAGATCAATTCACACAAAAAGCACTCGAAAGCAATACAACAAAAGTAATAATAAATTAAAAATAAGATGGCAGGACATTCAAATGTACTTCCAGACTCTTGCACATAGATGACACCAGCATTATAAAATGTAAATTTTTATGTCAATATTGTGACTCAAGATTTTTTCTAAAGAATCAAAATTAAAGCATGGAATGATGGGCCATTCTCTGCAAGCAAATTATTTTTTTTAAAATCAGTTCAGCCAATTCTGAAATAAAGCACAAAATGTTTTTAGAATATAATTGACTTTGATCTTTTAGAAAGAGGATGATAAACTAGAAGGGCAAAGCCCATACAACTCACATGCTCCTTAAGCAACTTGCAATATTTAACATGAATTAAGCGTCCAGGGAAAAAATGAAGTGGTATTAACTCTTCTAATTGCTAAGTAATTCGGAAATCACATACTGTTCAACACCAAGTCATGTTTTGAAAAAGACCAACATAAGCACCAAAATGTTGATGGATCTGCGTAACATTTTGTAAACTTGAATAAGGTACATGGAAAGTTTGAAATAAATTGTCCAGTTTGCTTTGATGGTGGTGATGATGCGGCAGCTGTTGCAGTCAGAGGTGCCTACTCCCAGTCTGACCATTTGTGTACTGGCTGCATGAAAAATGTGTATTTTGTATAATGTCAGATTTTGCTCAACTCGCAACATTTGATCAAAGAATTATTCATGAAAACTGCCACATTCACAAAACATCAATTCATACTAATTCCAGCTCACCATTTTAATCCTCATGAAACAAAATAATATAGAACTCAACAAGTTATGGTCACAAATGCACACTAATATATTATTTTTTGTGTTGTATTTTACTTCATAACCCCCCTCCCCCCCCCCCCCCAAAGATCTTAATATTGTCCAACAATTAATTAATATGAATTACGCATCATTATTTTCGTATATTCTTCTGAAACTGGCAACAATTTTTGTTTTCTGAGCATACTAGAGTGTTCTGCATGCGCTCTAGGGTCAAAGTAAAGGAAATAGCAGATCGGAACATATATAAATCAGTGCGAAAAAAAAGGTAATTTTTTTTTGGGTACACCACAAAAATGCGTATTTTTTAAGGAATTGCTCGTATTTTCGTATTTTATGTTGAAAATTTGTAAAAATACGCGCCAGCGCGTACGGTGTGCAGTCGATGTTGATGCCCAACTTTATTTTGTATGTCACTGATAGCCTGATGCACTTCATCTTTTTTGATCTTCTTAGATTAGATGCTGACACTTCTTCGACAGTAAACCCCCTCAAAAGCGTTGTCACCACTGGCGCCATTATCTAGCAACTCTCTCCAAAAATCTGTGTCATCAACCATCGTAATTTTTTTTTAGATTTCCTTCCTAAAAAAAAGTAACAAAGCAGGGATTCGATCAATCGGCTTCCAGTAACCAACAGCGCATGTCCTGGCATCTAAAAGGATATGAACTAATGCTCTAAAAATAGCCCGCAGCGAGCCACTTTGTACAGCGTGTAGCAAGGTTGGTTGACCACCCAGGGGCGTTACTCGGGAGTATAGGAGCTCAGCGGGTCTGATCGCCGATGGCACTTGAGTTAAAATGTGAAGTAATATTGACTTTGATCTTTCTGTGCACTTTACCTTGCAGCCTCCAGCCAAGTTGTAACATGCCCTTGACCTCCAGCCAAGTTGTAATATGTCCTCTCCCTCCAAAGGAAAATTTAAAAAATGTTCGACCTTGAGATAATCTTGACCTTCAGTGACCTTGGGATGACCTCGACTCTCACGGGATCTCTCATGCATATCTGATCAAATAACTCAAAGTTGTTGCATATTATGGGTTAAATAAACATCAATTCCACCGTACGATGATCTATTTTTTCTATGTTTTTGCAAGGCCTAAAATGACCTTGACCTTCAAGATCAACGCAACAACTGAACATATATAAAAGATCAATCTATCATCTATAAATGCAACAAGTTTGGACTTTATATCTCATATTTTAAGGTCAAGGTCGCATCAAAGTAGGACAGCTCCAGTAACCTTGACCTTGGTATGAGGTTGACCAAATGTTCATAGGATGCGTGTCTCGTTGCTATCTGTCATGTATCAAAGAATCACAATTCAATAACAACCCAATGCCACTTGGGCCAGTTTTGAGCTTCCTCTTATTTAGTTTTTAATGCAAGGGAAGCAACTCTGCCAAAATATTCACACCACACCCAGAACAAAAACAAAAATACAAAATGAGGATTTATCTCTCATAGTTTATGGTCAAGGTCACTTCAAAGTACGTATACGAACCAAATTTGGACAGCTTAGTAACCTTAATGAGTGATTTGTATGTGCACCTCAATATCTATCATGCATTAAAGAATTATAAGTTCAATATTAATAACCTAGAAAAAAGTGAAATTCCTTCTTTTTTCTTTTCTTTTCTTTTTTTTTGGGGGGAGGGGGTTGGGGGGTGGAGGGGAGAAGAGAGGGGGAGGGAAGGTACATTACATTACATGGTGGTTGTTTTAGGTCCAGCGGACTCTTCCGAGCCAAATCAGGACCAGAGAGACGTTATCTTAAAATATTATAAAATGATTCAAATCTTACAAAACAAGCCTGTTACTCTTAAATATTCAAACAACCTTTCACACGCAACCTCTTGAAAATTCTTCTTTAATCTGATGCATTAAAAATATGCTCTCTTTCTTCCAATCAAATCACTAAAATCAGTCTTGCCAATAAAATCCAACCAACACAAAACAAGACTACATGATTTATATGCACAAGATCGTCTTCATCGAATCTCTCAAAAACACTGTCCGAAACATCACTGTCCGAAATGGCTGCTAGTTTAGTCTCTTCTCTTGTTCCTCAATACATTGTTACAAAGATTGTTGATATTCAAAAATTCTCGGTGTACGTTTCTTCAAAATGATCCACCGGAAATAACGGAAACCTCATACATGAGACTACGATTCGCTAGATGATGCGATTTATAGATACAGCTGTGGAAGTGTCCTAAAGTAGCACGAGCTTGGAGGTTTTGCCGGTGGACATAATGCGACTTGACTAAAAATAGCATCGGTAGATAGATACTTAGTGCTTATAGGGTCCAGCGGACTGCCAAGAGCCGAATCAGGACCACAATATTGACATCACGAACTTGACAGAAAAAGGGTCAATCTACTTGCAAGTTTTGCACAAGCAAATGACCGACATGCATTTTGTCTTCTTTGGACTATTTAGGACGCATCTCGCACAAATTTGCAAAATTCCGGAATTTTTTGTTGGGGAGGGGGGAAGGGGGAAGATTACATAGACTCACTTTGCTGTTATTCAAGGAAGTCAAAAAGTTACAATTCAGAGCGATAGGCCAAACGGAGACTGACAAACAAGCTGCCACAGAATAATTGGCCAGAAGTTAAAATACCTGCACACCCAAATCAACGAAACAGGTTCAGCCATTTTTGAGAAATTGAGCCAAATGTGTTTAGCAACAAAGTGATTCCATGGACCTTGACCTTTGCAGTAGAGCAAATACGAAGGCACCAATTGACAATTGGCTCGTTCACCGACTTGACAGACAATTGGCTCGTTCATCAACTATTTCAAAGTATTTCCAGATGGGGAAATATAAATAAAATAGCACACTGCCATCTGAAAACAACACTATTTTATCTCACCATCATGTAATGAGCAGTATTATATTAGTGCAGCGATAAGTTCAACTGCATACCAAACAATTTCTTAAATCTGATATTTTGGACAAATATATCCAACTTTACGCAAATAGCACAGAATATAACTAGAGTAACAAAAGCAATCAACGCTACCTTTCATTGTTTGCTTCCAAAGGCCCAGGTGAGCTGACTCACCCGAATTGTTAGAGGCTCCACTGTTCATTTGATTGAAGGGAAGATTTTGAGCTCCCAAGGCATTTAAAGCAGCTGCAAACAATGCACACACAAAAAAAGTCTGGTAATGCAGGTCTGTCTAATGCAGGTCTGTGAAAACAATCATCAACTAAGAATGGTCTCTAACATTTTTGACAAACAACAACTAAGTTGGAAATATATACTTGAACAGCAAAACTGAAATCGTTAACTAAAATGACAATTCAATATCATGTAATGAGCATTATCATGCGAGCAGAAAACAAGTGTCTTAACACTAACTGCATTTTGTCTGGAGGAAGAAAAAAAACACTTTTAACAGTACACATTCATGAAATTACAACAGATATTCACATACAAATAATAATGTTGTTAAAACTATCACAGCACGAATACCAAAGACCCAAAAAACATGCAAAAACAAAATACACTGCGACTTCAAAAATGAACAAGCACAGTGAAGGCAAAATATTCCCCCCCCCCCCCCCTTTCAACCCCCCCCCTTCCCCCCCAAAAAAAAAGTTTAAATACAAACCACCGGATACTCAAGCTAGTAATGTTTCACTACACATTATTACAAACAGATCAGATTTAACACAGTCCCTCCTCCTTCCCTTTATTCATACAAAGAAACATTGTAGGCATAAGAAAGCGACTACCACTCTTACAGTAAATTAAATCAATATGCTCCCAATCTGATGCAATCTGATACAGGGTGACAACTTAAGTTAATTTTCTGTACAACGATTCGAAATCAGTAATCCTTGAAGAAGCAATTCATTCAAATTAAAAAAGCAACACAAGCGTGGCAAAATCTCGGAAACCAAAGTTTAAGCAGAAAATTTATCTTTTCAACAGCAAATCATAAATAAGGTGGGGCAAGCAAGCGAAGAGCTTATTGTATGTGCTTTACAAAAACACACACTTCAAAGCACAGTCTTCACTTCATGGCAAATGAAGGTTGTCCAACAGACGACTCAGATTGACCAAAGCAGCGATTCATTCACATTCACAGCAGTATTGTTAAAGTTACTTCAACTAAATATAATGGGAAAAATGAAATCTACAAACAAAACCAGGTGCTACAATGGTAAAGTATTTTAAATCTAGAATGGCAAACCCATATGACTCACATGCCCCTTATGGAACTTGCAATATTTAACATTTAAAATGAGTGCCCAGAAAGAAAAACAAAAAGTGGCATCTATGCTCTTGACCTTGAGAAGATGACCTCCAGCTCCAAATACACTCATGTAATATCAAATAAACTACAGCAAAGTTAAATTATGCCAAAAAAAACTTGCGATAACCTTGACCTTCAGTGACTTTGACCTTGGGATGGCCTTAACCCAGGCATGCCTACACTCAATTTGAAGTTTCAGTATTAGCTTTTTTAAATTTCAGTATTACTATTACGATTTCCGTATTTACTTTTACTACCTATTGTTTTTGCACTCATCCTTTTAGATATTATGCGAAGAATCCAGTGATAGATTGATTTGCTGCCACAATTTTCATTTTCTTCTCCAAAGCCTCATAATTCTTGATATGCTGGGCCTTCCGCGTGCCACTTGATGTCGTTCATATCACCGGCGGAGATTCCAAACTGGTTGGCACAAATTGTACTTTTGAGTCAGTGCTGCCGCGATTAACGAAAGGACACTTTTCCGAATACGAGGCAAGATATATCTGCCCCCGGCGCGGTTTCTTTGAAGATTCAGATTCACAATCACTTTGCTTAGCCATTCGTTTGGACTCCATGTTTTCAAATCTGTCTCACGAGCACCGATCTTCACTGCGACTGCGCTAAAACTGGTTCGACAAACTTCGGTGCCTCTACCGGAAACTTCGATGCCCCGTCGTGTCTCTACTGCGAATGCGCATTGCGGCATTAAACCGGGTTCGGCGTTCTTCGGAAAAAGGTCATGCGGTGCTTTACCACAGGCAAACGAGTTCAATTTTTTTCCCCAAATATTGTTTTTATGTATTTCCGGACCGTGAAACAAGTATCCATTTTTTCCGTAGCGCTTGCCGAGTTTTTTAAATTTCCTGAAAAAATACGGAAATTCCGTACGGGTAGGCATGCCTGTTAACCTTCACTTGATCTCCTATGATCAAATAATCCAATGTTGTTGCATACTACGGGTTAAATAGAGCCATTCTATTGTACGACGAATATTTTTGTTTCTGCAAGGCCTAAAATACCTTGACTTTCAAGATCAAGGCAAAAACTGAACATATATAAAAGATCAATCTATCATCTCTAAGTACAACAAGTTTGCTATTGCTCATAGTTTTGGACCAAGGTCACTTAAAAACACCTATACTAACAGACTTTGGACAGCTCCAGTGACCTTGGAGTGAACGAGTTAGTCACTGTTTATAGGGTCCAGCGGACTGCAAAGAGGCAAATCAAACTTGGAGTGAGGTTCACCAAATTTGCATAGTATGTGTCTCATTATCATATATCATGCATCAAAGAATTATAAGTTGTGTGCAACATTAATAACTTGGAGGAGGTGGCAGAGGCAATGGGTTGGGGGGGGGGGGGGGGGGGTAAATTTTGTGAAGAATTGCAATTTTTTAAACTAACATTTATTGACCCGGGCACCTTGACCTTAAAGTGAAGTCATTCATTCACTCATCATGTATGAGGTCTCATGGATATACACTATCCTACCAAGTTTGGTTGTGATAGTTGAAATAAATTCTGAGATATTAATCCACTTGCAAGTTTTGCACAAACAGAGGCATTTTTTTTAAATATTCCTTAAATGTCATTTTTGAACTACTGAAATTTTTATTGAAACTGGCACAGATTTGGGAATTGGGGGAGGGGAAGGGTGAAGGAGGGGTAAGGGGTGAATACATAGACTTACATTGGTAAAGTTAAAGTGGCTAAGAAAACTGAACAACAGTTCACATATTTCAAAACATGCATGTAAAAAATATATTTGAATGAAAAGGCTAAGAAGAGTGCAAATACATGACTTTCTAATAAAGTAGTAACAGTGTAAATACATGAGATAATACACTGTAATTTACAAACAAAATCAGTGTAACAAAATGATTTTCTAATTTTAAAAAAATATAGTTCAATGCAAGTTACACACAAAAAAAAAAAAAAAAGCCAAAAAGCCCAAACAGAACAAAATTCTCTACAACTGCAGACATTTTGTAATGAAAATGTCATAAAAACATTATTGAATAAAAAAAACAACTTGAAAAGTTAAATGCAGCAGCCAAAATAACGACAAGCCCATACAACTCACATGCGTCTTGGGGAAGCTCTTCACAATATTCTACATGAATATAAGTTCCCAGTACCAGTGAACGTAAAAATACAACAACAAAAAAAAGAGACCAAAAAAAATAACAACAAAAGAATTACTTAATTTAAACTGTGCATGAATATGCAAAGTAACAAATGTTGACCTTGTGATGACCACATTATCCCAAACACTTACAGGTTATCAAAAAAACTAAACCAAACATTCTATTAAGTTCAAATGCAACAATGCTCTAGGGATGACCTTCACATAGCCTCTGACACTCATGATTTAATAAATAAATCGATGATGCAAACTGTGGGGCAGTTACAGGGTGTACGGTCACTACCCTCCCCAGTCTTTTCCTACCTAGCCCATTTCCACCCCTCCCCCTCCTGACCACTTCCACCATGCAGTCACTTTCCCCCTGTATTATTCCCCCTCTTCACTCCAACCTAATATAATGAAATAATGTGGGTGGTCGCAGATTCCATTGTCCCAAATGTTATCAGTTTTAATGGAGCATGTTAACCATGACTAAAAAATAATACAAAAATATCTTCCTAAAAGCATGTAAAATAACAGTGGAAAAATATATACTTATTGAAAAGAACGTCGAATATTTCAGTAGGCACTGTTACCAACAGGTGTGTTAAACAGGTTAATTATCTTATTCATCATCTTCTTCATCACATCATCGTTTTGTTAGTTCTTTAAGTAGTGGACTAAGAATCCGCTGTGTTCTATCATCTTTTTGCTTATCGAGAAAATCTAAACAATAGACCTGATCCATTCCACCATTCATTGTAGTTGTTGCTACAACTGCTTCAAGAAAATAAAGTAATATTTTCAGTGCACATTAGTTTTAAGTTTAAGTGGCTAAAAAAAACTGAACAGCAGATCACATATTTTAAAACCGATTTCATGATCAATGATCAAACATTGGTAGTATACTTTCTTGCATCAAGTGTTCTAATACTGGAGTTTGTTCATACGTATTGTTTCACATACTAAACACAAATTATAAACTAGAAATTAAAGATTGCAACTGCGCTCAGTCATGGAAGGAGGGTGGGGAGAGGAAACAATACAGGCGCAGTTTGGAGCTGGGAGGGAAGGGGATAATGACCAGTGGGAAATAATACAGAGGGGAAGTGACCACAGGGGAACAGTGGTCACAGTAGTGGGGAATGGGGGGAGGTAGCCCTGGAGGAAGTGGGATAGTGTGGAAAAGTCCAGGGAAGAAGTGACCGGTAATCCAGTTAAAGACCCATTTCAATTTTTGTTATAGGACTTTGAAAAGTGTGTGCAATTATTGTAAACACTGCAAAGTAATTTTTCTTGCAGAAAATACAACATATACGAAACATTAATTTATGCCCTCAAGATAAAAGCGCGGGATTTTGTATCTCGTAGGATCAAGGTCATTTCAAAGAACCCACACCAATCAACTTTGGACAGATCCAGTAGCCCTGATCTTTGATCAATCAAAAGTCCACTATTAATAACTTGGGAACAAAGTAAAATTTAATTAATATTTTAAAACTATTGAATTAATATTTTAAAACTATTGAATTAATATTTTAAAACTATAAGGGCATGGCCCATATGACTCACATGCTCCTTATAGAGTTCGCAATATTTAACATGAAAATGAAAAAACAAAATGAAATGGTGTCTTTAAAATGCAAAGTAATACCAACTTTGATTCGTCTATGCTCTTGACCTTGAGATGACATTGACCTACGGCTCTAAATTTAAATACAACAGGTTATAAGTTTTTCATCTTTTGACTAGCATTGGACGACACTGTGAACTTGGCCTTGAAGTGATTCATATACTGATCATTTATGAGGTTTCATATGCATACATCATTTTACCAAGTTTGGTTGTGATAGTTGAAATATGTTCCAAGTACATAGCCACTTTGAAGTTTTTGCACAGAAGGCGGACTAACAATTTTTTTTCGATATTATATTATAAACTATTTAGGACTCGTCTCGCACAGATATGAAAAAATCTGGAACATTTTTTTTTGTGGGGTTTGAGTACATAAGACTCACACTGCTATGCATGTGATTAAAAAAAAAGCCATAGCGTACACACACTCACACACCAAGAAAAAAAAACAGAAGGCTGTCATGCCGATATTCAAACAAGAACATCTTTATCACCTGGATTGCTGGCTAGGCTTGCAAGTGCCGCAAGACTTTGCAAATTCTGAAGACTTGAGTCTGCTAAAACAATCAATTGCAGAAAAAAAGTCCGTAAAGTAATTTTTTTTTCAATTGGCAAAGAGTTTACTATCCAATTTGCAAACACAATCGAGAAAAACTGCATCATAAAAAGTATTACTGCAGTAAAATTGACCATACCCGAAGTAATGCAACTCCAATACAAAACATTTTACAATTCACAAGTAATAAAGTACTCTGCTCCAAAACTCTCAGTACTGTCAATAATCAAACCTTTAAATTGTACATTACAAAAAAAAGCACTCAACAGAACTCCAACACAGCAATGCAACAATCCGCAAAACCAAGAACCAGCGCTGCATATGTACAACGCAGTCATCCTCTACTATTTGTTATTGAATGAAAAGTGGGCTAATCAAAAGGCAACAGGTCACTCAAGTCTACTGAAGCATTTAGAAAGGAAAACAAATGTTCATAACAAAATGATCAATAGTACAGATTGTTTTTCACCACACTAGGTTGTCGGAGAAAAATACATTTCAGCAGCAAAGCACAATATTGGGTAGAAAGGTTCCCTATGCAGGAGAACGTTTCTGAAAGCACATACCCTTTAAAGAAAAGCAAACATTTTGTTGTGCACAAAAAAGCATTTCTATTGAGGTAATTGTGGTGGTGTTTACAGTAGGAGCCATAGGTCTAAAAGATAACTTAGACTTTGAGCAATCACAATTGCAAGAACTAATGATGTAACCTGTCGCTCTTTGGTTTGTCAATAGAATTAGTTATATTGTGACATAGGCTTATTCGTACTCATTGCTTCTGATATGCCACAACACTAGTAGTAGAATACATTAGCAATAGCATGACCCAGTAAACTTTTAGTGAAGCTCATTCATTACATACACAAATTATAATCTGCAACAGTAAAACATAAAAGGAACACACTAAAAGTAAACTGAGAATTCTGATTGATACTAAAAAGTACCCCACAAAAAAAGAAAGTGATTGTTACAATGTAAAAAGATGGATTGAGCTGAACCTTGTACTGTGCTAAACTTTACTGCAAGATGCATAAAAACACCAGGAAGAAGCAAAAAGATATGAGTGCTCATAAAGAAATGAATCAGGAATGCAAGCATCAACACAAAATTAAATAATCAGGAGAAAGAAAATTCCAGAAAATACCAGTGGCAAAACAAATATCAATCTAGCCTTGCCAGTAAAATTTAATGCACTATTCCTTGGATGGAGATATTAAATTTATTTTACTGTAAGAGGTGGGGTGAGGGCAAGCACTTTTGTCTCGTAAAATCAATTAATGGTAGCAGGTGATTTCTAAAAAGCTTGCATTGCTGATCTCTGCCACTTATAACTAGAAGAGCAAAGCCCATATGATTCACGCACTCCTTATGGAACTTGCTATATTTAACAAGAAAATGACTGTCCTCCTCTTCTCCCCTCCTTGAAAAAAAAAAAAAAAGTAACTGGCATTAAAATGCACAGTAATACCAACTCTGATCTGTCTATGCACTTAGTCTTGAGATGACCTTGACCTCCGGCTCCAAATACACTCATGTAATATGAAATAAACTACACAGTATTATGCAACCAAAAAAAACCCTCAACCTTTGGATGACCTTGACCTTTATCTTCACATGACCTCTCATGATCATGTATGATCAAATAACCCAATGTTGTTGCATACAATGGGTTAACACTATTGTGACTAACACTGCCATTGCCTTTTTCCTGCCTGCCTGAGCCTACCTCCTACACACTTCCACAAAACCAGCAACTGTAAACAAATTTGTCTAGCAAGCTTGAATAAAGTCCAATCATCACCAAATTTGGTGTAAACAAAAACAAGGACGCCCAGTCTAGCCTTACTATTTATAAGTTTGTTGCACAATTCATGTAATATTTATTTAATAACGAATGCCATGCCCTCTTGCACCGGCTCGAATCTGAGGTGATCGTCTAAAAACCCCGCCCACGTTGAATTTGCTGACTGGTACTTGCTACCACCACAGGCTCTGATACGGGCACCGTTTCATCACTGCTTTTTGCATCACTGCTATTTTCGTTTTCATGAGGCGAAAAAGACTTGTCAGAATCCCAATCAGCAGGATCGTCAAGATCCAGCATCCAGAGAATCTCGTCTCTTGACACTGATAAAAATTTTTCATCTAAATTTGCCACAAAGTTTTTGATGATTGAACACAACCAGATGTGGCGATAATTCCTCAGTCAACAAATCAATTTTTGGCAAGCTTCAAAACACGAGTCTTCTACCATGTATCATTAAAACGACCCGAGGCACGACTCGGCAGTAAGCAATGCCCGTCACGGACGTGTGAAACAGAGCCATTCCACTGTATGATGACCAATTCTTTTGTAAGTTTTTTGCAAGGTCTAAAACACATTAATCTATCAACTCTAAATAGAAAAAGTTTGTATTTTATCTCGCATCGTTTAGGGTCAAGGCCACTTCAAAGTACCTATACAAACTGAGTTTGGACAGCTCTAGTGACCTTGACCTTGTAGTGAGGTTGACCAAATTTGCATAGTATGTGTGTCTCATTGATTGATATCTATCATCAAATATATAAAGGTTCAATATGCATAACCTAGAACCTTTTTACTAACATTTGATGATCTTGACCTTGAAGGGAAGCCATTCAATCATTGATCATTTATGAGGTCTCATGGATATACACCATCTTACCAAGTTTGGTTGTGATAGATAAATAGGTTCTGAGATATTAATCCATTTGCAAGTTCTGCATGTTCCCACGGAAGGTGGACAGATGGACGACTGGGGGAATTTTTTTTTGTTAATGTCATATGATAGCTATTTAATACTCGTCTTGCAAAAGATTTGAAAAAATCTGGATTTTTTTTTTCTTGGAGGATAGGTGTAGGGGGGAGTACATGGCACATTGCTATGCATGCGAGTCAATGAAAAATGAAAAGAGGCAACTCAAATCATGCAGCTGCTGGATAAACAACTAAAGAAACAGATAAATAAACAACTAAACAGATAATTTGATATTAAATTTGACACATCGAGGTTGGAAATCCACAATAAAGAAGAAAATCAAAACAGTAAATAAAACAGGCCAATGTGAACACAGCAGTCTTACAAGTAGTAGCAACACAAAACTAAAAATGAAAAACACACAAAAAAACTCAAAGATGGCCAAAGCTTGTGGCAGTCACCCACACATGAAGATTTTGTACCTGAGTTGGCGTTAGAATTGACTCCATTGGCAGAGTTGGCGCTGTTATTGCCTAATGCATTGGCATTCCCAGAGCTTAGCCCTGCCAGGGCAGCTAACAACCCTGTGTTGCATGGGACAAACAAATAGTCTTAGCAACATATTTCGCTTCCATGTCAACACAATACTGTCACAACATACTTTTGGATATGAACTGAAGCTTTGTCTAATTTTCCAAAAAGCTACAAAATTTTCTGCAGGCATGCACACTCCAAATTCACCTACAATTGCAACTAGCCTATAACAACACAGTTAAGTAATCTGGTCAGCGTCAAGTGCAACTTGGTGGTTTCAGTTGACGTTATTGCGGATTCAATCTGTTACTGTAGTCTCGATAGCAACATGCTCTACTCACTATGTGTCAAATCTACAAAACATGAGATGAACATAGGCAAAATGCACAGGGCACCAACAAAACAATGACAAGTATATCAAAAGTTCGAAGAAATTTTGTACAAAAGAACAAGTACCACACACTTATCAGGACAAAATATCTATAAACAAATGATCCCGAGGGTGCAAAAAATACTGTGCTTTGTCCTCATTTCATACAAAAATAAAACAAAAACATGCATTTTAAAAAATCGGCGTTAAGCAACGCACTTGTGCAACAATTAAATTTGGTGTACACAAAAAATGTTATTAATGTAGTTTTAAACTGATGTTTTTCAGGGACAAAAACCATATGACATCAATTAACAATAACACATACAAAAGACAGAACATTTTCTATGAAAGACAAATAAAGTCAACCTGCCCTTAAAGTACGCACTCACCGGGGTTGTTGCTTGCCGCGGCAGCAGCTGCCAACAGCTGTTGTACACCCACAGCATTTAGAGCATCTGCAGAAGATGACATTTTATTTTAAATTGTTGAAAATGAAAAGATCCAGCACATTGGAGCATCTAACAACACAAAATGAGTGGAATATCAGCCACCCCTATTTTTCTCCATTTGAATTTGCCTTTTGAATTTTATTGAGAACACATTTTTCCACAGGGTGCAAGTAACAAATCATAACATTTTCTTGAAATCACAAAAAATGCATTTTTGCAACAAGTTGTTAGTACTGCCTGAAGACATGAATTTGATAATTTCTTTATTTAATGAACATGAAGACTATACAATGTTAGAAGAACAAAACATACACACAAAGAACAAAAATCTCTTACAAATCCAATTAACAAACATTAAGTCATTTTATACTGGCACGAATTGCATCCCCTTTTATCGTTCTGTACTGGCCAATTTGTGCAAGTTGCTAAAAAATATTTAAAAAACAAGAATAGTAGAGACTTCAAAGTTTAGGTCCATAATAAATTAGAATGGACAAACCAATAACCAAGTTGGATAGAATTATCTTTGCTATTTACCAATTTATTAACTAAAAACATTTTCTCTTTCCCCTCAAATTTGCACATTGATTCTCACAGAAAAAAATACAAATAGTGTAAGGGATAAAACAATTCAATAAGAGATCTTTCCCCGATAATATAAGGTTTTAATTATACCATGTTGAGTCTACACACTGCGACTTCCAAAAGTAGAGGTACATGTTTATCAGTATGAAAGAGTTGTGCGCTTGCACTACGCAATAGTGTAGCAAAAGTATAGAAAGAGTTAATCTATAACCATAATTGATGGCAAAGTAAATAACTGATTCAAACATTACAACACACAATCTTTGAGGCGGGTGTATGCTTCTTCACTTTTCTTCTATTACTAATGACATAAACATGAAACTTACTGCCCAAGTTGCCCATGTTGAAACTGTTGCCTTGCATGTTGTTCGCTGCTGCTGCCTGTTGCATAAGCTGGAATTTAGGCTAAAATATTCCAATAACTAAAATTCAGAAAAGTGTTATGATGCCAATGTGACCAGTACAAAATTTACATACAAAGATTCTATGATAAAAACAGGATACACAACAATATTTATCATTATTACAATATCAGTACAAGTAACTGGCATGTCTGAATTTATCATATTCTTTCATTTGGTCTGTGCAGTACCATTCTTATATATGAAAAAACAAAGGTAAATGTTTTTAACTTCTAGCGCCCTATAACGCGGTAATGTGCGCCTCGCCCGTAACCCTGAAGCGCGGCGATGCGCGCCTCTTTAGCGCACCTTTTAATCATGACATCACAGGAAATAGGAACTCTCCAGTGCGCGAGAGAAGGTTTAGTCAACTTCTGGAAAAGTTCATGTGTGTTTTCCGCTATCGTTTTCACAAGTTTCACATGGTTTTGTGCACTTTTAAAACGATTTTGTTTGAGGTTTGAGTTTGCGAAATTTTCGGCCATGATGCCAGGGGATAGCTCCGACAGTGATAGTGAGTTTGGTAACCTTATGGATCAGCTTATTGCTGAAAAAGAACAAGGACTTGGGGTAGACAACCAGAGTGATATTTCAGTCTCATCTGTACACATAAGTGATTTGAGCGATCGTGAAAGTGTATCTTCCAACGATGTTGATGGTGATGCCGAATGGTAAAATACCTGTAATTATGAATTACAAGATTCCAACAGGTAAAAATAGTACTAAAGTCAAAATGTTTTTTTGGGTACATAGAATAAACATTTTGTAAACATATCCTTAAAAAAAAATATGAAGTCAATGTGACAATAAATAAATTGCATTTTTTTTCAAATTCATAACCCAATTTATTGCAATAAACTTGAAATCCTTACAGGATATAGGCACAAATGTACAGAAAACCTTATAGGTCACCAAGAGTTAGCAGCATTGACATTCCTACACTGGGCACACTGCTGATCAATAATAATGTCTTATATACTTACAGCCAAATACTGAGGTCCCAAAGCACCCAAACCACTGAACTGCATCCATAAGTTGGAAGTCATCTGTTGCATTTTCTTCTGTTCTTTCTCTTTCTGTGTGTCAGCCATCTTCACCACCAACGGAGATGAGCAGCCCTGAAATAACAGCAAATTGTGTGACAATCACAAAGGCAAATGCAGCACTTATTAAGTTATAGACATGGAACGTTAAAAAAAAGCATGCACCATAACGAAACAGCCTTACCAACTGCAAAAATAATAAATAAATGAAATCATTTGTTAACAAGAACAAAAGTGTGTGGTCAAATCTAGGCTACACACACATGTTAAAACAAACATTGTACACAAGATAAAAAATAGTCAACAGTTATTGCTGGATATCTATATATTGGGTGCTAGAGAATTATCCATCTTTCCCAGTCTTCTTTCTTTCCCCCACCCAATACCCCTCTTTTACTTGTCAACATAGATCAGTCTGAACAAACATTTTTCACATCACATCCAGGTAGCAATATAACTGGAGTCAGAACTTACGCAGGATGAACATATAGAGAAAACATGAAAGAACTGAAAAAGGCTAACACAACAATAGAACTACTGCACAACACAAACGTTACCAAAAAATGTCAACAAAGTGTAACACATAAGAATGAAATTGCAGGCTGTCAACCAACACCCCAGTGGATTCCAGCCCCTGCACTTGAGGGGATATCGTACCTCCATTGTCTGGGAGTGGTGCATGTTCTTGATTGCATTCATGGCGAATTGCCTGCTGGCAAAAGTGATAAACGCACACCCTGCAAGACACAAGACACCACAAGTAAGCCTCTAAAGAAACAAAAAAACAAACAAGACGCAACATACTTTCCAACTGTAAAACTTACACTAGAGAACCCACACCACCCACAAATGAGCGAGCGAGTTCTGTAGTCTGTGTCTCAGAGGCACAGAAAAAGTTCAGAGCAATTGAGGTAATGGAAAATGACACTGAAAGGATATATAAACCCAATTCAGACAAGCTGATAAACGATGACAAGGACAAGTGACAAAATGCAAACAGGTCACATTTCACATATCAAATGATAAACTTTCAACATATTCAGTACATCTAGCATGTGAAAATTAGAAGTCTAAATAAAGGTTTGAAGGAATAAAACGTGGTAAAAAAAGTTTTAAGATGTATTACTGGTCAGGACAATACAGGATACAAAAAGAACAGAAAAAGATTTTAAAAAAATTAGTAATCTTCAATGAGTAGGTTGTGCAAAGCTTGTATGCAGCATTGAGGTCAGCAATCAGGACATAACGCATTTTTCCTGATTTTGTCTTTGCCAACTTGAACATAAATGTGTTTGAAAGATTAAAAGAATAGTTTACAATTACAAAGCTTCTAAGGAAAAAAAAAAGTAACAGGAAGCTCCCAACTTGCAGGGCATGCTTTGCACAACCTGCTATCAACTGAAAAGATGAAATTTACCTCTTGACTGACTGTTGGCGTCTCTCAATACTGTGCAATCTTCAATGGTACCATACTGAGCAAACAACATCCGCACATCATTCTCGTTCAGTTTCTTGCTGAGCATACCCACAAAAAGCTTCCTCTCTTCAACTGTAAAAACAAATACAGAAATATTCCAAATGTCATGACAAAACGTTCAACTTCAAATTCTTTCACGGCCAAAGAGAACTTTACAGGGTGAAATATTTCTTACATTTTGTTATGCAAAAAAAGCACTTGAAAATTTGCGACCTCAAATGTTGCTGCTTTTATGTGCATCCCCATTGCTGCACTGTTCCATATTCACATATTTCTTCTTTTTTTTTAAGTGCACGCTATTTCAATGTATTTTACAAAACCTACTTAAAGTCAGCATTTTTACAGTGATTATTTCTAAGAAACTGTTCTGTCTCGGTTCGTACTTCAGCAAAATAGAAGAACTGGCCACTAACTGAACTATTTGGTGTCAATAAAACAAACTTTGATCATCAAACCTTCAAATGAGACTTTAACAAAATTGAAAATTTATTGTCAACTGCTGTATGAAGCATATGCATCCTAAACTTACATAGCAAAACAAATTTACTGCAAAAATTCAAACAAGTCAGAACTTTCTAATGATTATTTTCCCAGCAAATGCTCAGGAAGCGATAGCACATAGTAGACGAAGCTGTAGGTCTACTACAACACATTCACAAAGTTCAAAATAACAAAGTATATCCCACACATATGGGCAAGGCTCTGAAATGGTGTCAAACTATTTCCACAGTAATGTTGCTTTGCCAGCTTAATATCTTCAACATCATTATTTGAAACAGCATAAAATGTGAATTTGGCAGAGAAAAGGTCGTTCTCCATTATGACGTCAAGGACGGATGTTTCGTTACACCTTTTGTGATATCATAAACAGTGTGTTTGGTATTTGACGACCGGCATAAAAATGTTTCAGAGAAAATAAAAATGTCCTTTTTGAGTGAAAAATGTATAAAAGGTACAAAAAATGCGAACTTTGAAAATCGCTTTGTATTATTTTGAGCTACGCGTTAAAACTGGCAACCCCTGAGTAGGTTATGTGTTTTCGTGATTCCGCTTCACAGGGCTGAGCTTTAACGTTCGCCAACTCGCCAATGGCCCCTAAAAATAGCGTGTGGCGAGCTCGATTTGGGGTACCATTCGCCTGGCTGGCGACTTGAAAATACCGCCAGTGGTAGAGATTCTGTACATGTACACGGACTTTTGACTTGCAATGTAAAACAAAACACGCGCCAACCGCTTCTACAGTCAGCACCGGAGACCCGTTCTGATGCATGCTAGGAAGTTAGGTAACACTAGCAAAGCGAGGGATTTGCGAAGTAAAAATAGCCTTTTCTCGCGAGACTTTCTTCTTTCCCTCGCCGCGAAACGCTACTGCCCTGCGAGATCCTAGCCTTCTTGCTTCCTTGCGTGTATCGGAACGAGTCTCTGACTTCCTTGATGAGTCACGCGAGACTTGCCGTACTTTCGATATTCCCCATTCTCAGTCTTTTGTCAATCTCGAACGATGTGGCGCTTTTTAAGCGGTGTCTCGGAGCCTCCAGCAAAAAAAATAAAGTCCGAAGAAGAAAAAAAAAACAGCTGAAGAAGACACACCCAAGCTCCTTCAAGTTTTGGAACATTGAGGAGGAGGATGCCGATGATGAATAAATTATACAGTGCTTGTTTTAAAAAATGAAACAGTGTTGTTGTTGAAATTTATCTTGTTTATTAGCTGCAATAGTTATACTAGGTAGTCAAAAGCCATTTTTAAAAAATGATTTCCTCATCACAAAACTGACATAGATTTAAAGAGCTTTTCATTCTGAACACAGTGGTATATTTTTTTTCCCCATAGGACAAATAGGTAAAAAGTTATTAATGTTTGAAAATGCCGAATGTTGGTGGTTTTTTGGCAACGTTTTGGAATTGAAGAAATTGACAACTTTGGAGTCTCAAAGTGAAGCCAATATTGATACCAGGAAGCTGATTTTTGACAGGTAACCCCTTCATATGTTATACTCCAAGCCCAATTTTCTTCAGGCCTCTCCCATGTAATGTTCAGCCGTTTTGGTGCTTCAAAGTTGGGAAATCATCAAATTCGCAGTGCGCGCCGGCAAATTATAGGCCTACTGGTGTGCTACTACGCTCAGCACGCGTGTCGCTGAATAGGCCTACGAGTACGCAATGACCGCAAGAATTCCCGAACACCGTTTGGGTAGGCTTTTCTACGGCAAAGCGCTCCGCGATACAGTAATGCACAAATTAATAAATACCCTAGTTTTATAAAGGAAAGTCTGCTCTTTATTTCTTGCTAAGTTTTAAACTTCTAGTTAAAATCAAACTTACATCAAAACCGCTTTATCCACTTTGTTCGGCTCGTAACAAAATGTTTACACACGAGAGCCTTCCATAGTTATATGTAAATGAAGCTAAGTATCCGAACTTCTCATTGGTTCTTATTTTTAGGCCATCCAATGAAGTATCGCAAAGCGCTTAGACTTTGAAACGAGACACCTCTCAGCAAACGACAGTGACAATTTTTTCGCAGCGGCATTCAGCGTTCGGATAGGGGCGTATTCAAAAGCTGTTTTCTCGGAATCTTTCGCATAAACATGCATTAAAAACAACACAGATGTAAAGATAAAGCTTTCAATTTTTATTTGAATACAGCCACTGTTCGTTTTGATGCAGTTTTACATTAATAATAAGTGTTGAAAGTGAAGTGAAAACTGAGTCAAAACTGCTGAGCGGACAAGAGCCAATGAAGGGCTTGGAGTACCTAGTTATACAGTTTTAAAAAAATGACCGTGCTTTCAATCAAGGGGTCTGGCAACCTGATAAATATTTTGGCAACTTCAACTTCCCAGGTTAGGAGCCCGGCTGGCTCCTTAGCCTGGCTTGCTAAATCTCAGCCCTGGCTTCAGGGTGTATTAATCCGCGTATTAATGCGCTCTGAAGTTGTAATTAACTTTATTTCTTCTACTAATCAATTATCAAACATGAGCCTAAAACTTAATTTATGCTATACAATAATCAAGAATAATAATATAAATAATGGAACAAATAATATAGGCAAACAAATGTCTGTTAACTTTTGTGTCATGACAATCAAAGGCCACGTACTCTTTTTTTGAGCCTCCACATTTTCTGAATAATGCGGTTAGGTTCAATTTTAATGCGTGAAACAATCAGCCCAGGGCTTCCGATAACGCACATATGTGCGTCCCTGACCCTTTAAAGCCTTACAGGACGCACTAAAACTTCTAACTGGAAGTCCGTGGGACGCACTAACCCACGCCGATCAAAATCAGACTCACACTTTTCTGCTATCCTATGCACCAACGGGAATCCCCCATGTAAGAGGAGTAACTCTTTCCGTTACCGTGAAACATACTTCCGGTTTCTTTCTCCGCGTATTGTTTATCGGAGTGTTTTGAGTGAGTTATTTCCAAATATTCAAGAATATGTCGAATCACATGAGAAAGCGTTGGTGGGAGAATAAAAGAGAAAGTGTTGCAGAGAATGCCTGATGGATTTGAAGTCCCAGTTGTGACAGTCAAGTTTACAGTGGGAAGACAACATGTGTCACTGGCCACCGGTATCGTACCCTCACATAGTCAACTACTTCGTGTTTTGTGAAGGTTGCGACGGCGAAGCTATGGAAAACTACAAAAGTCTTCAGGTCCTGTTTCACTTTCTGTCGATGATCGTTCTTTAATCGTTGTATCGCTAGCTCTTCCATCTGACGACTGGCGTTTTCGTGGTGGCTTTCTGCCGATCTTCACTTTGCTGTCGTAACCAAGAAACAGCTGGGGAGATGGATTTTGAATGGTGGGCTCTCGGTCAGTAAAATGAAAGGAACAGACAAAAATCGTGGTGGACGTTTTAAATGTAGTTTTGACAAGCCACTCTCTTATCAGGTCACTATTTGAAGGGGTGTGCAGTTTGTATGGCTCCTGACACACGCACTCTCCATGAACCATTGGGTAGTGATCAACGCACCTCCGAAGTCGCCACAAATACAGGCCTCTACGATTGTTTTTGCATCCGTTCACTGAGCATGTACTTCCTCCACCGTTTTTATACTTATCCCACTCGTTTTCTGGCTCTAACAATAGTCGTTTTCAGCAATTTGCCATATTTAAAAGTCACGCATCAAGCTTTGAGAAAAGCAAAACAAGCCAGACCGGAACTTTGTTTCACTCTAACCTCGTTTTGATTTATAATGGCGATACCCACAAGTTTTTATGAGAGGTGCCGGAAAGTCGCAACCAGCCAGTGCCATGTTGAGTTGTTTTGTTAAATTTGTTGTTTTTGAAATTGGCTGTGTGCTCTGTTTATCAGAGATGCGTGCAAATAAAAATGATGATGATTATTATTATTGATTACTATTGATGTTTTAGAAATAATAAAGAGTCAGGAAACACACCACAGCTGTCTTTTGTCATTTTTTAACTTCAACCTCAATGTGATTGTTAGACTGCAAACTTTTATACCCCTCACTCTTTCTCTAGTGGGACCCTCTGACATCACTTGGGGACCCCCTAAAATTCTCAAGAGGGGGTCCCTAAAACCCTCTATGCCCTGCAGCCTTCGTCAACATTCAAGGTGCGATGTAGGAATTTTTCATCTAAATCATGCACTCTGCTTTCTGGCAGTTTGGCGAACGTTTTTGACTTTTCTATCAACACCGACACTATATATAAATAGTGACAGAGTAAATGTCATACCTTTATGAAAAAAATGTAGGTTTCAAGTCAACAGCATCACTACAAAAACGTTCTTGTTTGTAGATAATACACATTATTTTGGCACCAGTGAAGCAATGTACACAATTTTTTAAAAGAGTATCATTGTAAAATCAATGTCCAACGTTTATTTTTTACACGGATTATATTTTCTTTGCGTACAAATATACTCCTAGCCAAATAAATTCCTGTGGTATCCCAACCCAAAACCAAATAAATTCCTGTGGTATCCCAACCCAAAATATCTCGAACTTCAAGATGTTTTATCATTTTGATTGAATATTTCTTTTCATAGACTAATAATTATGCATCCAAATGTTTTCACAACATTATCTTTGATTTCTTTCTGGTCATGGTCACAGACCTCCCTACCTAATGCTTTACTGATCAGTAGTCTTCCCTGTGAATTTAAGTAATTTTGCCTTTTCCTTCAGTAATTCTACGGACATGAGGAAACGCGGTGTTTCTGAATAACCAAGGTATGAATAAATTAACTGCACTTTTTAGGAGCAAAAGAAAAAAACCAATATCAATCAGATTTTAAAATGATTAATTAGTGTCATGAGAGGCCATGTCATGCAACAAACAGTGTTCCAGATTACGCACAGTAGTGCGTCAATTACGCACAAAATATGAAAAATGACGCAGGAAAATGTGCATGTGTGCGTCCTGTCTTGTTGAACTGGATTTAAATGCAAATATGCTTCCAAGTGTTTATAAACTACTACCAAGACTTGTGTCAGTGTTTCCATGCATTTAAATGTTAATTTTCAGTACTCATGCTGCTATGGCAGTTGATTTAGTTTGTGACATGAGGTGATGTGTAATGTACAGAAGTTGAAATCTACTTAACAAAATTGTGGTGCATTAAAAATATATCATTTGATCAAATATTTGTGCTGTTGCGTTTATGTGTTATTTTCATACTCTGCATTCTCTTTTTATTTGGACGAAGTCTTTTAAATGTGTCACAATTTCTGAACTCCTTTTCTGAACCTTGCCCATATAATGCCACCAAATGACCAAGGCTGCAATATTCTGCTGCCAATGAAAAAGATGGAAAAAAAGACAATTGTCAAACCACCGTACCGTTTATGTGCTCACCATTTCGCTTCTCACTATCGGCAGGTTTCATTTGTATGGGGTGATGCATCTATAAAACAAATACAAACAAGGTGAATTTTGAAAACTGCTGCGTTTTGCGTCCTAGGATAAGTACCAACATTAATTATTATAAATGTGGAAAATTCAGCACCAAATATATAAGACTGAAACATTAAAGGAAGCACAACACAAAATGAGCACTGCTTGCCTTCTTATAAAGATTTATTTAATTTCTTCAATTCTAAATGATGTAAAACGCCTTATTGAAACAATTCTCAATATACTGGTCACGTCAAGAGACAATTGAGCTAAGCTATGTACAACTAGCGTCACACTGTACATAAAACGAAGATGTTTTTACAGACCATGGGCAATGTCTTGATGTTGTGTAATGCGTTCTGTGCGTCTAATGCAGCCTTTCTAGTGTAGAATGTCACGAAGCAGCAGCCTGAAAAATGGAAAACATAGTACATGTCATGCATAGTGATACTGAAGGCCTTATACTTTTACAAATTTGTTGGAAAGTCAGATATATATATTTCTTACACCCTGACTAGTAACCAAGCCAGTCACTTATCATTAGTTTCTTTAATCAATCATCCACTTACGATCAGTGTCTTTTACTAGTCATTCACCCAGTCATCATTAATGTCTTTAAATCATTGTTTTAAAATCATTTTACATTAACCCTTTAACACGTGGAGCGACCTAGAGCGACCGATACATTTGCTATGTGCATGCTCACGGAGCGACCGGCAGCGGACGGTAATGACGTAGTCTGATCAAAGAGCTTATTACGGAAAGAGGGGGAACTTCCATTATGTCCTATACAAAAATGCTAGACGCTCTCACGGATTATTTCCTTTTGCTCGGGCTGGCTATATTTCATCATCTGCTATATGAATGATCTGTGCGTGGTAACTTATTGAGCCTATGCCATTGCAAAAGAACATTTTTATGGCAACGTTTTCAAAAACCAAACTTTTAACCATCATTATTATTAACATTCCGCTACTGCGGTCTTTTTGTTTTTTGTTTTTGTTTACTTATTGACATTTATTAGGTGCTTTTATGCTGCTTATGTGTGTATGTCATAGGTTCGTTTTCTGCCCTGGAATTTATTCGTTTTTAAGACACGACAGATATTTTAAAATTAAAATATGCATGACAGACTGTTTCATTTATCCGAAACTGTGTAAATCCGTAATCGTGAGAGAGAGAGAGAGAGGGAAGGGGTTGGGGGAAGAGAGAGCTCTGTCATTCAATCAATTAATCACAGTAAAGCACAATAACAAAATGTTTCACTAATAGTGTGAATTTAATTTATATCAGGTGTCCCCCTACCCCCCAACCCTCTCACCTCCCACATCACTGGCTTAACAACATCAGTCACTTCATGGAAAATAATTAATTAATCAGACAGAACAATCAGAACCTAGACTACAACATTTCGAATTCCACGCAATATAGATCTAATGCGCAGAAATTCACAGATCAGAACAAGGACTGAGTATCTACATTACATTTTTTTTCCCCGTTTACACTCAAACGAAAAGGGATTACAACAGATCAAGGACCATTTTTGTGCCTAGGTAAGGGGTTATCTTGCACAGTATTTGATCACGAGGAGAAAATAGACTTAGTCTAATTTAACTTGTTAACATAAGCAGTTTGACGAAGCCAAACTGCCATCTACTTTTGAAATATAAGCACAAATATAGTCAAACAACCTAGCAATAACGTAAACAGTGAGCGACCTGTTGAACGTAAACTGTCAGCAAGCAAATTGTTTTGGATTTAGCACATAGGTATAACATGGATCATTCAAGTCGCTCTCCGACTGTTTTAACACTAACAACACAGGGGTGAGATTTAACCCAGGAGACTAACTAGCCCGCCGGGCTAGCTAGTAAGTAAAGTGAGGTAGCCTGCATGGTTTTTAGGCAGCCCGACAATCGTTCACTTCAATACTGCTGCATGAGCTAGAGTCTGTTGATCACGTTGAGGGTTCTTGCCTCTCAGGATGATCGGGTGAGTCTTGTAGCTACGGCGTTCGGACGTGGTGAGGTAGATTCTAGAAATAAAGTTCCACATTTTCGGATCAACCACCGTCACCTTGACAATACACGTAATTTGTAGCGAGTATCTTTTTCACAAACAAAGCAGACAGCGCGCTTGGCGCGAAACAGAAGTAGGCAAAGGGAAATAACGCTCGCTTATGCTTCATACTCGTAGCAGACAACAGTGACCTAAAAACGCTTCGGACCGAGCTTCTAAAAGTCTGCAAGTAGTATCATTTTTTTTTAGGTCGCCAGGTGGGCTGGCTCAGTTATAAATTGAGGTCGCCCGAGCCGGTTTTAAGTCGCCTCGGGCGACCGCTAAATCACACTCCTGACAACACTACAGCGGTCTTAGTTTAGGCCTACATAAACAAAAAAAAAATGAAATTTTTCAATTGCAATTTACCTTTCTTTGTCTCTTGGAAATTTGAAAAAGGACTTGCCAAAACAACTTTTCTTGTATCTGGCATTATGGCAATAGGCATTATCCCTAAATAAACCGAAAGTAGTTGCTTCCCCTGAAATGCGGTTACACAATACATGTTGACAGCATAAACCGAAAGTAGGTCAATGAGAGTTGCTTCCCCTGAAAAGCGGTAAAAAATACATGTTGACAGCTATTTAGGAAGTACTCCTATTGATGGCTGTGCAAAAGTCACCGCCCTGTTTCACTCAGTCGCCTTTTGACTTTCTGCAACGAGCCATTTTCAGCATGTCGACAAGGGAGCATAACTCGTACATTTCGTCTCGCGGTTCTGTACCAAGTTCCCCCTCTTTCTATCATTAAGCTCTTTGGTCTGATCAGAGGCTGCCATGGGGAAATCTATTTATAGCAAACGTGTGAGAATAGTGATTTCCTGCTGTTCCCAGCGGAATTTTCACTGCATTTTTAGAGTGTGTAGAACGCACACAGTGAATTTTCAAAGTTTGATTAAAGTTTGAAGTTTGAGAGGCGGAGAATTATGGCATCAGATGACCCATTTGAAAGATTTTAGGAGGCTGATTAGGTACAGGTTAATGATGGAGAGGAAAGTAATTTGGACTTTCACTTTGACGATCTTTTTCTGTCGGATTTGAATGACAAACGATGAACAATCAATGCTTTATTATTTGTGGCAGTGATCGTATTGCTGCATGCTGTGCAGTATGCAATGTTGACATTCAGATTTTTTTTCCAGTTGCAACACATTGTAAAACTTATGTGTAACAACATACATTTCATTTTGAAGAAAAATACGTGGTTGATTTATTAATAATGATAAGTGGAACATAATTTTGGGTGGTGCATTTTTAATTAATTTTTGTATGTGCATGGTGTAGCATTTTGACGGAGTTACTTGCCTTGACCTAGGAAATAGAAGCAGACAAGGCTTAGGCTCCTGTAGGGGTTAGAGGGTTAAAGTACAGTGCTCACAATCATAGATCAGGAAACTGCGTCATATAAATAAGCTTTCAGTATGAAAATCATTATAATTGTTATTAACCCTCTAACCCCCACAGGAGCCTACGCCTTATCTGCTTCTATTTCCTAGGTCAAGGCAAGTAACTCCGTCAAAATGCTACACCATGCACATGTATACAAAAATTAATTAAAAATGCACCACCCAAAATTATGTTCCACTTATCATTAAGACATTATTAATAAATCAACCACATATTTTTCTTCAAAATGAAATGTTACACATACATTTTTACTATGTGTTGCAACTGGAAAAAAAATTTGAATGTCAACATTGCATACCGCGCTACATGCAGCAATACGATCACTGACTCAAATAATAAAGCACAGATTGTTCATCGTTTTTGTTATTCAAATCCGACAGAAAAAGATCGTCAAAGTGAAAGTCCAAATCACTTTCCTCTCTATCATTAACCTGTACCAAATCAGCTTCCTAAAATCCTTCAAATGGGTCATTTTCTTCATCAGATTCTGCAAGAATCTGAAGCCATAATTCTCCGCCTCTCAAACTTCAAACTTTAATAAAACTTCGAAAATTCACTGTGTGCATTCTACACACTCTAAAAATGACGTGAAAACACCACCGGAAACAGCAGGAAATCATGATCACGTGTGCGAGAATCTTGCACGTTTGCTACAAATAGATTTCCACATGGCAGCCTCTGATCAAACCACGTCATTACCGGCCGCTGCCGGTCGCTCTGCGAGCATGCACTTAGCAAAACTATCGGTCGCTCCGCGTGTTAAAGTGTTAATTAACTTAAAAGGGCAAAGTCCATATAATTCATGTACTCCCTAGTTCAATCTCAGTAACAACTGAATCAAGAAATCTCTTAAATCCGGCCGGTGGGGTCCAGGGGCCAAGCCCCGGTAGGTGGTCCATGGGGGCAAAGCCCCCTAGAAGAAAATAAATTTATTTCATTTTGAAAGTAATTTAGGGCCTCTACTGAAAGCAAAAAGCACAATAAACATGAATAGAAACAAAAAACAAAAAAAAGAATGTTTTATGCACATGCCTTTCAAAAAAGTTAAGAATCTTGATTTGTAGGCCTAACAAAGTTTGAGGTCCACCACTGTTACACACAAACTCTACATTTCCAATGCAATAGGCTTCTTCAGTTTTTGTCACTTAAGCAGCACCTCAGCTTCTCACAATTACAGGAAAGTTATAATTTTAAAACCACATATCTGATATCAATTCTTGAAAAATAAAAATCTCGGAACTCAATATTTTTTTCTTGGAAATGCAAATGCCTTCCGCGGAAAATTCTCCACTCTGTAAAAGGTAAATTTAGCTAACATTTACTGATAATGTGACCAAAGTAAACTAATTCATTTACTGATCATTTTCGAGGTCTTGTGGATATATAACTTGTAAGATATCCCATCAAGTTTGGTAGTGGTAAATACTAGGTTCCGAGAAAAACTAAGCTACTTGCATGATTTGCACAGACAGATTGTTATAATGTTAAAATTTGTTTAAGTTTGTGTGTGTGGACAAATTAGGAATAAGTTTCCAGTTTAACACAGATTATAAAAAATCTGATTTTTTTCTTGAGAGAAGGGTGGGATGGAGCGATGTGAGTACAAAGACACATTACTGCATGCATGTGAGTCAAAAATCGTTTGCACATTATAAAAAATCCAGTGTAAATTTAATATAAACCTGAAAGAAGTACTGCATTAATATTATGAATACGCAATGAATGGGGTAGAGGTTGGGTGTGGGGAAAAGAACATTCTTTTTGTAAAAATGTGCTGCAAAACAGCCCACATAATTTGTAACTTACATTTGACTAGTGGACAAATGCTTACTACAGCATCAAGCTTATGAGCTTTATCAAGCTTTATTTTACAGTAAAAAGCTATGAATAACATTTTGCGAATCATACCACCTTTGCTTTGTCCTGTGTTTTTATCACGTAGCACATTCAACTGGTAAACAGGTCCATAATCCTCAAACATTTTTCTGAGCTCATTTTCATCCATGGTTCTTGGGATCTGGCCAACAAACATCTTGATGGCATCGGGGTCTGGTTCTGTTTGTGAAGTTACTTGACTTGAGGGATTCATGTTGCTTGTGTTGCTGAAAGAAAGAAAATAATAGTGAATGCTAGTCCACCGATGTGTTAACTTCTAACAACAATATAAAGTAACTGCTGCTTCTGACTTCTTTCTGGAAGAAATAAAATCTGAGGGTTAATAGGCAAACACAAACATTGCAAAATTAAGTATATAACTATATTACACATTCTGATTGGAATTTAATTCACAGAACGATTCAACTCATACTAATTAACTAAACCTCATATTTCAAGATCTTCAACCTACAAGAACACCCGATTAGATCCTGCTTTCAATACAATGTTTCACCACACATACTAGTCTGAGGAACAAAGAAAACTAGGCCTATGTTAATTAGTGCGCTTCTGATTTAAAAGATTATCTGAAGCCTTTCCATAATCTTTCACTCTATGAAGTGCGTCAAAAACATCCTAAAACTAAGCGATTCAGAAAAAAGTCTGCCCAATAAATGTGATTTTGTCTGCACTGAGACCGAGTGCGGAGTAGTCTATAGTTGTTCGTTACACGTCTGGATGCTGTGTTGGAATTCAACTGAATTAATGAAAACCAACTGTAGCTTCAATTTTGTTGCTAGGCCTATGTTTTGTTTTTAAGAAGTTTCATTGTAAGAACAAAACTGGTGACGCACATTATGTAGAAAAATAGATTGATACAAGCAAAGCAGTTTTTATCAAACTAGTCTAGCTTCAAGAGGTGCGCGACTACGATTTGTAGATGAAACCACTACTGCGGTGTGGTCGATACTGCACTTTTTCCCGGTGAAGGTAGAAGCACCTACATTTCTTTCAAAAAATCGATATCCTAAAAAGAAAAAGAACATAATTTTGGAAACTAATATAACACAAACTCCAGTACCCATACAAAGCCACAAATAAGCAGTCGAAAGACTCACAGGTTCTCACGATCGACGAAAAACCGTTGGACCTTGACTGACCTGCGACCACGTTTTTACCACACGAGGCATGGTCCTCAGGAATTCATCAAAATTTAATCAACGTGCAATATTTATTATTCGTAGTAGCGCATTAATTTGAAGTATGAGCCTCGTATTTTTATACTTCAGACTTTGAAAAATCAAAATAATTACCTTAAATCCACGTGAAACACAGACACAGGACAGCACAAACACAAAACACTTTGCACAAAATGGCGGACGGCGGCACTAGAGTACCCAGAATTCAACGCGCAACAACGCTTTGACTGGCGAGAGAACTCGTGTTGATTTACCACGAGGAGGCGAGCTGAAAAGCTACTTTCGGTTTCTTTTACCGGGTCGTGGACCTATATTAAAGTGTCTTGAAAGCTACCAAATTTCCTGTCATCGTTCCTTCTTCATCTTCATTTTATAATAACCGTATGCTTTATTTTCGGATGGGGAAACTGATACAGGCTCCAAAACTATAGCTACTTTCCTATGACTATTCCGTAAAAGATACAATGATTTTTTTTTTTAAATATTCGTTTGTTTGTTGGTATCGTAATAATAAGTTTTCACGTCTACAAGCTCTATGACTTCATTTTGAGAACTTCTTTCTAATTTTATTTTAGTTATTTTAAATTATACAATCTCATATGGGGTGTCGGATAGCGCAGTGGTTGGAGCACTCGCTATACTGTGTCGCAAGTTTAGTTAAGCATCGTCCAGTGCGGTTAGCACTTGGATGGGTGACCGCAAAACGTGAAGCGAAAAATAACAACGCCCCCAGTTGACTCAACTGTGACTGAGTATCTACTCTCTTAAGGGTGGGGAAGGTAAAGCAGCGAGGGAGAGAGATGGGCATCACCCTCATTACGCTGGCCCAAGATAATTAAAAAAATTAAGTGTGATCTCCAACATCACGCTCCCCTACAAGGCTATGGGACTATCTTTACCTTTACCTTACAATCTCATATTAATTATTTATTATCGACAGATCGAAAGGCAAACGATCGACCAACTGCCTTTTGTACCCGATCGAGACCTCGGACAATCTTCACGGAACCCGTAATCACCATATCAGCGTGAAATATCTTTTTTAACATTCACAATGAGTGCTGCCCAACAGAAAAAATAAGCTTACGACGTACACAAATACTTCTTTCTACTATTCTAAGCCAGCGTAATTATTGAGACATTGACTAAAGGGTATATAGTACTAGGCTATATTAGCTAGTCTGTATCACACATTGCAACGTCACGTACAAATCATTTTCACAGTCAACGTACAGCAGGAAACAAGAACTTGAACAACTGGTACAGAGGTTTGACACCACCTCCAGAACCTTTGTAATGGAAATAGGTACAGAGAAGACCAAAATGAACAACACCAATGGCATCAACACAGACACCAAAGGCCAATCCCCAACACGGTGCACAACTTCAAATATTAAGGAGCATCCCACAACACGGTGCACAACTTCAAATATTTAGGAGCAATTGCATCAGACAATGGGTCATGACAGGAAATCCTCTCCAGGATAGCACAAACAACTGCTGCCCTGACAAGGTTAAATGAAGCCCATTTGGAAAGACATTACCATATATCAGTTTACACTCCAAGGTAAGACTGCGGTGCTCCCTTGTCATCTCCATCTTCTAATACTCTTGCGAAACATGGACCCTCACAGTAGATCTACAACGAAGAATAAAAAGCATGTCAAGGAAGTGCTTCAGATGACTTCTGGGAATTTCTATACCCAGCACATCACCAACAACGAAATCCGACAGACCATCTCACAAGCCATTGGACAACACGATGACTTGCTCACAGTGGTGAATAAACGGAAATTCCTATCATATGGCCACGTCACCAGATCATCAGACCTTGCAAAAACCATCCTGCAAAGTACGGTGCAAGGAAGAAGAAGAAGAAGAAGAGATAGACAGAAAACGAGGTGGGAAGACAACATTCGAGAATGGGCTGCCTTGATACGGAGTGAAGCCATGAGGGTTGCTGAGGACAGAGAAAGATGGAGTATGCTGGTTAAACGATCATCGGTGGTGCCTCAACGACTTTTGAGTTACGGGACATGATAGGATAAAATAGACAGCAGGAAAGTGTGTTTATATAGTAGGCACAGTTTTGTTTGTTTTCATAACAAGATATAGATACACTTCCAATCCTAATAGCGGTCGGTTTGATCCACGGCAGTGACAACAATGAAACTTTTAAAGCAAACTCTTGTCCCAAAGAAATAGGCAAATAAAACATCTTTGATAATGATAACCTCACCTTTCAATAAATAATAATGACTTACTACCTGAAGTCATATCAATCTTTGATACTTGAGGTTACCAATACATCATATTGTGGCATTTTCCAAAGAAATAAACTAATAAAACATCTTTGATAATGATACACTCACTCTTCAATAACTAATAATGACCAATGGCGCCTGGCAGGTGTGTGATCGATCCTGCCTCTGGGCGTTTTATGTTTCTCCGAATATTATTTACTTTCGACTCGGGCAACGTACGTCTCGGAGTGTTTTTTCTGGGTACTCCGGTTTGCAACATTAAAATTTAAATAAATAAATAAAGGTTGGGTTTGGGCACGCCACAGACTGTGACTACGCCATCCCCAGGAAGGCGGCCCAGAATTCATTTGACAAAAAAAAATAATTTGCAGAGTCGCCTGCCTATAGCTGATGCGTGATTTTGAAATAACCCGACCCATGCGGCTGCGTTGTATGCCGTATGGCCTCATGGGCGACGGAATCGCTAGCGGCAGCACCGACATTACCTCTGAAGGTCAGAAAATGTTCAGCAAGGAATTCCTCTTTTACTTGCCTGAAGAATTTGTCTGAGGACGGAGGGGTGGGGGGGGGGAGTGGGAGGAAGGGAGAGGGAGAGAGAAAGAGAGGCTTTTTTGAGTGTGTGGGAGGTTGACGATGAGGGGTTAGTGAATGCGTGTGCGTATATGTGTGGAAGTGGGTGAGTGGGTGGAAAAGGGTAGGAGGGAGATGGGGTGGGAGGAGAAACGGGAAAACTCTAAGATGCATTGTTTAGCCTGTCATCTCGTGATGATGTCCTTCCGGCTCCACTTGAAGAGAGTAAAAACAGCAAAGTGCACCAGAGAACTGGATAGAAGAGGAATGACAGGAAATAAAGAACAGTCTGAACAAGAACAACAACAAGAAGGCCTACCAGACTGTTTAGCGGCTGACAAGTGTTAAACAGCCCAAGGTCTCCACGATCCGAAACAAACCTGGCATATGCCTTACAGAAGAACAAGAAGTCTTGGATAGATGGACAGAGTACTGCTCTGACCTTTACAAGCACAAACCAAACGGAGATCCATCAGTTCTAGCATGTCCCCAGAACTGAGAAGAAGAAGAATCCCTCCCAATTCTCCGAGAAGAAGTTGAAGCAGCAGAGCAATCACTAAAGAAGGGGGCGTGAGCGGACAACATGAGATGAGGTGATACAGAAGAGTTCTGGGCATTTCCTGTACCCAGCACATCACAACAACGAAGTCCCACAGACCATCACACAAGCCATTGGACAACATGATGACATGCTCACAGTGATGAAGAAACGGAAACTCCGATGGTATGGCCACGTCACCAGATCATCAGGTCTTGCAAAAACCATCCTGCAAGGCACTGTGCAAGGAGGCAGAAGAAGAGGGAGACATAAAAAGAGGTGGTAGGACAACACTCGAGAATGGACTGGTTTGACACTGTGTAACAAGCAGACCCTTTTACCCCGCACTATTTGAGCTTTTGCTTGTTTAGCAGTAGTAATACTTAGAAGGTTACTGTAGTTTATAACAGACGATTAAGGTATAACTGATGTGTACAAACACACTGCTAGCTGACGCGAGCCGTTTAGTGACATCATCGCGGCATACGATGGTGTTTCGAACTTTATAGCCACTTAGATTGTTTCAGCCAATCGGGACACAGGTAGAGTGGTTAGGACCAGTTCTGGCCGATTCAGTCAAAGCCAAGTATAGGGTCAGTTGTGTGGAAAGCTCTGAGCAGTACACAGCTACACTCGAGCAGAGAAATATCTCCACTGATAGAACAGGGAAGCAGTGCTTGTTGAATATTTGAATTCAATCAAGTAGCCACGGGCCAGAGGAGCTGGCGGGATATCGTGAGCCCAACTCTGCAAAGAATAGAACCTAATCTACAATTCGAGTTGGCTGCCGAGGCATCTACAGCATCGAGCGCAGATAGCCCACCCGGCAAACACAAGCAACGACAACACAGAGTGTCGTAGAAGCTACCTCAACGCAGCGCTTCAACCACGAAACCACTGATCAGTTAAGTGCCCAGGAAACAGTGCACTAAAACTGTATCAAAAGGACCACAGTAGTCCACTCTTCATAAACGCTAGTAGCCAGTGCCCTATGAAGAAAAAGTAGCTGCCTAGATTATCAGCGAGCGAACCATTCGCATTGACAATTGAACTTTTAAGTTAGATTCGTACTTCGAAGATCGTGTATAGAATAGAAGAAATAAATGTGCGATTTTAACTGTTATCAAGTGGCTGGAGTACATATGATTCATAGCCGTGTGAAAACTAGTGTGACAGTGATCTTTTACCATTTTTCTATCTCTGTACCCCAGCCTTAACACAGACCGAGCGAAACAAATAAATATATTAAAGTAATTCACCGGGTGACTCACTAGCGGTCCCCATAAAATAAGACGTGAGGGTTACAGCATTCCATTGTGCAGAGCCCAGCAACAATAAAAAAAACCGTCACACACTGAACGAAGCCATGAGGGTAACTGAGAACAGAGAGGGATGGAGTGCGCTGGTTAAACTATTATCTGTGGTGCCCCAACGACCTTTGATTTACGGGATAGGATAGGATAGGATAGGATAGGATAGGATAGGATAGGCAAAGCTCGATCGACGGTGTATGGCCAAGCTGATCGTGATACTCCGTATATGAACTAATGCTTGAAGTAATTCATCCCCGACTACGCAGCCGAAAATACTTTCTACGACCTCTAGCATTTATTTCTGCAGTATTTCCCAAACATTCTACATTTATATGTGGTTGAACTGGACATCACTCTTCGATCTGCAAGAACTGAAAAGGGCAAAGGTCTCCGAAACCTTCCAACACTCGGCATACAGCGTAAGCCTCGTCCGTCTCATCCACGCTGTAGAATCACTCTCAATATAATGAATGCAGAGTCATTCGCACGATGTGCGACTTCCAAAACATCTCTGCATCGCTGTGATTCCCCTTCCATGGGAAAACTAATAAGGCTAACGAGTGACGTCGACACCTCTCAGTCTATACCCTCGGGTATTTGCTGCCCTACTAGTGGTGGCGATGATGATGATGATGATGATGATGATGATGATGATGATGATGATGATGATGATGATGATGATGATGCGGAGGAGGAGGAGAGAAGGAGGAGCAGGCTGAGCACTGTGATAATATACTGGTGCGTGTGATGATCCGATGAAGAAGAGAAGATGAGGAGGCAGCGAAGAAGCAGAAGATGGAGGATGACAACGATGATACTGCTGTTGTAGTTGCTGCTGCTGAGAGTCTGCCGAGCGCAGCTGCTGCTGCTGGTCATGATAATGATGACTTTGGTAGTACGGAAACAAAAGTAGGCCTACGAGTCACTTTAATCTACATTTGCCTGATTCCCAATTTTTCTAGTGATAAGATTAAGTCTATCAATCTCTTTCCCCAGCAAGATCCACCCCCCCCCTCCGCACACAACCCCCCATACACACAGAGTCAACAGACAAAAACATTAATTTACATAGATCTTGGGTTCAAAACAATACAGCCTTACACAAATCAAGGTTCAGCGCAAATTTACAACTAAAAGAAACAAATCCAAAGCCAACGCAAACCAGAACCGCCGGAAATGAAGGTTTTCAATTAGTAAAGATTTAAAAATGTAGTCTTCCTATTTTTATTTAAAAAGGGAGAAAAACAAACAAACAAAAATCTTCTTCTTCTTCTTCTTCTTTTTGAAATCTTTTTCTGATCTTACACAAATCTTCCCTTTCTTCTTTTCAGATCTTTTCTTCTTCTTCTTCCTCCTCTTCTTCTTCTTCTTTTTTTGGTATCTGACTTAAGTTGATGAAAATGTGTGATGATAGCTATCTTACACACCGTTAAAATCCATGCAGCAATAGCAAACTCTGTGCGTTTATTTTTCTTTCAATAATAGCTGTAGGCGTCTATATATATATACACACACTATCACTTGAACGTTCATTTATTTTATTTTAATCTCTTAACCCGAAATGCGCTGGGATGCAGTCGTTAAGCCATTAAAAAAGATGACTGTCGATGTGTCGACTCCATAATTTGATTGCGCAAGTAAACCTACAACATATTATAAATATATACGCAGTGCAAATCTGGGACTCGCGACAAACTGAGCTCACAATAGCACGCATGCAGCACAGCTACAGAAGCGAAGAAAACACACTCTTTCTCTTTCTCAGACATACACTCACCAACCCACCCACCAACCCCTCCAACAAAGCACGCGCACGTTCACACACACACACACACACACACACACACACACACACACACACACACACGCACGCACACCCACACTGAGATTGTAATAATACTTTGTTATTAAGAAAGTCTTTCGGTCCTTTGAATAAGAATGAAGTCAAGGGTTCTTAAGTGGTATGACATGATTAAAACGTGGTTTCCACTTCTAATACGACTATAGGCCAACTAACCCTAATCACTGACTTTGGTATGGCATGTTCATAGAGGCAGCAAAAGAGATAGGAAGCATGGAAGAAAGAAAAAGAGGATAGATAGATAGATAGATAGATAGATAGATAGATAGATAGATAGATAGATAGATAGATAGATAGATAGATAGATAGATAGATAGATAGATAGATAGATAGATAGATAGATAGATAGATAGATAGATAGATAGATAGATAGATAGATATTCAATGTTTACAGAGTCCAGTGAACTGCTAAGAGCCGAATCAGGACCACACAAAACTAATAAAAATCAGACTAAACTGCTAACATTTAAATATAATTAAAGATGTAAATAAAAACCAGTCTTACTAATGAAATTTAACCAAGCATATAAACAAGACCTGCGTTGTATGACTTATAAGCGATAAAACAAACCAACATCATGTACAAATTTAAGCACCTGTTGACGATTGCAAACTATAAAAATCTAATTAAATGGTATCGAACCAAAATATCTTTCTCTTTCATCAATCAGTGCAGCACAATCACACATAAAATGGCGGACGGAAAAGGACTTTCACATGCAAAGCACCACGGTGATTCTTCGCCTTTCAAAAAGAAACTATGGGTGACGTAAGTATGTCCTATATGTAGGCGAGTCAAAACAGTTTTCTCTTTGCGGGTAGATGCAAAGTTCGGCAAAGAAGCAGACAGATCTGGAAAATTTTGAAATAATTTGTTATTGATTTGATTAGACCATCTGGTCTGCCAGAGCCGTTTACAACAAGAGCCAGTCATACAACGCAGGTCAGAATATGGAACAAACCGAAAAATCTCTGAAGGAAAATCAAGCTGAAGAGCTTCTTTAGCCGCTTTGTCCACTGGAGTGTTGTCGCGGATGCCCATGTCACTAAGTACCCATATAAAAACTATATTTTTACCCTCAGAAACAAGTTGCATATGGAGATCATGGATCTCTGCCAGAAAATGGTATGATATCTTTCTCGTGGAAAGAGCTTGAATTTCTGACAGTGAATCGGACATGATTAAAAAGGAGGATCTATTGGATTGATAAACCTGTTTCAGAGCTAAATGAACTGCCCTGAGCTCAGCTGTATAAACAGAATAAAAATCAGATATACGCTGTTGCAAAGGCCGGTCGATGTGTCTCCCAGAGACCGACGCAGCAGCAACTGCGTCTCCTTTCTTCGACTCATCCGTAAAAGGTTTTTCGTATCCTTTTTACAATGAACATTGTTCTAGATAAAGTTGCTTATAAACAGCTTCAGAAGTTTCGTTCTTTTTGAAGGATGTGAGATAGAAGTTAATAATGGGATTGACCAGTTTCCAAGGTGGAAGGGAGCACAGTTAGCAATTGGACATCATTAAAAGAGTCAATATCAATCCTGCAGTATCAAAGTGAGGACGTCTTCTGACACCAAAAGGAGGAACATCTGTCGGCTTGTTGGATTATTTAAGTGTAAATAATGGGTTAAGGACACGATCGTAATCGGGATTTTCATGGTTAGCTTTAAGTTTGAAAAAATAGCTCCTGGCGAGCTGAAACCTATGAATCTCCAAGGGAAGTTCGCCAGCCTCAGCATAAAGATTTACCTTCGGGGAAGTGCGAAACGCCCCCAGGCAGATCCGAAGAAGACGAGGAGAGAGATGGAAGAGACACGGAGAGAGAGAGAGAGAGAGAGAGAGAGAGAGAGAGAGAGAGAGAGAGAGACAGAGACAGAGACAGAGACAGAGACAGAGAGACAGACAATAGAAAGAGAAAGATAACCTCTTGATAGAGAAACTTAACTTCGCAATTGGAGGTAAAATTGTCATTTTAATATTACGTGCTGTTAAACATTCTTGGCTTCTGTTCCATGAATTAATCTTAAAAGATAACACTTTAAAAAAAATCATATCTTATCCTATCCTATCCTATCCCGTAACTCGGAGGTCGTAGGGGCACCACAGATGATCGTTTAACCAGCACACTCTATCTTTCCATTTATAAAATGCAAACAGCAAAATGTGTGTGTCGTATAACTCGCCAGTATAATGATGTCTTGCAAACCACTTGATTTAGAAATACATAACACGGCTTTCCGAAACATGCTTTCTGTCGCTCCTGTCGAACGATCAGAGAGAGAGAGAGAGAGAGACAGACAGACAGACAGACAGACAGAAAGACTAACAGACAGAAAGACTAACAGACAGAGTAAGGGACAGATATTCAATAATGAATGACTGAGATAACCTCTTAATAGTGAAACTTAACTTCGCAATTGGAGGGAAAATGGTCATTTAAATATTAAGTGCTGTTAAACATTCATAATTTCTGCCGAATATCTTTTTCCAAGAATTAATTGTAAAAAGAAACATACTTTTTTTAAAAAATGGGAACAACGAAATCTGTGTGCTGCATAGCTTGTCAGTGTAATGATACCTTGCAAACCATGCACTTGCTTTACAAACACAAAGCTTTCCAAAACAATGCTTTCTGTTGCTCCTGTATTGGCCTGCCTGCTTCAAATCGGAGATGGACGATCAGAGAAAGAAGAGAGAGACAGACAGAGAGAGAGAGAGAGAGAGACAGACAGACAGACAGACAGACAGACAGAAACAGTAGACTAGAAATATTATAGCCTAATACGGAGACAAGAAAGATTGAATGACTTCCAGTGGTAATAAACCATTTTATTTGATCAGCCTCCAAAACATGACTTATTTAATCTAAAAATACTAGGTGTACATTTGGTCTACGAGTTGATTGGACATGTCGGATCTTGTTGAAAATTGCAGACTTTGCTTTTAATATCACACGGAAACCTTAAGAGTAGAGCCTGAGTCCAAATTTAGAAGTCGTGCTAGGAGTGAAAGTGAAGCATCCTTCTGGTTTTTTTCTTGTTTTTTAAACTTCGAATCCAGATTATACTGCGTAGCTAAGATTGGAGAGAGGAGAGGGGGAGAGAGAGAGAGAGAGATAGAGAGAGAGGGGGAGAGAGAGAGACAGAGAGAGACAGAGTACTGAACAGATCTCGAGGGAATAAGCCCTGTCAGTCTCTGCTGTTCTGTACGGGTCCAGACAAATGAAGCAGTATCCAGATATCATCCTCTATCAACGGCGGACAGAAAATTTTATCCCAAAGAACCTCCTCCATCATTGAAGCTCAGCGCGGCATATGCAACCAGTTGAGCGTAAGAAGTTTATGCTGTTAGTATTACAATGTGTATGTCAGGGATAACAGGGCGCGCGCGCGCGTGCGCGTGTGTGTGGGTGTGTGTGTGAGTGTGTATGTGTGAGTGTGTGTGTGTGGGGGGGGGATGGTGGGGGGGGGGGTTGCCTGCAGGATACAGCAGCAGCTGCATGATTCTCGCAAAGACCGGAAGTCTTGACGTGATCAGACGAATGTGTGCACTTCTCTTCCATAAAACTCTTGCCAACTGATATCATCATCGTCGTTGTTGTCGTCTTCCATGTCATCGTTGTTGTTGTTCATTGTTTTTGTTGTTGTGGTGTTCTTGCCGCCTTCGCGGTCAAGAAGAAGGTGAAGAAGGAGAAAATGAGAAGAAGAAGAAGAAGAAGAAGAAGAAGAAGAAGAAGAAGAAGAAGAAGAAGAAGAAGAAGAAGAAGAAGAAGAAGAAGAAGAAGAAGAAGAAGAAGATTTGCAATTTTAATGGCGCTGGAATGTGTACTACATATACCAAGGGATATTTATGACATCTTAATTTGTGTCGACTCTAAGTCTGTACTTTATTCTCTACAAAACTGGAAATGTAAGAAAAGAACGGATTTCCGATATCTTATTCACTGCTTTAGAGCAAAGAGGTACAGGAATAGTATTTTGCTGGGTTCCATCGCACATCGGCATTTTGGGCAATGAACTTTCTGATAGCTTAGCGAAACGAGGAGCAGACAAATATGATTCTTTCTACATTCAAATAAATATAGCCCAACATGAATATTTTTCTATTTTAGATAATTATGCCTATATTAATGTTTGCAACAGAAATATTGTGCGAGGCCCGAGAACGGTGCCTCCATTAATACACAACCTACCCATAAACTCTTGGAATACCAAGTTTTTTTTAAAGGAATTACTTGTGTGTGCTCAGAAGAAATTACAACTCGTCATTTAATACTAGACATAAAAAGGCATATGTGTAGAAAGTGACTTTCACGAAATTGTATCAGGTCCGTTTTGCATGATATTGTGCAAGTCATCATGACAACTCCATTGTACTGCTGTAAAGTTGAGAAATTTTACTGTTTTGTTGTTTTGTTGTTTGTTTACATTAAGGTTTAGAATTATGTAGTGTCTATTACGTTGTAGTTAAAAGACAATAAATTTAACGACTGAATGAAGAAGAAGAAGAAGAAGAAGAAGAAGAAGAAGAAGAAGAAGAAGAAGAAGAAGAAGAAGAAGAAGAAGAAGAGACTTTACACCACGTGTTTGCCTTGTATACTGTTGTCCTTGTTGTGTGTCTGTAATATATTTGTTGCACGTGAGCGTGTATGTTGGTATAGGTCGCCGCGCTTTGAGTTTGAAATCATTCGAAGTAAAGCGCGTATTAGCATCCGGTATTATTATTATTATTATTATTATTAAGAAGCATTATATTAGCAAATATGATAAAGAAGAATCAGCAAATAGCTTGAAGAAGAATCAGCAAATTGCACAAAAAATAATCAGCAAATAGCACGAAGAGGAATCAGCCAATTACATGAAGAAGAATCATACAAAGAGCATGAAGAAGAATCAGCAACTTGGATGAAGAAGAATCAGCAAATTGCATAAAGAAGAATAAGCAAATGGCATGAAGAAGAATCAGCAAACAGCATGAAGAAGAATCGGCTAATAGCATGAAGAAGAATCAGCAAATAGCATAAAGAAGAAATCAGCATTGATTGATTGATTGTTGCTTTAGGTCCAGCGGACTCTTCCGAGCCAAATCAGGACCGGACAACCCCCGATCCGCATAAAAGATCTGCTGAAACAACCCTAGTGGGAAAATTGAATGCCCTCCACCGGCCAGTCACTTTACAATAAAGACATCCTACGCAGGGGACGGCTGAGGCTTTACCCCAACTACTCGAAGCCCCGGTAACAAAAACAAAATAGAATACAAACATCATTATAAATTATCAACAAAACATATGGTAAACCTAGACGAGCAATGAGTACACTTGAATGCGATACTAGTACAAATAATCATGTAGCGATAGACGCGCTGTTAAGAAAACTAGAAAGTCTCTTTCATACCGTCATCACTTATTAACAGTATTAACCATGATGGGTATCCTGTATAAATAGGAATAATCGTAATATTTACAACACAGCCATAATTACATTACAGTACAAGCATCAGTGAGGACGTACAGAATTTGTATTTATTTTAATATTTATACTGCCAGGGCCCTACGAAAAGTAGAATGGCCATTTAGGCAGTGAGATGGCCACAAGGCTCACATGGTAAAACAATTTTTAAAAATAAATAAAATTTAACACCCACTCACACACACTAATAAACCCACACCCACACAGTATACATACTACCCAAAGAATCAAGAACAATAAAAGTATGCCGACAAATTACATTTAAAAACCCATCGTTGAGCAGTCGCTCAAGAGAAAGTAAAATATTAAGAAGCAATAAACGTTTAAAGTAAGCATAATAAAAAAACCAATATAGCATAATTATATGCCTACATTTATATACAGAAAAAAAATCTAAAAACACATTTATAAATGTATACATACAAATACATACATTAACATACCAATACACACATAATATAATAATAATAATAATAATAATAATAATAATAATATTAATAATAATAATAATAATAATAACAATAATAATAATAACAATAATAACAACAATAACAACAATAACAATAATAATAATAATAATAATAATAATAATAATAATAATAATAATAATAATAATAATAATAATAATAATAATAATAACATCAACAACGACAACACTAATAATACCAATAGTGACGTGACAGAGCAAGACATAAACTACCACAGTACAAAATCAAATAAAGTAAATTATACCAATACAATGCAATAAAAACCCACAATGTCGTAAACATAGGCTACAAACTGCACTCTCTATAGCTAGCGATACACGGTAAGACTAGATCTTATGATACCCGCGTATGCCGCTGCAGATCTGATGTTTTTGCTGACATCAAGGGGTACGACTAAACACACACATACACACACACACACACACACACACGCGCGTGCGCATACACTACCGGAGCACATTGATACATACAAAAACTTCATTTATTAATGTAAGAGATAAGCTATATTAGTCCATTTATCGTAGCGGCGAGCGATACTTGTATGTCAACCATGAACATCGTCGTCATAGGGGTGGAGGCGCCGCCGCAACATCATTCCCACAGCACGGATAGCGCGGCAAAAGACAGGACAACGTCGCCCACAAACATAATACTGCACTGTACAGTACTAATAAATAATCTTTATTCATCTTAGTCAGGTCTAAAGAAAAATAAATGTACTGGTTACCCACAAAAGATGAACTTTACGACACAAATACAGTGGTAAGACTGTTATTTCAAATTACTCATTTCGCTGGACACACGCATTTTAGGTTTAAACAATGTACATGTATAAACAAACAAATTTATTTTAAAACTCCCAGCATGGGGAAAAAACTTATTTAAAATGGGCAATATAACTCATAACAATATACATTTACAAAAAAGATAAACATAAAAAGATAAAAGTAGATATTTCAGTAAAATAGCAATGGAAGTTAAATATTAAAAGTCTCGAGTCTTGTGCGACTGCACACTGATGTTCCATCTTCATACACACCCGACTACCTCACGTTCCCGGATCCGTCATCTATCTCTCTCCTCATCCCCTCCCCCTCTCCTTCCACCCTTTCTCCCTCACCCCCATGGCACCGAACTGTTTTCACTGGAAGGAGGCCAATGTTTTCTTTGTTGACCCGAAGAAAATGAATGTATAATTTGACATGGCAAAAGAGTGTATCATTTCCGTTCGTCGGTAGGTCGGTCTGTTCGTTGCACGGCATATCTCAAGAACCACTGAAAAGATTTTGATCAAACTCCAAAAGAACATTACCTGAGTTAGTGCCGTTCTATTTGCTCTTCCTCAAAAATCAATAGTCCATTTTGTGCTAAACACGTCTTGCTCTATCTCGAATCAATTTTGACGATTTCTTTTTACATACAGGTATTTCAACCCATCAACTCATGATTAATCATTCAGTGGCAGACGATGGGTAGGTCAGTGGGTTCATCGCTTCGAACTTCACTTTTTTGTTAATGTTCAACACCTGTTTTGTTTTCTAAAAAAAAAAAAAAATACTGAAGCGATTTTGATTATTGTTACTATGTTGGATATTTAAATCGCCAATCAGCCTTTTGTGTCACTTTCCTGGGGATTGTTTCAAAGGTCAAGGTCGCTGAGATCAATTACATTATAAAGACGTTTTGCGCTTGATCTCGACCGATTTTGATAGCATTGCAGATAATTGAGACAGTGGCGCGTCATGTCATGCCATGTTTTCAGTTTGCTTCAGCTATGCGCGTGAGTGTCTGGGAATACATTTGAACGGCTTGCCATCTTGTTATCATGAATGTCTGTTGGGTATTTTCCCCAGGGCATGTCATTTTGGCAAATAAGTGAATTCGGTGCTAATGTCGTCGATCAATGAATTGAACTGGTTTGGAAATGGTGGCGGCGCACAGTGTGAACTAATCAACTATTCATCCTGCATTTCCAACAGTGGTTCTGCGCAATTGGTACTCGAGTAGTGCCGCACCGTAGCTGCCGTGCTATCGCTAAGGTGGTGGCCTATGAGTGAGGCATGATAGGCCAACATTCCAATTTCAAACTCAAGTTCACATTTTAGACACACAGCACGTTTAGAGATGTCATATTCAATGTGCTATTTGTTCAACATGTGCATTGAGCACGTTACTTGACGTTGTAACAGCGCTATACAAGACTGCATCGTCATCATCAATAATTGTGTATGTCACGTGCCCCTGTGGAGTGTCTTTCACAATTAAAGAACATGTTCAACAATGAATCCGAAAATGTGAATGGCATAGTCCAGTGATACAGTTTTGTCATAATGTATTTAACACAACTACTACTATTACTACAACACTTACTACTACTACTACTACTACTACTACTACTACTACTACTACTACTATTACTACTACTACTACTACTACTACTATTGCTGATGCTGCTGCTGCTGCTACTACTACTACTGCAGGTGCTGCTGTTACTGTTTCTACTTCACATTCCTACACTCGTGTAGGATGAGTATCCACAGGAAATCAATAGCTATTCATATTCATGAATGAAAGGGATCGTCGTGTGACCTCTTAAGACTTACGCCCGGAATGGAATGCGTGGTCTAGAAGAACCACACACTGACCGTGAAAAGACCTAGACGGTCTTTGGCCACATAAAGACAGGCGGAACGTGGAAGGTAACAAGCGGCGGAAGACCTTCAACCGACAACTCCACAGGGACACATGCATCACCCAAGGTCCAAGCCATCGATTTCTATTTCTTGGCGACCTAATGCTAGTCCCCACCGTCCCCTAACATCTCTCCCCCTCTTTCCCCCAGGTACATATCCTTGGCCCTGCTTCCACCCTCCCCCACCCCCGCCATCACATCCCCTCCCCTTCCTATTTTCTCCCAACTTCCTGACCCTGCTATTCTGAACCACTGTCGCACTCCTGTGTTTCCTTCCTCGCCATCCTCTTCCATCCACGTCTTTCTTCCATTCTTCCTCTTCTCGTCTTCCTCCCCCACCCCACCCCCTTCTGACTCATTCAGTTCACTCTTCCTCTTTTTCTTCTGATCCATTCTTCTCATTGTCGTCTAATTCGTTCTAGCCCCCAGTCGTTCCTATAAACAAAATAAATTCAATAATCCGTCGCTCTTCTTTCTCGACATACTCTCCTATTCCCATTGCGTTTCTAATTCGAATAATTCACCCCCCCACACACACACACACTTTCTCCCACCTCCACCTTAATTCTTATCTCATCCATTCCTTTCTCATCCATCTCTTTACAGAATAATCATTCGCTCACTCCTCTATTAATCTTTCTCCCCTCCCTTCCCCCGAACACAATCTTTTGCTCTTTCATTTGAGCTTACTCTTCACCTCACTCTGTTTCCGATATTGTACTGTTCCTGGAACCAACTCTCTCTCTCTCTCTCTCTCTCTCTCTCTCTCTCTCTCTCTCCCCTCTCTCTCTTGCCATTTATCCATCATTTCCCTATAGAATGTTACTTAGTCCTATTTCCCTGCAGAATATATTCTCCCCATCTACACTCATTAATTGTGATCCCCCCCCCCACCACCCACACCCGCACGCACACATTTCCTCTCCCTACCCCCCGAAGAACAGCGGTAGAGCGTTGGCCTGGAAAAACTGAGGACCTAGGTTCCAATCCCGCGGTTATCCGCGTCTGCCGTATCGCCAACGACGTTAAACCTCAAAGTTCATTCCTTCCTTTATTCTCACCCCATGCCCGCCATTCTCTCCCCCCCCCCCCTTCGCTTCCTCTTCCCCTCCCTCATCTCATTCTTTACTGTTCGATTTCTTCTCATCCCCCAGTCATAAACCCTCCAAGCAGCTTTCCAGCAATCCCATCTCATGCAGACATCTGTTGCAAAGTTTAACAGGCTAAAAGCTGTACGAGATAAAAGAATGGCTAGCGTGCCATTTGATCTGGGATACTCTCCTACATGCGTGCAAAGCAGGAGTGTGAGGATTTTATTGTACCAGTGCAGATGTGAGGCGATACACGATGAAACTGCTGTAACTTAACAAATTAACATATTAGTGAACTATAAATTATGTACCAGCAAATACATTTAGAAACTATAGACAGAAATACCCATAAGAGAGAACGCCAAATATAGATATAAAGAATAATAATGGATGCTATACGCGCCTTCACCTTTAGTCAGACTCGAAGCGCGGCGACTTGTCACCAACATACACACTCACATGTTACATTCATTCCTAAATACACAACACACATTCATCACTCAAACATGTGGTGATCTCATCACATCATCAATTGATATTAATTATATTGTTTCTCAGAGTTTTCTGCAACCTTGTGCAATACAGACGTGATCACATGCATCCGTACACGAAAACACGCACGCACGCACGCTTTCACACACACACACACACACACGCACAAAAACACCCATAGTAAAACTAAATTCCGTTTTTGAGGTAATACAAATATATTGTAATGTATTGTATTGTATTGTAAACATTCGTACATTTATATGTTAATAAAAAACCCACTAACTCTCTAGTTTTAGACTTGTGCTGTTGAATATATATAAGCGTTGAAATATAATAAGCCTTGAAATATAATAAGCCTTGAAACTGTAGCAAGCACACCTGTAATTTAATGTTTCGGGTTGGAGTCATCTAGATCCGATGCTCCACACTATAGTAACCTTTCATGGCGCACCTTTAGGCTACTGCTTCAACGACAATCTGCGCCACCTATAATGAACAGATTAATTGATTGATGAATTACTATTGATTTCATTAATTTTATGTATGTTATTTTGCCAGACAGTAAAAGTAGCAATAGCAGTAGCATTAACCACAAACCGACAACTTAAAAGAAAAAAAAACACCTACACCAGCACAAAAAAAATATATATATAATTAACGCAGTGGATGGCTCAAAGAGCTGCTCAAGACGCTGAACAAAATCAGAATAAAACTTAACCCAGAACGGAAACTACGAGAAAGCTGCATATACCGTGCACTACCTGAAGTCATGAGCGACTGAGCCATCCAGCATCCACCTATATGTGTGCAAGCGTTTTTATCAGATCCTTTCAAATGTGCTCTCAAATAAATACTTTTTTTTAAAAAACCACTGGTCTTTTAACGTGCCAATGAGGCGTCAACTGAAACGTGAAACACCATATATAAAAAGCGTAGTGATACACAAAACTAGACTCCGATCTTGTAACGAAACATTTCACATGCAGTAAATAGTCACAATGGAGAATTGAAAGCAGAAACTTTGCATGTCAGGAAAGCATAAATGCCTTTGTCTGTGACTTGCTGCTGCACCGAGGAGACCTGGAACACCCTGTAAACCAGACCCTGTGACAAATGTCTAAGGCTACTTGTGCCACTGTTGGAGCCTTGAGTCAGAGCCTGTAACGGCAAGTGCCTAGAGCTACAAAAAAAAAAAGCGCCGTATATGGGGGTGGCCCGGTGGTGCAGTGGGTCAGTCGCCGGTTTCCTATGCCGAAGGTCGCGGGTTCGATTCCCGCAAGGGGCGAACTTAGGTGACTTAGATAGCTACGAGACTTTTCAGGTCACCGAGGGTTTTCTCGAATCGGTCTTCGCCCGGGTCACCAGGGATCGCGCTTTCCATTGGCCACCACATTGGAGGTGATAAGTGTGTTACAGAAGGACAACTTAGCAAGATCCCCACGAGAGACAAGATCGTGATAGGAACCTGGAATGTCAGGACCCTAACTGCGGATAGAAAACCATTATCGATGGAACATTTTAGGTATCAGCGAACTGCGCTGGAAAGGCATAGATGAAACAACGACCGACAAAGGCCACAAGCTTTATTTCAGCAGGAGAGATGACAAGCACGAACACGGCGTTGGATTCTTGGTCTACAAAGACATTCTGGACACTGTCATTCTGGTCACAACTGGGGAGACACATGTGGACCCCACTGCAACAACGAGACAAATGACAGAGGTCTGAGACTCTTGGAGTTTGCCAGATACAATAATCTGATAATGGCAAACACGCTTGATGTCCAGGATGAAGTTCGACCTGGACAAACTGCAAGACCCCAGAGGTGGCAGAAATATTCCAAGGCACTTTTGAAGAGAAAATTTGCACCACTGCTCACTTTGGGAGCTAGTGAAGTAGATGTCCACACCATGACCACCACTTTCAACTCAACAGTGGCAGATGCCGCCACCGAGATCCTTGGCAAGCACCGACCAAAGGTGAAACCGTGGATCATAACACGATGACATGCTCACATTGGTAAAGAAACGGAACCTTCGATGGTATGGCACGTCACTAGAGCATCATCAGGCCTTGCAAAGACCATCATGCAAGGCACGGTGCAAGGAGGAAAAAGAAGAGACAGAAAAAGATGTGGGAGGACAACATTCGAGAATGGACTGGCTTGACACTGAGCGAAGGCATGAGGGCTGCTGAAGACACAGAAGAATGAAGTACGCTGGTTAAACGATTATCTGTGGTGCCCAAACGAATTCCGAGTTACGGGATAGGATAGGAGGCTTTTCTCTGGGTACTTCGGTATCCTCCCTCCCTTCAACAATGAAATTGGATGCAGTCAACCGAAAATGTCAACATAAAATTCAATTTTCTTTCCGTCTTCTAGTAGCGATCTCCCTGCCTTAACACCATATGTTTGAGTAATGAATGTATGTCTACTGTGTATGTGAGAGTGTAAGTAACATGTCAGCGTGTACGTTGGTATCCGCTGGACCTAAAGCAATAACCATGTAATGTAATGTAATGTACGTTGGTACAGATCGCCGCGCAAGACAGACCCCGATTGATTCTGTGGGGGAAGAGCGCCTATACATATGTTCCGCGCTTTTTTTTGGAATCTGGGCATTTTTGGAATTAGTAGTATTATAGAAGGGGCTGCCCATTTTTTTTAATGAAAACATTGGCCGCCAGGGTTAGGGTTAAGGTTAAGGTTAGGGAAAGGGTTAGGGACCTAACCCCTAACCTTTCCGTAACCCTAACCCAAACCCAAACCCTAACCCTAACCCGAACCCGAACCCTAACCAATGTTGGAATTCCAAAAATGGGCAGGCCAATTCTAGAATTGCGCAGGCCAATTCTAGAATTGCGCAGGCCAATTCTAGAATTGCGCAGGCCAATTCTAGAATTGTGCAGGCCAATTCTAGAATTGCCCAGATTCCAAAAAAACGCGGAACATATACATGTAGCATCCAGCATTATTATATACAGGGTGGGCCAATAAAATGTTACCACTTTTTAATCGTAAATAAGTTGTTGGTTTTTTGTTTGTTTTTTTAATGAGAACGATTTCGACAATTTTATTCAAAAAAAAAGTCCAAATTATCATTTGATACGAAACATAATTAATTTTTTCACTGGATTTCCTCAAACAATTCTTTCTTGGAGATCTTATCTATAGGCTTATTTCATTGCGCATAGACAACTCATGACCTGCCTACTCTCCTGATCTTTCTCCCGCAGACTACTTCCTATGGGGGAACATGAAGGAGAGAATGTACTGCAACAACCCACAGACCCTTGGGCCCTGAAGACCAACATCCGTCAGGAAATTCGGAGAATCTCACTTGAGGTTTGTGGCAATGTCATCACAAACTTCAATGTGCGTGTTGCAAATGTAATCCAGAGAAGAAAAGCGTGGATTTAGCATATCATCAATTATTAAACTGTACAGAACGAGTGAAAAAGTGGGAAACCTTTGGTATCAAATGATTATTTGGTGCTTCCGTGACATTTCTGTATAAACTTTTTTCGAAAACGTTCTCATTGTAAAAATTTTATTGGCCCACCCTGTATAAGAACAATAAACTAAACTACATTACAATACAATAAGTATCCAGCCAGAACACAGGTTTCTTGCACGTCTGCCAAGAGCACTATGAACTGAGCTAATTCTGTCATATTGCATATCATTGCAACCACAGACTAAAAATAATAATGAGGTTAGGAACATGTATAACCAGCATCAGGGCGTGGCACGGGTCAATACATTCTCGTCTTTCCCTGCATAAGAAGCATCAACGGTAGTTCACCGCATTAACCATCAAACAAACAGCGTGTCTGAGACCTGACCATGCCTACACCTTACAAGAAAGAAAGAGAGAGAGAGAGAGAGAGAGAGAGAGAGAGAGAGAGAGAGAGAGAGAGAGAGAGAGAGAGAGAGCGAAAGAGAGAGAGAGAGAGAGAGAGAGAGAGGATGTCTCGTCAAGTCTCCGCTACGCTATAGGTGACATTACTTGCTGTTTGTTTTTTGTTTGTTTGTTTGTTTTTTGGCCTCTAGATACTGGATGGAGTTAATTAATTATTACTTTATATTATTTTAATCGTTTTATGCTTTGTGTCTTGGCGGCTCCTATCAGAAAATCAATCTTGTAACTATACATGTTAGAATTAATGACGTAGATGTAAAAAGGAGGAAAGATGGTAGAGACCAAATGCAGGTTCACCCCCGATGGTTGAAACAGTTTAAATGATGATGAAGAGGCGGCGACGTTTTTCTAGCCATGCGCATTACCTACTTTTTCTTTATGTTGTTGATGATGATGATGATGATGATGATGATAATGATGATGATGATGATGATGATGATGATGATGATGATGATGATGATGATGATGTTGACGATTTAATCATCTATTCAATTACTGAAGGAACTGTACGTTTAGGTGATGCAAGAATCAATACATCAGTTACTGGAAGCTCTTTGCATGGATACTACATTACAGTGGCTCTTTGGGCGGTACTGCAGCTGCATCTACATGTAACGCGCGCGATAAAGTGTGCAAACAAGCAACATAGGCCTACTATTTTACTACACACAAATTTGTCAATTCTAGTCATTCCGTGATGAGACATTGTGTTAATCTATAATTGATTTAACCACCCTAGTGTCGGAAGGTTGTTGTATGCAGGTATATGTGTATGTATGATTGTGTTTGTCATGCAGGATTGCTTGCTTTTAACTGTGTGCTTTTCTTCTGTATAAACATAGGCGAATTACTTATATAGGCCTATACAACTGAGTACCCCATGCACACCAAGATTTCTTCGATGTAAAAGTTGAAGCGAAATAAAATGTCTTATGTTAGTCTTATGTAACTGGCATTTGCATTGTGTACAGTAGTGTAGACAGTAGCCTACTGATGGATGCTTCACAGTGTCTAGTGCTAGTTAAGTTCTACATTACAGCGATCAATTAAGCGTTTTGCCGCTCGTTGCCAGAAAAGCCGATCTGAATACACAGGTAACGCGATTACTTACATAAGCACATAGTAAACCTTTCTAACCTTCACTTCTGATGGTACAGATGGTATGGTATAGTCAGAATGTAGCCAGACTGTACACGACCACAAAATCTTTTACACCCGCTGATGTCCATGGCTCATGGAGATCGTAGTTAATTGGTAAAACGCCTGACTCACCAATGGTTCAGAGTCGAATCCCATGGTGCGCAAGATGCACCGTCTTTCAATGTCAATCTTAGCAGGATTGCTATGGTGGTTCATTGTTATCTAGGTCCCTACCCATTTCCCCTGAGATGGATATCCCCCGTCTAGCAGGTCGCCAATGGTAGGTGTAAAACTTCAATGTTCATTCTTTCCAATGTAGGCCACAATGATGTAGAAATCGAATGACTACTTTTACTTTTACACAAAACACGTTTCAAGACATAATTTAAAATATTGTTTTGTGAACACTAGCAGGGAAGTAAAATGGTTCTGACAGCTTGGGTGCTGTTTTAGACACAAAAAAATCTTCCGCTTCCTTTATTTCTTTTTTTGTACCCTGCGATCCACGCTAAACCTCAATATCTTAGTTTTATTGCTAATCAGGCTCCAAGCACGGTGATCTGAACCAACATACACGACCACATGTTTCACCCACTCCCACACACACAACACACACATCTATTACTCAAACATGATGTGATGTAAAAGCAAAAAGATCTTATTAGCAGACGGAAAGAAAGTCAAATTTTTATTTTTGAAAATTTCATATTGTCTGCATCCAATACCATTATTGAAGGAAGGGAGGAAACCGGAGTAGCCGGAGAAAACCCTCGTTTACCCCAATAGTCTCTTTAGGGAGAGGAGGGTAGGAGGGCGAGGGGGGGGGGAGATGAGGGGCCGGGTTGCTCTGTGAGTATGGAGGCTTACTAGTAACCGAAAGGTCCCTGGTTCGAATCCCGGATTGGCTAACGTGTGACCACATTATTATCTCCTTACCATCAACGTGACAGAATAATGTGACCAGTAGTCGCCTATACTGTAGGCTCCGGTGTCATGTGACTAAAATCTGCAATTAACCCTTGCGGGAATCGAACCTGCTACCTTCAGCATAGGAAACCGGCGACTAATCCGCTGCGCCACGAGGGATACGCGCTGACGTAGAACCAAAAGACAAATGTACAGTATTCTTTTGGTCAGGCAATACAACTGTGTTGTTTCACATTATAATCTACTGTGTTTACATGTACCTTTTCTTTGTTTTCATCAAACAGACAATAAACATTCATTGTGTCATACGTGTGTGTGCGTGTGAGATCATAATAATTATCCGTTTTGTAGTTTTCCATCACTGTAACAGTGTTTGCACATTTGGTCCTGAATTTGCTTGTTAGGTATTCTTTTTCTTTGGAGACGCTGATTGTTATTTTTGTTTCAAGTTTCATTTATTTATTTATTTATTTATTTATTTATTTATTTATTTATTTATTTATTTATTTATTTATTTATTTATTTATCAAGTTTATTGTATTGCATTGTGTGGTATTTTACTGTGTTTTATTTATGGTGTTTTCTACTATAGACGTTCAGCCAAATGTAAAATTTCTGCGTTTTATCTGTTAAGTTGTATTGTCCTATTGCGTATTGTGTTGTACCTTCGTGTATCGTCCTCACTCTTTATGACTGCGGCTATATTCCGCTATTGTACTCTATTGTATTCCAACTGTTGCAGTGTACTGTGTCCTGTTTTAACTTTCATGTCATTATTATAGACAGCGAGCCAAATGCAATTTCCTGCGTTTTATCAGCTGAATTGTATTGTACTGTATTGAATTGCCTTTTATTATATCCTATTTTAACTTTTTTGCTCCTACAGAGGGCGAGACAAAGGCTATTGTCCGTTTTCTATCAGGAGTATTGTATTATTTTAAATTGTAATAATATTATATAAAATAATAATAATAATAATAATAATAATAATAATAATAATAATAATAATAATAATAATAATAATAATAATACAGGATGCTATATACGCGCCTTTCCCCAAATCAATCAGGCTCAAAGCGCGGCGATCTATCCCAACATACACGCTCACCTGTCTCATCCACCCTCACACACATCAAATACACACCAATCACTCAAACAGGTGGTGTAAAGGCAGGGAGATCGCTATTGGAAGACGGAAAGAAACTCGATTTTTTATCTTATTTTGTACATTGACTGCGTTCTGTACCATTATTGAAGGGAGGGAGGAAACCGGAGTGCCCGGAGAAAACCCTCGGTGACCTCAATAGTCTCATACCTAAGTCACATACGTTCGCCCCTTGCGGGAATCGAACCCGCGACCTTCGGCATAGGAAACCGGCGACTTATCCACTGCGCCACGAGGCCACCCCATCCTATTGTAAACCCAGCAAAACGAGCGAAGCAAGCAGCAATGCCTTAACAGATTAACTCCGCAGGGAACAGAGAGTGTGTGTGGAGTGTTCCTTCTATAATCTCCCTGATCCAGTGCCACAGCGGTTTAATGTTTGACCCCAGCGGACTTTGGACTACAGTGGTATAAATAGATTAACGGCGATTACTGTTGCTGTAGTAGTTTCTGCCGATATGATAAAATATGACACCCCTCAGCGAGGAAGTAGGAAAGCCTGTCATTATCCTTCAAGCAGGAAGTGGACACTTAACAAAATAGACGAACATAAGGTTAAGGAGGAGAAAGAAGGGAGAAGCAAATGGCGGGAAGGAAGAGGAAGGAAATAGGTGAGGAAGAAAGACAAAGAGAAAGAAAGAAAGAAAGAAAGAAAGAAAGAAAGAAAGAAAGAAAGAATATGGGGAGAAGTAGAAAAATACAGAAAGAAAGGCGAGGTGAAGGAGTACGAAATTGAGAATAGTAATAATAACAAGAAATGCACCCGATACACATTGGTCGAACGCTACCAGAAGCATGCGTTATTAGTCGCCTCAACAGGCGATAAAGCATGCTCCCATGCTTCAGAGCACTGCTTTCTATACGCTTCAAGCTCTATAGTCACGGAAATAGCGCAATTTCACTGCAGTGAACTCATGAAAATAGAAAAATGTAAGTTTCGTCTCCTCTAGGGGACGAATTAGGTCAAACTGTATTAGTTTCTAGGTCAACTGTCTTTTACGAACCGTTTGACAATGTTTTTGAACCGTTTGTTGACGCCGGATAGTGTCCTCACTTGGTTTCATGCAATTTATGAATCCAACAAGGCAATTGGGTTTTTGAGATGGAAAGAGCGGAGTGTTGTAGAGCAACATTCTGTATATATTTACAGTGAAATTGCGCTTTTTCCGTCACTATAGCGCTTGAAGCGTGTAGGAAGCAGTGCTCTGAAGCATGAGAGCATGCTTTATCGCCTGTTGAGGCGACTAGTAAAACATGCTTCTGGCAGCCTTCGACCAATGTGTACCGGGTGAGAAATGGGGGAGAAGAAGAAGAAGAAGAAGAAGCTCAGAAACGGGGGTTTCAGCGGCCTTATCATGTCTAGCCGAGTAGTATGGATCGAAACACCGCTTTTGAACTTTTGGTATCTAAGATCGTCCACCAACGACGGGCAAAACTGCGCATTTGCTGCAAGCTTGAGAGCTGCAAACCGCCTTTTAACCAAAGTGACGAGTAATCCAAAAAAGACAGGAAAATCAATCACCCCATATCGATGCATTGTTTCTTAACATTTGGCGTCAGAAGGGATCCTATGCACACAACTTCAACATACTGACCAATCGATCACGCAGTTTCTCCACCTCCGTCCCCGATGTAATGGGACTGCCGCTCCTGTCGTCCTGTTCATACAGCTTTAGCGCCCCAGTAGAAAATCGTAAGAAGACCTACAATTTACTAAAATTTACTAAAACGCGTGAGGGTTCATTAAAATGCAAGCATTAGACAGAAAAAGTTTCCAACCACATCTCACCCACCTCTTAAAAAATGGAAAGGCTGGCATGCAGTACGTCTATACGAACAGAGTTATAATCTCACATACGGACGCTCAAAGGTGCAAACACTTGTATGCACACTGCAAGTTAGTGCGTTACGTTCAATAAAGTGGACCAATTCATAATTTCCTATAATGCCAATCTGATTGTTTCCTGTAAATCTCATAGATTGAAAAAAAACAAGAGAGAGAGAGAGAGAGATAGAGAGAGAGAGAGAGAGAGAGAGAGGGGAGAGAGAGAGAGAGAGAGAGAGAGAGAACGGTGGTTAATAAGTGGTTAATGAAAGAGGTGCCACTTTGCCAATCAACCCATCCCTTACTAGACACATTCCATAGGTTGGTCTCGAATGTGTATACTCACGCAAACGACAGAGGTGACGACATGACGAGGACTGTTTAGCAAGAAGCGACGACAGATGACACAGAACGCCAACAAGCAAATTGTGACGATAAGAGCGATGACACTGGGGGAAAAACACACCCACCAAGTCAAAGCAGGTCGATGAGGGCTTGTTGAGAGTGGAGAAAAGGGTTGATAACGACGATGTCGGCAAATCAATAAAGTAGGTGGGTGATTAAAAAAATGTCGAACGAACAGTGTTAAAATATCGTTTTACAACAAACGACACCCACACCAACGACAATGTAATAATAACGAAGACAGCTGAAAACAAGGTCCAAGAACAAGACGAAGAACGGGAAAGTTCCGGGTTGTAGTAGTTAGTTGACGTGATAAACCAAATGGAGACTGAAACGATGACGAAAATACGACGACCCTCAATGTTCCCCCCCTTCCCTAAAAAAAAAGGACGAAACGAGGACCAAAACGAGGACAAGACGATGATGACAGTGACGACGACGACGACGATTCCTCCCGCAGAACAAGCACAGTCGACGACGAGTGAAGGATGGAAGCACACTACTAGAAAGATAGATGGATGACGAAACCACACAATACAATGTAGGCTACATGGATGGACGGAGAGACGCACCACGCCTGCAACTGCAGACAAACACGCGGACAAACTGACACACGGAGCACGTGAGACACATTGGCACTGCACGACAGACAAGGAAGGACGGGAGAAAGATGGGGGGTGAATAAAAGAGGAAGTGGTGGGTAGAGCGGAAAAGACACGAAAGACGGTCTGAGGTGGAGGGGGAGAGGGGGTGGGAGAAAAGGGAGGGCATGCGACAGGAAACTGCGACACAGCCTGCGAGACACACACAAGACAGCAAGACGTCAGCAGAGTAGCGAGAGGTTTATTACAGCACAATTACAGTCCTCACGCCGTCAAACCCGGTTGCAACATTCAACACTGCTTTTTTTGTTCTTTTTTTTTTAACGGTTCAACATTTGAGAGTTGCTGATCTTAATTGAAGGGGTGGCGGTTATTTTGAACAGCAACAACGAGAACACACAAACAGAGAAAAGTGAGGGTCGTGGGGAGAAGTTACATTTAAAGCGTCGTACAGTAAACGGCATGCGACGACAATGGAACGGAGGCACAATTGCAGCAGATGTAGTAGGATCAAAAACAGTAGTAGCAGCAGCAGTACTACTACTACTACTACTACTACTACTACTACTACTACTACTAGTAGTAGTAGTAGTAGTGGCAGCAGTAGCACCACCACCACCACCACCAATGGTAGAAGGCACAAAAAGAAAGAAAGAAAGACATGAAGGACCAAGACGTGTGCATTTTAACTACTGCGATGTTGCATGGGTTTTTAGTATCGGAAAACCCATTTTGTTGGAGACTGTACTAGAGATTGGCACGATAACATCCCGATGGTCTCGACACCAATCGATCCCCCGTCACCACCTTTGATTAGAAAAACGCTGATACACTGTCCATTAACCCTGGATGGTTCTGCGCTTGCACACATGATCCTAAGTAGACACTGTTGCACAGCATTGGCTGCAACCAGCTAACTACAATGAAATCTCCATCCAGAAAAAAAATTCTCTGTAAAGATAGACTAACGTACAGTAGTTATTCTAGATCTACTCTGTTTTATACCAAACCGAGAAAAACAAGAGACCTATACAAGGTTGATAATTACGATCAGACAGTTGTTCAGCCTTAATTGCGACCTTCAGTCTTTACGCAGAGCTTCCGGCTAAAAATTTTTCATACAGGAGTCGTCTTGAAGTTCAACAAGCCCCGCCCAGAACCTTTGCTGTCGAAATAGCCTGAAGATGCCTCAATTTTTTTTGTCTTCTCCCCCGGCCCCCCCCCCTCCCCTACCCCACAACTGTTTCGTATCGTCTTTCTTTTTCTAATCTCGCACTCTTGTTTTCCAACGCCTCTTCCCCATCCGCTTCATCTTTTGGTTTCTGCTTTACGCCTAGAATTTGGCTTCTTCTTGCCAAAACATCCCACGCTGATGAAGACAGCACGCACACTATTTCTTTTTGTTCTCACAATGATATTCTGCTGCTTCGTGCCTCGATAACTTGTACGATATAAAAACAAATTATCATCCTCCTCCTCCTCCTCATCATCATCATCATCATTATCTTCATCATCAGCAACAGCATCTTTTTTCGTTTTCTTCTTAGCAAAGCATTCAAATCATGACATCAACTAATCCTACAGTTTCTTATTCTGTTTGAATCACTTCTTGACGCCTAGATACCCAAGTCTTGTTGCTGCTGTTGTTTCTGGTTGATTTTGTTCGTTGTTTCGTTGGTTCGTCTGTCTTCTTCTTCTTCTTCTTCTTCTTCTTCTTCTTCTTCTTCTTCTTCTTCTTCTTCTTCTTCTTCTTCTTCTTCTTCTTCTTCTTCTTCTTCTTCTCACAGACCACCGAGACACTTTAAATTAAACTGTAGCCCAACCTGCATGGCCTGCGGTTCATACGGCATGATCCATAGTATCAATGACAAGGTTGTTGACTTTCGCTGACAATGAGTTTACTTGGAAAATAGCATTGTTGTTACATTGATTAAAAGATGATATATTTGGGCACCCGTTGATCAAACCGACAACTAAGCTCTGATGTTTAGGCCTCTCTTCATTGTTATGTAAACAGACCACTGCGCCTGCTATACACGCTTTCGCTACGGTGCTACATGTATATATACGAAGCTGTTAATAGGCACATAAAGAAACGAATTTATCGATATATATAATGTGCAGCACTCACTGAGAATGTGAAGGAAAAAAAATCAATGAAGCTAAAATATGGGTGATCACGGGGCCTTTGAGGACTGCAAAAGCAAAACAACCCATCGCGATATTTTACTATAATTATAAATGTCCTATTTACTAATATTCCCGGTCGTTGCACTACCTTTTGCGAGCGTTGTGGCCAAGTGGGCTAAGGCGGGACTAACTTTTGCGAGCGTTGTGGCCAAGTGGGCTAAGGCGGGACTAACTTGCCTTGTCCACAGGCCAAAACCAATGGCGCCTGACAGGTGTGGGTTCGATCCAGCATCGGGGCGTTATGTTTCTCCGAACATTATTTACTTTCGAATCGGGCAACGTCTCGGGGGTTTTCTCTGGGTACTCCGGTTTGCTCCCCCAGCAAAATTTCAAAAATCACAACTAATGTTAGGTAGGTTGGGTTTAGGCGCGCCACAAGCTGCGACTGCGCTTTCCCCAGTGGAGGCGGCCCAGAATTTCCCTTGGAAAAAGGGACAATAAAATAAATAAAATTAAAAACAAAATAGGGTTTAAAAAAACTTGGTCAGAACACCCACACTTGAAATTTACAAGTACATACCGACTGTTGAACACGTGTGCAGTTGAAAGACTATCCTGTCATCGATATGAAGTGCATACATTAAGCGTTAACGAATATAACGGCACGTATGTTTCTATTCCATAACCTGATAAGTGACACATTTTACAACTAGAGGTTACAACTTTAAGTGATACATTTTACAGCTAAAGGTTACAATTGTAAGTGAAACATTTACAGCTAAAGATTAACCATTTAAATGAATCATTTACAGTTAGAGTTAAGGGACACATTTTACAGCTGAACGTTACATCTTTAAGTGACACATTTACAGCTAAATGTTACAACTTTAAATTAAAAATATATAGTTACAGGCTACAACTTTAAATTGCACCTTTACAGCTAAAGATCACAGCTTTAAGTGACACATTTACAGCTAAAGATTACATGTTACAACTATAAGTGAACATTTTACACCTAAAGGTAATTTAAGAGAAACTTTTACAGCTAAACTTACAACTTTAAGTGGCATATTTACAGCTAAAGGTGACATCTGTCAGAAAGGTAGTTACGGCTAAAGCTTACAACGTCACACTTAGATGCACGTAACGTGCGTTTCTTACTTGCTCTCCTCGTGGCATTTCCATGTGTAGATATTACCAACACACATCCCAATAAGCTCATATATTGAGATTGGAGTTTGTGGGCTAATCCTGGGTGGAGCTGTTTTTGCGGCTGCCGAGCTTTTTCCAACAAAAGTAAACCAAATTCCACTGCATGGGCGACCAAATACTTTTCAGAATCAAAATATATCTCTCCTTCCCCATCCTCCTTCTGTGTCTGATTGTTCCCATCTTTACTTAATTGCATTCCTCCTTCGCCAACCAGACTTCAAGTCTCTCTTTCTCTTGGTCTTACTGTCAGAGCCAGGTGTTCTGTCACAAAAGGAATCGATGCATAACCAGAAAACTTATAGACAGTGGCTCAGTAGCCCAATCCCTTTCGCCAAACCCAATATGGGGTGGCCTCGTGGCGCAGTGGATAAGTCCCCGGTTTCCTATGCCGAAGGTCGCGGGTTCGGTTCCCGCAAGGGGCGAACGTATGTGACTTAGGTACGAGACTATTGAGGTCACCGAGGGTTTTCTCCGGGCACTCCGGTTTCCTCCCTCCATTCAATAATGGTACAGGACGCAGTCAATATAAAAATTTCAAAACTAAAAATTAGATTTTCTTTCCGTCTTCTAATAGCGATCTCCCTGCCTTTACACCACCTGTTTTGAGTGATGGATGTGTATTTGGTGTGTGTGAGGGTGGATGAGACAGGTGAGCGTGTATGTTGGTATAGATCGCCGCACTTTGAGCCTGAATGATTTGGGGAAAGGCGCGTATAGCATCCTGTATTATTATTATATGTTCAGAGCATCTGAGAAACCTTAAGTTTAGTGCTGCAATAAAAGGAAATGGACGAATTGTTTTTTTTTTTTTTTTAATCCACAGAAAGCGGCAAAGTTCTCCAATTTGGTTCAGTTTGGGTGGCCTATTGGCACAGTTGGTAAGTCGCCGGTTTCCTATGTCGAAGGTCGAGGGTTCCATTCCCGCAAGGGGCGAGCTCATGTGATTTACAGGTACGAGACTATTAAGGTTTCCGAGGATTTGCTCATGGTATTACAGTTTCCTCCCTCCCTTCAATAATGGTATTTGGAGGCAGGCAATCCTATCCTATCCTATCCCGTAACTCGGAGGTCGTAGGGGCACCACAGATGATCGTTTACCCAGCGTACTCCATCTTTCCTTGTCCTCAGCAACCATGGTTGTTTCGCAGGCAATCACAATTTTGAAAAGAAAGATTCTATTTCCTTTCCGCCTTTTACCTGTACGCCGCATGTTTGAATAATAGATGTGTATTCATTATGCACAGGAGAGCGCTCTGAGCATGATTGGTGATTTGAAGAAAAGCTCGTATACAGCTTCCATTCTTCTTTTTCTTCTTCTTCTTCTTTTTCCTTCTTTCAATCAAATTTAATACATTGTAGCATTTCAGCTCGCACAGTTAAGAAGATTCTACGTAATTATATTGCCCGAAACAAACTTCCACAGTTCTCCAATGCTCTTCCGGCAAACCCAGCATAGTCAGAGACTCGAACTTTGCTTTCCTCGTAGTTTCTGCCACAAAGGAGAAAACAAGTCTCCTCCTATAACTATCATAGCACACTTACTAGCTCAAAGAACGGCTCAAGGCGCTGTATCGAAGTATTGCAAGAAGGCACAAAGCGGCTCCATTCTCCCAATAATTCTTTCTGAAAACTCCACTATATTCCGAAGATCTGAGAGATTTGGCTGCAGTTTTTGTGTGCAGAAAATGAGAAAAAAACAACATTTTCTTAATGATACTGCGATCGTACGAGTTAAAACGACTAAGCTGTTCAAGGTACTGAATTGCGAGAAAACCACTAGGAAAAAAGACGTCCCCAAATTCCAGCCTCTCCAATATAGTCAGAGCACCTGATAAACTTTCCAGTTTTACTTACACTGCAGGCCCCAGGGTACTGGGTATTCTGAGTGTCAGTGAACCATCAGGCCTACGTTTGAAGTATTGATTCAGATTTAGACCTCAGCGGTCCCTGATTCTCACAGATAGGTAAGTCTCTGCTGTTAACAAGTGTGCCAACAATACAATAATGCTGATTACACTTTTCAACTACTAACCGCCATCCCAAAAAACGGTCTCGACCAAAACTATGAATGTACAAAATACTGCCAAAACGTAATTATCGACGTGAGACTTGCAGTACATCCGGTATAGAGTGTGGCTTCGCTCAGGGACTAACTTCGGTGCGTCTGGCGCGCCACCAAAAATCGATTCATGTGAGCGGCGGGAGATATTTTTCAGACTTAATGAATCTTAAAATGTTCCATTCCCTGCATGGGAACTTAATTTAAAAGTGACCGGTTGGTGGAGTGCCTTCAGTGTTCCCATTAGGGTTGTTTCAGCAGATCTTTTATAGGGATCAGGGGTGAGTCCTCTTTCAACGAAATAGTGGTCCTGATTCGGCTCTTTGCAGTCCGCTGGACCCTATAACAATAACTAACAAACTATCTCTTCCGTGTCGTTCTCTAGTGATATCATCATCATCATAGCCATCATCATCATCATCATCATCATCATCATCATCATCATCATCATCATCATCATCATCATTACTATTACTAAGTCGCTGTCATTGACGTCCTAATCATCATTATTATCACCACTCAAAAACTGGCGTAGAATAAAGTGAAATATATTATTATAATTCGATATTGTTAATCACAAACAAATCGTTTGTTTGTATGTTTGTTTCAATGTTTCTTTCTTGTTTCATCAATTTTCTTCTTCTTTTTTTCTTCTTCTTTTTTCTTCTTCTTCTTTTTTTTCCTTTGCTTCTTCTTCTTCTTCTTCTTCTTCTTCTTCTTCTTCTTCTTCTTCTTCTTCTTCTTCTTCTTCTTCTTCTTCTTCTTTTACTAAAATGTACTCCGCAACGTTGGACAAAAAGGCCTTTTTTCCGACTTCTTCTTAAGGTTGTCGTTACTTAGGACAACTGTAGTGTTCCTGTGTAAGGACAGGTGGATTTGCGCCTCTTGAGATAATGCTTTAAGGACCACGTATGTTATCACTGTGGGGCTGCCTGGACACAGCACAGCGTGCACGTCACACTAACGTCAATAGGAAATAATGAAACACGAGAGGAGGACAACATTCGAGAATGGACTGGTTTGACATTGAGCGAAACAATCAGGGTTGCTGAGGACAGGAAAAGATGAAGTATGCTGGTTAAACGATCATCTGTGGTGCCCCTACGACCTCCGAGTTACGGGATAGGATAGGATAGGATAGGAAACACGAAACAAACTGTCTTAACCGAGCGCACCAGAATATTTGGCCAATAATAGTGAAATGGGGCTTGAGCAGACAAAACAAAACAATTTCTATATGGAAACAAGATGGCACGCCATTCACATTTATTTCCAGACACTCACACACATAGCCGATAAGATACGCATTTTCAAAAGTGTAAATTTTATTGGCGGTGTTTGGACTCGACTTTCCTATAAAGAAGGAAAAGGACAGCATGGAATGATTGACCACGATCTGAACTATCTGCATGCAAAATATTATTAAAAGTAAAAATGAGGAATTTCTGCTCAGTTATTCTTGAGAGAAAACCAAAAGTGTGTTTTAAACAAAAAGGTGCAATTCGGAGCAATGGATCGAACGACTGACCGACAACTGGACTGCTACTGATAATTTGAAGTACCTGTATTTTAAAAAAAATCGCTATATTGAGCAAAATGTGTTTAGCAACAAAATAACTCCAGTAAAAAAAAAAAGGTAAAGGTGGTCCCATAGCCTTGTGGCCGTAGGGGAGCGTGATGTTGGAGATCACACTTATCTTGGGCCAGCGTAATGAGGGTGATGCCCATCTCTCTCCCTCGCTGCTTTACCTTCCCCACCCTTAAGAGAGTAGGTACTCAGTCACAGTTGAGTCAACTGGGGGCGTTGTTATTTGTCGCCTCACGTTTTGCGGTCACCCACAGGGCCGGATCACTTACTCTTGGAGGGGGGGGGGGTTCCAAAAATTTTTTAAGGGGTTAGGGGTGACAAAAACGTGTCCGCTCGAGGAACTTGAGTAAAATGAGGAACGTTTTACTTACCACCAGTGTCAACTAAATTAAGAGCTTTAAAAAAACTCCATATATATATTTTTTTTCTGACTGAGTGAGGTACATCGAATGGCCAGGGGGGGGGGGGGGGGGTTCCGGAACCCAGGAACCCCCCCCCCAGATCCGGCCCTGACCCATCCAAGTGCTAACCGCACTGGACGGTGCTTAACTTGCGACACAGTAGCGAGTGCTCCAACCACTGCGCTATCCGACTCCAGTTAGCTTGACATTTATCGTAGAGGAAATATGATGGCGCGGGAGGCAGGCCACTAACCTAGGTAATGTTCCTATAAAAACTAGCCCACATCCGTTCAGTGGCTTATGAGATAGAGCTATCAACGGACCGACCGACCGATCGACCAACCAACACTTGGCTCGTTCTGATTCCCGACTGTTTCGAGGTATTTTGAGTCTTGATTATAAAAGTTAAAGAAAAAATGTGCCAAACTGTCTTCGTAAGCGCCAAAAGTTTGTCAAATGAACAAGGAAAAGCATTTCGTCAATAAAATAATGAAACATGTCATATTCGGTGCATTTATTCATTGTATTGCCCTGTGTTATGTTTCACGTGTACAGTAAGTCCTCGGGTTACGCCGGTCTCGACTTACGTTGTTTCGTGGTTCCGACGCTCCTCCCCATAAAAATATAATAAATAATATTACGCGTCATTCCGCCTTACGCGGTTTAGCGTCGTAAGTGACGTAAACAAACGGGAGCTAGTTTCTGGCGAGCGGCGGAAGAAGACGCTTTGTTGTGATAATACGGCGGGAAAGACGGCGTCGCTTCCTACGCTGGCGTCGCTTCATACGCTCAGTCACTGTACATACGCCATTTTGGTTGTTTACGCCGTCTATCTCTCTCAGGTGTTTTATCGTTTTTTGCCCTTGGTTATGGATCCCAAACGTACGTCAGACTCTTCTGATGGTAGTGCATCAAAGAAAAGTGTTCCGACTTACTTTCCGACTTACGATACAATCGGGTTACGACGCGTCCAACGAACGGATCAACGTCGTAACTCGAGGACCCCCTGTATTGCTGCTATAAGTAGCCCACATGTCAAATTCCCTTTAGTAAAATGAGTACAAGAAATCATCTTGAGTCTTAAAACACGAACCAAACAGTCATAACCGATTATGTATCATCATCATCATCATCATCATCATCATCATCATCATCATCATCATCATCATCATCATCATCATCATCATCATCATCACATCCTCACAAACATTACTAGCAAGGCTAACAAAGGTAGCAGTACTTACTCAAGGTCAGTGATGTCGGCACAGTTGAGGGCAGTGATAGTGGCGGTGGGGCTGAGTCCTGTGGCAGTGCAGTCGATGTTGTTACTGCCGCTTGCGCTGGGGATGTTGTTCAGCTGGTGATGGCGGTGGTTGTTGTTGCGGTTGTTGCCGCGCCGCCGGGACGGTTTCTGGGTGGTTCTGGGACATAAAGTGAACAACATACATGGTTACTAATATGTAGAAACCCTATTAGTAACTCGTAGTGGTTTAGCTACTCGTGCAATAATGGTTATTAATTCGCCTGAGAAACGTCAGTAAACAGTTCAACAGGGCTTTTGATCTGCAGCCAAAACACATCGAGTAGCTGAGACTCGCCCAAACTTACGTTCTTTAACGGAGCGGCAAACGTAATAAGAATCGGCATGCTTCACATGCACAATGTGCAGTAGAAACTGTGCCATCACGCCGACAAATGGTGGCGACACAGACGCGCTTGTGTGTGTGAGGGTGTGTGTGTGTGTGTGTGTGTGTGTGTGTGTGTGTTGTGTTGTGTGCGTGTTTGGGCACCCGCGCAGGGGGAGGAGGATTATTCTGAAATTTGTGGGGGTCAAGTTTTGGGGAGGGGCGAGGGATTTGTGTGTGTCAAAACGATAACTTTCAAGAGACTCCATTTCCACAATCGGGGTTAATTCGGTGAAGTGGATAACAGTAGTCCGTTAAGCTTAGGTCTAAAGACGAACGTTTTCATTGCAATCATAGGGAAAATCGTGACGAGTCACTGATTGCGTTGATTGATTGATTTATTGTTGCTTTAGGTCCAGCGGACTCTTCCGAGCCAAATCAGGACCGGACAACCCCCGATCCGCATAAAAGATCTGCTGAAACAACCCCAGTGGGAAAATTGAATGCCCTCCACCGGCCAGTCACTTTACAATAAAGACATCCCAGGCGAGGGACGGCTGAGGGTTGACCTCAACTACGCGAACCCCCGGTTACAAAAACAAAATAGAATACAAACATCATTATAAATCATCAACAAAACGCATACATATAAAATGCCTATAGTGCTAAATAGTACAATCATAGGAAGCCCTAGTGACCACCCGGCAGAAAGCGTCCAACACTCCCAAGCTGATCCAACAGACCTCATACACAAACAAGGAGTCTTGTCCAGGAAGAGTTTTCAAGAAAAAAGGTAGGTCATTGATCTAGCGAAGAAGAAGATAGTATAGCAGAGTGAAGGACAGAGCAGGAATAGGAAAGAGTAAATGAGGAAGACAGCGACAGTGGGAATTTAAAGCACTAAATTTCCATAAAGTGGGGATACTATTTATACTGAAAACCCCCGGCACTCCACGAATCATCTCAGTCAAATCAGTTCGCAGCGTGATTTGCGATGATTTTCCACATTTAAAACATGCCCTAATTTCGACGAACTGATTTGCGAGTCATTCAGCATGGGAACCAATAAAACGCGCTTCATTGTTCACGTGATCTTGAGAAAATGGCAAAAAATTCTGAGACACGCCTGATAGGAACGTTGAGTGTGAAAGATACCTGTGAAGTACTAGAGATGGTACAGTCACTTGAATATTTATTGGATGTGTATTTTTTTTCTGAACTTGACAAGTTATATGCTACCGTGTAATGCAAACATTCTTCGTCGCTGCATTTTGACTTTCGGCGTAGCAATGGTAACAACTCTTGTGCTTTTGTTTATGCTCAGCGTCAATCTTCCCATTCAAATAATGACTCGAAATATTCACTATCATTGTGATTGCAATCAAAACGTTCGTCGCCAGACCTAGGCTTTACAGTCCAAATCTCCCCCTCTGACTCTCTCTGTCTCTGTCTCTCTTTCTCTCTCGCCATCCCCTCTCAGACCCACCCTCCTTTTATTTAAAAAAAACAACAACACAACGATAAATTCCGTGGAAAAACGTACCCATTTCAAACTAATTAATATAACTCAGTTGCATTATTAAATTCAAAACGAACGTAACATAACGGGAAAAAACAGCATCACTTACACAAATGGAAGTTAATAATACTCAATGACTACAGTATTAATGTTACAACAGAAGAAGTACCATTACCTAAGGAAAGACAGTGTCATTGTAAGATGAATGAAAGCAACTACAATCGTAAAAACCGTTTTACTTGAATGCTCAAATGCCTCAGGCGTGCTTAACTTTCGAATAGTGAGAGAGATTGTGGAGTACGATTATTAACAAATGAACACAGGCACGTAAAACACTTGTAATATTATCTTCGACAACATATACACTAATTAAATTAAAGCGACAGACTTCACAAGTAAGGAAAAGAAAAAAACAACAACTAAGTGTGTTTATTTATCTTTTTCACCAAAATGATATCACACACACACACCCACACACCCACACACCCACACACCCACACACACACCCGCACACCTACACACAAACACACCCACACGCGCGCGCGTACATACGCACGCACAAATCCTATTAAGTGAAACGAGTTAATACTTCTGCCAGTCTCGCAAACGACTTAACAATTACAGTGTAAGTGTTCGTACTATACTGGAAACCTCTGCTCAGCAGAGAAACAACATTCCGATATATTCCAAGACAAGCTAATATTTGACTTTATTTCTTTCTCTATCTCCATCCTGCCTTACCCCGAGCTCCTACCTGCACTCCCTCTCTCTCTCTCTCTCTCTCTCTCTCTCTCTCTCTCTCTCTCTCTCTCTCTCTCTCTCTCTCTCTCTCTCACCTCTTCCCGCCAACCTCCCGATTTAACGTATAAAATCTAAAAGAGTATTGTCATGTTGGAAAACATTAATATAATAAAATGATACATTATTGATGAAGATAACATGATTTTGTGAAGAGCTGGAACGTTGTGCTGGAGGATACGAAAGGTAGTGAAAATAATATGCAATCTTCTGAATAAATTGTCCGGGTCACTGACGAAATAATGTTAGTTGAAAATACTATATTACAATTGTTTAAGATTGTCTTGGCGCAAAACAGTTTGCTAAAGTTCAGGCACGAGACATAGGACACACACAAATTATAAGAAGCGCATCCATACAAGAGCTGTACACAAAAAAAAAAAAGTTTCTTCCCACCAAGCACAGTAACACTAATATACACGGATACACCATCCCTCAAGCAAAATAAGAAGAAAGTGTGACATCTTAGAAATAATCATTCAGACGACGACAGTATAAACCGAAGTACACTTTGTGCTCGCACACATTCCAAAGCACAGACTTTAAACATTGACGCTCTTGTCCTAGACAGCTACACAGACTCACACTCGGTACCTTCTCCCCCACCCCTAACCCCAATTGTGCTCATTTGTCTGGACGTCAAACGATGGTGGCCTAGTAGTAGAGCTTTGGCTTGCAAATCTGAAGGTCCCGGGTTCGAGCCCAGGCCGGGGCATTGTGTTGTGTCCTTGGGAAAGACACGTTACTCCCGTTTCCTACTCCTTCGGATGAGAGTTTAACCCGAGGTCTAGTCTGTGTCGCATACACATCATAACGGACGTTAAAGATCCTGACGCTCATGTCCTAGACGGGTGAGTGCCGGTGACAAGAACACACCCAGCATGCACCTAGGTCCCTCTCCCCCATCCCTGGCTGCCTAGGATTGTGCTCAGTTGTCTGGAGCGTTATTACGATGCGCCCAAAGGCTGCAAGTTGGCGCCTCGGGCGGCTTGAGTTAGATCCTGTATCTTTTAGCGCCTTGAGTCGCCAAGTACGGCGAAATATGTGCGCTATACAAATCCTCAATAATAATAATAATAAAAACTATGCGCATAAGGCAGCAAGCGTGTGGCTTGCGTTCGATCCTGTATGGATCGGCCAGCGCCTTGAGCAGCTCTTGAAAAGGGAAAAGAGCAATATAAGAACGTATACATAAATACATATTTTAGACATAGGAAAGCGTAAGGCATAACATACTTTAGTGTTCCAAAAGATAAAACGAAAAAAGTGTTTCATAAACAATAAAAATAATAACAATCGACCAGTACTTTGAATAATAACAAAGTGCGGTGAAATAACGATGATGATGATGATGATGATGATGATGATGATGATGATGATGATGATGATGATGATGATGATGATGATGATGATGATGATGATGATGATGATGACTTTTTTTTTCATACACTAAAACACTAAACAGCTGCCGGTTTGGTTTTTGTTGCTGTTGCGTTGTAATCAAGGGAGGCAAACAATGTCTCAAACAGCGGTCTCTCCTCTTTGTCTTTGAACTCCCCCACTCCCACCACCCTCCTTCCTCTCCCCCTCCCTTTCCCCAGTGTCTTGCTAGCGCGTTTAGTGGTGCCTTGCGTGTAGAACAAAATACTTTCCTTCTCATAAAAAATGGACTTTTTTATATGGCTAATTTACTGTGTGTACTAATACTATTTGTGAATACTTTTAAACAATTGCCATTGAGGTCGAGATCAAAAACAACAATAACAACAATTTATAAAAAGTCTCATTTACGCTAAGAGATCACAATTAATGTGTTTATACAGCCACTCATTTGTGTGTGTGTGTGTGTGTGTGTGTGTGTGTGGGTGAGTGTGCGTGTGTGTGTGTGTGTGTGTGTGTGTGTGTGCGCGCGCGTGTGTGTGTCTAACATTTGCGAAATTGGAAATTAAATGTCCTGTCCGGGCGTTCAAAAGATCGTCTGCTGTAGAAGTAAAAGGCTTATCTTTATTTGAATACAGACACTCGCAACCCACAAACAAAGAGAGGAAATGGGCTCAGTTAATAAATGCGTGCATGAACATTTGTATTTATGGTTCATTAATACATTGTATTTACAGTTCTGCGCTCACGCCGAAGACAACTTTTTACTTTTATGTATGCAATGTGAACGTTGGTCAATAAAGATGTATTGTATTGTGGTGTGTTGTATTGTATTGTGTTGTATTATATTGTATTGTATTGTTACCCTCCCATTTCTGCTTCTTCTTCTTCTTCTTCTTCTTCTTCTTCTTCTTCTTCTTCTTCTTCGTAATGTTAGAATTCTTTTGCTTTACATTTCATCGATTATATATTGACGGGAAACCGCAGGGTTATTTGTGTGTGTGTGTTTTTTTTTTTTTTGTTTCATGGATGTAGACATATAAAGTTAATAATAAGAAAAAATCGAAATCTGGCGTTGACAGTAAATCCTTAAAAAAAAAAAACAAAAAAAAAACTACCACCGACAAACCCTCTGCAAAGAATAAAATGATGGTTGTTTAGTAGCACAGTTGTTTACGGCGCAGGTTTCCTTCGTAGAAGGTCGCAGGTTCGGACCCACATAGGGCGAACTATGGTATACAGGCAGGGATAGCTCAGTCGTCAGAGCGCACGACTTGTGAACGTGGGTCTCGGGCGACGTGGGTTCGAATCCTGACTCCAGCAAACTATTTTGTGATTGCTGGATAGTAGTGGCCAGCGCTTTGAGAAGCTCTCTGAGCTTGTAAGTGCGCTATATAAGAGTAATCTCTTTCTATCTTCTTCTACGAGACTTGTCAGGTTAACGAGGGTTTACTCCTGGTACTCTGGTTTCCTCCTCCCCTTCAATAATGATATCAGTCAATCTAACCCATTTTTAAAAATATATCGATTTCCTTTCCCGTCTTCTAATAGCGGCTTTGTCTTTACACTATATGTTTGAGCGATGAATGTGTGTTTGTAGCGTGTGTAAAATATGTGAGTGTATGATAGGTACAGATCGCCGCACTTTGAGTTTAATACAGCGGCTGCGTATTGTATTATTATTATTATTATTATTATTATTATTATTATTATTATTATTATTATTATTATTATTATTATTATTATTATTATTATTATTACTATTAATGGGTGGGAGGGAGGGAGAGAGAGAGAGAGAGAGAGAGTTTTCTTCACCTCCTGTTATTCCTTTTTCAGGGAGTATATATACCAAAAACAAAAACTTGCATTATTTCTACAAGGAGAGAGACAAAGACTGAATAAAACCAAAATCCTCTGTGCGCTTTAATAATGGCGACTTCATTCGAAGGCGTGTCTCTTTGTGTAGGAAACCCAAATACAAAGTACAGAGCGAAAACTTGTGATGGTGATAGCTACAGCCACGAAATAATTATGTGGTATACTCACACTGTCTTGTGAGAGATCTTCGACGTATCGCCACTTCATAAACCTACCGGTCAATTCTGAGGACTGGCACTGAGACGAGCGGAGCATCCGAGATGGGCGGAACCATACGTCCCCTTTTATGACAAGACTAGGTCTCATACTAGGTCACCTGATCCTGCTGACGAGGCCGTACGCTAACAGACCGTCGTAGCTCAGTGTAAATTTAGGTCCCTACCATTGTTCCCTGGGATGGTTCCCGTCACCCGCACTAAGACATACGGCCAACGTGCATTCGCTTACTCCGCACCTAAGCAGTGGAATTCCCTTCCCTCCCATATCCGCAACATACAATCAACACAAGCATTCAAAAAGGCCCTCAAAACCCACCTCTTCAAACTGCATTATTCAGACTGATTTGTATCCCGCTGCCATTCTCTCCTCTTTTGTCTCTGTCTGATCTGTAAGTGTGTACACGGCGGTAAATATTTATACTGTTTTTCTTCCTGGGCCTAACCGGTGTAGCAGGCCAGATTATACCCCGCCTCAAGTATACCCAGGGTATAAACTGGCCTAGCCCAGACTATGCCCCCGTATAAACTGGCCTAGCCCAGACTATACCCCTGGGTATTATCTGGCCTAGGCTCGTTTAGCCCTCTCCTGCCCATTATAACCCCCCCCCTCCCTCCCACTACGGAAGACCTTATCCTTCACGTTACTCTTTAATTTATGTGTTGTAATTGTTCTGATGCACTCAGATAGATAGATAGACAGACGGACAGATAGATAGATAGATAGATAGATAGATAGATAGATAGATAGATAGATAGATAGATAGATAGATAGATAGATAGATAGATAGATAGATAGATAGATAGATAGATAGATAGATAGATAGATAGATAGATAGATAGATAGGGTTAGGGTTAGGGTTTGTTAAGTTGTTTTTTTTACACGCAAGATAAAGGCTGTTAGCTGAGTTCACTCAGGATTTTTTTTTTTACAAGCAAGCAAAAGGCTGTTACTTGAGAGTTGGTCACGCAAACGGTCATGTACAACAAACCCATGAGTGAAATCTCTTTAGGTGGGGGTATATTCCGGGCGCGAGGGGTATGACCTGGCCTAGGCTGAACTATACCCAGGGGGTTAAACCCGCCTAGGCTACATTATACCCAGGGTATAAAGTAGCCAGGGGTATATTCCGGCCTGTTACACCGGGCATATAAATAGCTGTGAATAGGTTTTTGCTATTCTATTTATGTCTTTTTTGTCATTTGTGTACATTGTTGTAAATAGTCTATTTCTGTCTTTTTTGTCATTTGTGTACATAGTTGTAAATAGTTTGTACCTTTATTGTTCCGTCTTTTGGTGTATTGTAGCAAAAGCGATGTTTTATCGTGTGCATGTATTTATATGTAATGACTATGCAAAGCGTGATGACTCTGATCATAGGCTGGAGTACCCGCTATATAAAAATCCGTTGTTATTATTATTATTATTTATGGTGTTTTTCCCCTTGTCTGCCGTCTAGCTGGTGGTGTAGACATCAAACTTCATTGTTCATTTGAGTTGTTTTTTTTCAAAAGGTCGACCCCATGAGTTCTTACTTCACCTCTCTTCTTTCCCTTCTATAAAATTCTTCTTTCTTTTCTTCTTCTTTTTTGTTTTCTTTTCTTTGGTTTTGCCTGAACTTCTTGTCTAGTTTTTTTTTTTTTCCCAAGCTTTACACCTACCTGCGCAATGAAGCTCCGGCCCACAGTTGGAGCCGTAAATGAATTATGTTCCGTCAGTCACGTTCTCTTATCGCATGTCTAGACCAATTTGTGTGCGCAACGGGAGCAGAGAGAGCTAAAATGTCAGCCACGAAAGCACCATGGAGAAAGAAGGGCAACATCTTTTTGTAACAAAAACATTAAATGATGAAAAAAGAGGTAATAGGAAGAAGAAGAAGAAGCAGAAGAAGAAGACGAAGACGAAGACGAAGACGAAGAAGAAGAAGAAGAAGAAGAAGAAGAAGAAGAAGAAGAAGAAGAGGCAGAAGAAGAAGAAGAAGAAGAGGAAGAAGAAGAAGAAGAAGAAGAAGAAGAAGAGGCAGAAGAAGAAGAAGAAGAAGAAGAAGAAGAAGAAGAAGAAGAAGAACTAATGATATAAAGAGGACAAATGCGAAGGAGAACATACTACGGAAGGAAAACTAGAGGTGAAAAGGAAGGAAGAGGGGGAAGGAAGGAGGTTGCGTGAAAGAAAGGAAGAAGATGATTATGTAAATAAAATGATGATTTATTAATAAAAAGAAGTGGATGTGCTGGAGGAAGAGGAGAGCAAGAAGTAGAGGATACAGAACAATGGCGAGGAGGTCCGTAAGGAAAGAGAACCAACAGCAAAGGAGGAAACAAGAATAACACTGGGAGGAAAGCGGCGGTGAACTGGCACATAATCTTATCTTCTTCCTCTCTAGCTTTCACCCTCATAATTTTCTTGTCCTTCTTCTTGATTTTCTTGTTGTTGTTCTTGTTCTTTTTCTTCTCCTCTCTCTCTTTCTCTCTCTCTCTTTTTCTCTTCCCCCCTTCCCCCGACACACACACACCCCTATTACGTCTTTAGCTTTTTTCATCACTCACATCATCAACATTTATCGCCATTTCCGCTCTGAGCTCCAGACAGCCTTCTTGTAGCACTGTCGTTTCTTTCCTTATCGGAACAGAAAGCCAATGGAAACATCATTGTCGTTTATTTATAATTCTTGAACTCGTTATCAACCGTGGTCTATAAAAGACCTGTATCACTTCATTCCATTTCTGCGCTCAGTTCCGCGGCACGCTGTTCTGTTGTAGCTGTTTAGTTAGCAAAGGTGAACAGGCGTCTTGTGTGAAAGTGATCAATAGTAGCTTTGGGCGTTTCCTATAAAGTGTGTATTATCAATTCTATCATAGACTGACAACAGCAGCGGCAACGCGTCAATGACACAGCACAGCAATATTAAGTATCAGAGGTCTTTGAATTCTACAGCTTGCTGAGACTATTTGGCGGGGTAGGTGTACTTTAATGTGCAGAAGTTCGTAGGGTTTGTGAAGCGTTGTATAAGTTGTTAATGAATGTCCTTGATTTTAAGTCAGTCATGGGCAAACATGCAGGTTGTTGTACCAAGCGTCAAAATCAGAACCAGAGTTGATAGAAACTTAGTAATTCTGTGCGAGGGCGAGAGAGAGAGAGACAGACAGACAGACAGAGAAAGAGAGACAGAGAGAGAGAGAGAGAGAGAGAGAGAGAGAGAGAGAGAGAGAGAGAGAGAGAGAGAGAGAGAATGAACTATAAAAGAATCACAAATAATTTACTTTATTTTCAGAGAGTTGATCAATGAACGAATTAGTCCTATAAATAAGATCAAAGAGAGTGCCATTTAGTTATAAATAAACCGGGCAAGTCACGATTTTCCCCGTATAGCTTAAACATTCTTTTTTTTTTTTTCAAACCTGTGCACGTGCGCAGTTTTGAGAAGGAAATAAACACTTTGTGCTAGATGGAGACAACAGATAAATCATGAGGTCACTCCATCCTTGCTTTTAGCCAGGTATGAACTCTTGCTGACTCGTGGCAGGCGAAAAAGCTTTCGTTCACCGTCCTTTTCACTTCCCTCTCCATGGCTTGTCCATTCCTTCCTTCCTCTCTCTCTCTCTCTCTCTCTCTCTCTCTCTCTCTCTCTCTCTCTCTCTCTCTCTCTCTCTCTCTCTCTCTCTCTCTCTCTCTCTCTCTCTCCCCGTTCACCGTCTTTTTCATTTCCCTCTCCCTGGCTTGTCCATCCCCTCTCTCTCTCTCTCTCTCTCTCTCTCTCTCTCTCTCTCTCTCTCTCCCTCTCCTTTAACTATTGTTTTCAATCAATTTGGAACCAATCATGCATCAGCATACTCAATGTGAAATCTCTTTTCCATTAACTCTGACCCCTTCCCCCATCCGCGAACACCTTTGAGAGAGAGAGAGAGAGAGAGAGAGAGAGAGAGAGAGAGAAATGGGGGAGGGGGGGAGCGGATGAGGGGTGGTGGCGGCATACAGACAGAGAACACCTCGCTTTAAGAGAACGATGTTCGGCAACGTTACTCCTTAAAAAATAAAGCACCAGTTTTTATAGTCAAAGGTAACACATACTGTGCCGTCGATCAGCATCCTTCGCTTGGGAATTAGGCATATCTCTGCTAATGGAACACAGTAAAGAGTGTCCAATGATCCAATAACATAAGTCTACCAGTGCATAGACCATATAACGTAATAAAGATATATACGGGATTCTCTGTTTTAGGTCACAGTTGGCACATGAACTTAGCTGCAAGGTTCTCTCATAACAGGCTATCTGAGACTGACTTGAAAGATCAATGTAACATCTACTCAAACAATACACTGACTCAGTTTGCGTCTCTCTCTCTCTCACGCACACACACACACACATAGTCTATATATCTATAATAAACAATTGAGGTATACAATATAAATTCGTGAATTACCCATTCTCTGTTTCTTCACTCGTTGAAGTAAAACATATAAGCACCGTTTATAGTTAAACTCGTAAAGTTCACAAGATTTCTTCTTCTTCTTCTTCTTCTTCTTCTTCTTCTTCTTCATTTGAGCTACACGGAATTGAAGCCAGTATGCCAAATTTTTGTGTGAGCGCAGCAGTGTTTTGTTGATATACATTATCATTTGCCCCCGTGGCTTTTTCAATTTTTCGCTCCTTATTGACTGCTGTACGGCGCTAGTCATTATGAGAGACTTTACTATCAATTTTATTATATATATTGTGCACACTTCATTGTCTGTTATTGTTGTTGAGTTGAAAGTTTCAACAGTTTGACTTGTGATACGTCATGTGGGAATCTGAGGCAATTCTGTGCTGATTCCAGTTGATATAATAATCAGAGACGTATCTGAGTGGCATAATTTGAGTTTGTGTGTGCCTGTGGGTAGTGTGTGTGTGTATGTATGTATGTATGTATGTATGTATGTATGTATGTATGTATGTATGTATGTATGTATGTATGTATGTATGTATGTATATGTATGTATTTAGGTATGTATGTATGTAGGTATGTATGTGCGTGTCTGTCCCCTACGCTCGTGTGCTGTTTCTGGTGATTTACTGATCCGCGATCCAAAATGACATTTAAAAAAGAAAGAGGAATGTCGTTAACGGTTCGAATGACATCACAAGCAAGAAGGTGGAGATTCTTTCTGCAATGTGAACAGCATCACTGCCAAAATGAACAGAGTGCGGAATTTTTACAGCACCAGGTCTAAAACAGTTAATTGCCGAACGCGTTACCTTATAGCACCAGGTTTACAGTGAGAAGATCCAAACAGCAACCCGATTAGTTCTGGCAAAATGGTATACACAACAGATTGTTCCCGTGTTGCCCATTATCTAGCTTCGCTCCTGCAGCTCTTGTTGTCAAATAAATCTATCTCGCGCATCTTCAGGATGTAGACGACAGCTTTTCAACCGTCAACAGTCTCAGCTATGCATACTTCGCAATACCACTGGATCTAACCCGTACGGTATGGGAGAAGTCAACTAAATCCTTTCGCAATAATTACTGACAACTCACCTGCAAAGAGCATCGAAAAGAGATTAATCACTAACAGGTTCGCGAAGTTCGCAGTCATGAATCTACAACAGAGATACACGCGAGCTGAACTATGGGAGGCAACACTGTCTACACAACACGCTTCATCATTGTTACGCGATTGCTTCCCTTGCACCGAACTGGGCTGCGTCGCCAAGACGATCTCTCTCTCTCTCTCTCTCTCTCTCTCTCTCTCTCTCTCTCTCTCTCTCTCTCTCTCCCCCCCCTCTCTCTCTCTCTCTCTCTCTCTCTCTCTCTCTCTCCTCTCTCGTCTCTCTCTCTCTCTCTCTCTCTCTCTCTCTCTCTCTCTCTCTCTCTCTCTCTCTCTCTCGCTCTCTCTCTGGGACGCTAAAGTAGTCTCCACTAATTTTATGAGTAAAACGGCACCGTATGGTCAACAATTACTTGGTGTTATTTCAGTTGGGAACAACTAAATGTGAAGAAAGACAGCCAAACGCCTCTAAACATTTTAGCACATTTTAAGTTTTCTTAGAACTACGACCAGTTTTCCTATCCCGAAACATAATTAACCATAATTAATTATCTTACTAATAATTGCTCCCTGCAGCTGTTTACATGTTGCCATTAAACATGGCAACCGCGCAAGCTTCTAGATCATGTTTATGTTAAAAGTAAATGTAAAAAAATAGAACTGAAGTTGTTTTGATTCCTAATGAGGGCAAAATTCAGTAATTAATTAGCCTAATAAAAGTAAAAGGAGTCGGACATTGAACTTTGAGAGAGAGAGAGAGAGAGAGAGAGAGAGAGAGAGAGAGAGGGGGAGAGAGAGGGAGAGAGAGAGAGAGAGCAATGGCTGTGAAGATGAAACGTTACGCTCAAGTTCTTAGGAGAATGGCCACTAAATGAGTTAATTAAATACGATTTCTTTCCTACCTCAGTCTCAAGCACAAGCAGACTGGAGGGGAAAGGGAACCGGTAGATTCAGCAAGGAATGTTAGCGTTGGTAGCATGAAGGATGTGAGTAGAGTTTCACTAGGAGGTTTGGGGATGGAGGTGAGGGTCGAGGTGGTTGTGTGTGGTAGGGGATGGGGGGTGGGGGGGTTAGAAGTACCACAAGTGGGCAGTATGGAAAAACTGGACCAAGGGCAGACAAGCCACCGTTAATTAACGGGTTATTAGTCGCGTAAGTGAAGCAAGTAAAGTCGCTCTCCCTGGCTCCAGGCACTAATTAATTACTTACAAGTACCGAGGTGCGAGATTGGTCCAGACTGTGAAGCCCTATTACAGAATGTCTGATGCTCCTTGCGACTTATGTTGTAGGCCAACACTAAATACTGAATTGAGAGTATGCTCAGCAGGTTCAGATACTCGGCGTGAAGTAAAGTAAGCCTACTGTGGTAAGTACTGGAGTTTGAGATTTTTAGAGTTCGCAAGAGACGTGTTACAGTAATTATTAGATATCAGTGTTTTAGATCCTAAAAAATGTGAGGTTATTCATGCCTCCGGATGCAAAATGTAACGGGTATTCATACCTCCAGCTGGATTTTCAAAGGGTACACCCATTCGCAAGTACTTTGTTGTTTTTGCTTCATTAAGTTGTATGCAAATTTATTGACATCATGACATATGATATTGTGACAGTGTCTAGTGTGTTGTGAAGCAGATTGTTCTTGATTTAATAAAATATTGAAATATCCAAGATGAAAATATTGTTTCATGTACATGCCTACTGTTTAGTGTCCACAACAACAGAGAGAGAGAGAGAGAGAGAGAGAGAGAGAGAGAGAGAGAGAGAGAGAGAGAGAGAGAGAGAGAGAGCGAGAGAGAGAGAGATATGCTCTCTTCACAAAATTAGTACAAAATTAGGTAATACATGTGTAACAATTTTAACATTTTAACTGTCATTTATTATGTACTGTGTTCATCACTTCGTGCTTGTTAATTGCATAAGTAAGGCTGCAACAACTTTAATTTGTCATTTTGAAATCACAGAAAATGATGCAACAACGGTTACATTAATCAGCTCCAGACTCATCACATGCTATTCATAACTGAATTAAAACACATTCTAAACTCCCATACAGAAGCTCAGACAGTGTCTTGGTTTCAATCATGCTCACCCTACCCTTGACAGCAAAGAAAATCGGATTTAATATAATTATCTTATGCCTAATGCGAAAGAGTGGCCAATACTATGACTATCAAGCTAAATGATCGACACGACGATTGTGGTTACTTACCAGGAAGAAGAAGAAACGATGCTGAACAAGTGTTCCATTTTCAGCACATTTTGATACGGTTCCTGTCACGGCGGAACACTTGTTCAGCATCATGTAGCAGGTCTGTGTCCAGGTGCCTTGAAACACTCTTGATAGCCATTTTCTTAGTCAATCTTTAGACAGCCAACCTGTTTTTCTTTGAGTTTTTTTTTTTTACTCGGTTCTGTTCACTGAACCCGAAGTAGAGTTTCTTCCCTTGCGGACACGTCATGATCGGTCGTCTGCTACGGAAGATAATACGGAATCTCAGAACAGACAACTTCAAAAAATGCGGGACCTACGTAAGTACATTGCGCAAGTTGCGATAGCCTCTATGACCGTATCTCCGCTGATAAACATCTTTACGTTTTCAGACCTCTTCCAAGAAAAACCATCACGTGATCATACCCCCTCTCTAGCACTCTTTTACGTGATTGTGGACGGCAAAAGGTATAATACCTCCAAATGTACGTGATCTAAAACACTGATCAATTATCTATATATGAATCTTCCATATATTAAATAGTTTGCGTATTCTACACTGTTGGACTTGGTTAATTGTTGAACGGTATATCATATTTGGGAATTAAAAACGGTCAATGTGCTGAAACATGTCTTGCATGCGCCGCCTAAAACATTATTAAAGAAAGTACAAATGGAAACACCAAAACAAGAGATTTGTTAAATTACTGATACTTATTGCGATTATTAATGTAAAGCTTTGTCAAGACGCAGGTCGTTCTAGTATCCAATATAATTTATGATGTAGGTATTAGTATAAATACCATAACCTAAAGGATATTTCACCGCATTTTACCATTTAATCGTTGCTGACTGTGTGACTGAGGTATAATATTATGGCTGAGTGACTGAGGTATACTAATATTATGGCTGTGTGACTGAGGTATACTAATATTATGGCTGTGTGACTGAGGTATACTAATATTATGGCTGTGTGACTGAGGTATAATAATATTATGGCTGTGTGACAGGTATAATAATATTATGGCTGTGTGACTGAGGTATAATAATATTATTAGGGCTGTGTGACAGGTATAATAATATTATGGCTGTGTGACAGGTATAATAATATTATGGCTGTGTGACTGAGGTATAATAATATTATGGCTGTGTGACTGAGGTATAATAATATTATAGCTGTGTGACTGAGGTATAATAATATTATGGCTGTGTGACTGAGGTATAATAATATTATGGCTGTGTGACTGAGGTATAATAATATTATGGCTGTGTGACTGAGGTATAATAATATTATGGCTGTGTGACTGAGGTATAATAATATTATGGCTGTGTGACTGAGGTATAATAATATTATGGCTGTGTGACTGAGGTATAATAATATTATGGCTGTGTGACTGAGGTATAATAATATTATGGCTGTGTGACTGAGGTATAATAATATTATGGCTGTGTGACTGAGGTATAATAATATTATGGCTGTGTGACTGAGGTATAATAATATTATGGCTGTGTGACTGAGGTATAATAATATTATGGCTGTGTGACTGAGGTATAATAATATTATGGCTGTGTGACTGAGGTATAATAATATTATGGCTGTGTGACTGAGGTATAATAATATTATGGCTGTGTGACTGAGGTATAATAATATTATGGCTGTGTGACTGAGGTATAATAATATTATGGCTGTGTGACTGAGGTATAATAATATTATGGCTGTGTGACTGAGGTATAATAATATTATGGCTGTGTGACTGAGGTATAATAATATTATGGCTGTGTGACTGAGGTATAATAATATTATGGCTGTGTGACTGGAGGTATAATAATATTATGGCTGTGTGACTGAGGTATAATAATATTATGGCTGTGTGACTGAGGTATAATAATATTATGGCTGTGTGACTGAGGTATAATAATATTATGGCTGTGTGACTGAGGTATAATAATATTATGGCTGTGTGACTGAGGTATAATAATATTATGGCTGTGTGACTGAGGTATAATAATATTATGGCTGTGTGACTGAGGTATAATAATATTATGGCTGTGTGACTGAGGTATAATAATATTATGGCAAAGAAGAAGACGACGACGACCAGGACGACGACATTACATTACATGACATGATTATTGCTTTAGGTCAGGACGACGACGAAGACGAAGAAGAAGAAGAAGAAGAAGAAGAAGAAGAAGAAGAAGAAAGAAGAAGAAGAAGAAGAAGAAGAAGACAGAAAGAAATACAGGTAGAAAGAACAGAAGGCACAAGTGAAAAACCACCTGTGTGAAGGATGATGATCATAATGATGATTATGACCATGATGATGAAGGAGGAGAAGAATGATGATGATGATGATGATAATAATGATGATGATGATGATGATGATGATGATGATGATGATGATGATGATGATGATGATGATGATGATGATGATGGTGGTGGTGGTGGTGGTGGTGGTGGTGAAGAAGAAGAAGAAGAAGAAGAAGAAGAAGAAGAAGAAGAAGAAGAAGAAGAAGAAGAAGAAAGAAAGAAAGAAAGAAAGAAAGAAAGAAAGAAAGAAAGAAAGAAAGAAAGAAAGAAAGACAGAAAGAAAGAAAGAAAGGTAGAAAGATGGAACAGAAGGTACAGGTGAAAAACCACCTGTGGAATGTTTGGCATAAAGGACATAAGAAACTGGACTAAAGTGAACAATGACAACAAGCTGTGAAGTTCTTTGCTGTGCTCGCTGTGAATGGAAGGCGCGAACAGGTTCCAGCATGGAGACTGGCGTCAAACAATACACGCATCTGGTCGCTATTTCTTCCATTGAATGCTTGTACTTTGCTGGCTTTTTTTTTCCATCATCTTCTACTTCTCCCTTCATTTTTAAAAAATACCTTTAACTTTTCCTTCTTCTTAATGAATTGTGAATAATTATAACAGTAGCAGAACACAACTCGTTACAACCAGCCCTTGGGCACCTCCCAAGTGTTCTTCGTCTTGTTCTAAAGTTCTAGTTGTACGTTCTAGGCCTTGGAGTCATTTAATTCTCTTTCTATGATTTTCATGTGTTTTGTGTTTCCATATCATTCTATTCTTTCTCGTATGCATGACTCCTGGTAATTAATTGATTTAGAGGGGGTTTTGTGTTTTTTTTTGGGTGGGAGGGGGAGGGAGTTTTTTTTTTTCATTGTCTCTCGATCGTTCTTTCTCTTCCTCTTGTTTCCTTCTTATATTTTTTTCTTTTAAATCTCAATTTAGAATCAATAAAGATTTTGATTCAGACTTAAAGCGTTTAGCAAAGCATGCTTTAATTCACTCCATCCACCCCGATGCAACCACCACCCTTCCCTTTCCCCTGCACCCGTCTCTGTGTGTTTCTCCTTTATTTATTTATTTATTTATTTATTATTGTCCTTCTTGTTCTTGTTCTTCTATTCTTTCTCCTTTTTCTACTGCTTCTCCTCCTCCTCCTCCTCCTCCTCTCTCTCTCTCTCTCTCTGTTTCCTATGTATTTATTTATTTATTTATTATTGTTCTTCTTCTTCTTGTTTTTCTACTCTTCTTCTTCTTCTTCTTCTTCTTCTTCTCTTCTTCTTCTTCTTCTTCTTCTTCTTCTCTTCTTCTCTCTATTTGGCTCGGAAGAGTCCGCTGGACCTAAAGCAACAATAAATCAATCAATCAATCTTCTCTCTATCTCTCTCCTTCCACCACCTCCCATCACCTTCTCTCCCTCTCTTTCTCTGACACGAGACAAGCATCAGTGGTGAGCTTAAGAGTAGACACAAAACCCGTGGAAGGTAGGGACAATCGGCTTACAGGTCTGAAACCAGCAGACCGCCCGCAAGCAACTAAGTACTCTTGTATCCACATGATGCCGAATAAGGTCTTTACTCACAATCGGCGACTCTTAATCATACCCTTTCACCTCCCCCCCCCTTACCTCACTACTCACGAAGCCAAAGTTCCTTACTGTCCGAGTCAGATTCAGAATTTGCATTGTCCATGGAATACTACAGATATTAGTGAGTCGGTGCTTCATTAACCCACTAAACTATTATCATGTTCAGGCGGACTCTCTGGACCTCAGAAACCGACGAAGTAACTTATACTAGAGTGTACACTCTCCACTGTTCACCCGCTGAGGGGTTCTTACTTTCTTGTGATTCAACCTTCTACATTATTAGGTATGATTTCCCAAAGGGTTAAGAGACTAGCAGACTGCGTGCCAAGTCCTGGAGTAAAGCTGTTCATTTTCCATCTCTTCCGAGGGCTAACGTTCAGATCCTTCTTCATTGGTGAAGTTTGACGATGAGGTGCTAAAAATGTGGTTTTAGCCTACTTACCGACGTAACTGCTGAAGCATAGCATTGCATAGCATAGCATAGAATAGCACGTTACAGCAAACAGGTTTAAAAACCTTTAGCCTAGTGTCCGAGAAGAAAGAAGCTAGCAAATTGCACGCCAGCTGCCTACGATTAGTTTGGAAGGGTCGTCATCGTCCGCTTACTAATCAACTCAATCTCCAGCCTCTTCCTCATCCGCTGCATCACCATTGTCGTCTTCGTCGTCGTTCTTTTTGTAATAAAAATTCCTACCACCGTTGCTGTTAACACAAGAAGAAGAAGAAGAAGACCACTTCTTTTCACCCTTTCTAATTCCAACTACAGGTTTATTTTGCACAAAAGCCGATCCCGTTCGTTCTAAGTCCTGTACAGGACACAGGCGGACAAACTTCAGGTCGTGGCAAGAAACCACACACACGCTCACACACACACACACACACCCACACACACACACACACACGCAGACACAAACACACATATATACATACACAAATAATGTAGGAAATGTGGGCAGTGAGAGCTCACCGAATAGTTATCTCGTCAGCAAAAATATAACTCGCCAAACTCCATCCTAACTCACAGCAACTCAATCGCACAGCCATGTTCAGGACTAGCATGCAGACTCTCTACCATTTTACACCAACATAACGAAGAACTTAGCAGAGACTCGCCGATGTGTACTGGTGCCTCTCCACTCAATTTAGCTTCTCAGTGTGGGGAGCCGGCAAAATGAACCAGCTGAGCTAGCACATTCCACAGTGACACAAACCCTTTCATACACTTATTGACCACCAGCACTGACTTCACATTAGGAGTGGTCCACGACTGGCAGACTGATTCGCCTCAGAAATGTTCACATCTATAAAAATACTAAATCGCTCCAGAAATCGCTTTTTGTCTAATTTGCATACTGAACGATTTCCTAACCTGCCGTAATTTGCATATCGAATCGTTTCAGAACAAGCGTGCAGCAACCAGCATACTAACTGATTTTCCATATCTGGCACAACCGGTTTGTGTATATGGTTTGACAACTTGCCATAATCAATTTCTTATACCCGGTAAAAACGGTCTGCTCTGGCGACATTTTTAAATCTATATACAGTGAAGAAGTTTGGAAACTTCTCATGATATAGGTAATCTGTACATATGACATTGATGCCCCAGGAAACTTTCTATATATGATTCATGTAAGAACCGTTCCAGATCTCGCAGACAAATCGTTTTTGGTGTTATATTAGAGGATCCAGGACATAATTAAATTCAATTTCAGTTCAAAATGTTTATTTTAACGTCTGTTCATATTCATATGATTTTGTATTATATTATTATATTAATTTATTTATGGAATCGTTTTTATATAGCGCTTTCCCAGCTCTAAAGCTGCTCAGGGCGCTGGTTGATACAGGATCTAACTCAAGCCGCTTACTTGCAACCTTTGGGCGCATAGTCTAACGCCCAGTAGACTGAGCACAATCATGAGCGACTGGTGATAGGGAGAAGGGACCTAGTGCACTCACCCGTCTAGGACATGAGCGTCAGAATCTTAAAAGTTCTTGCGATAGAGTGCGTGTGTACTCAGACAAGACCAGCTCTGTTTATACTCTCATCGGAATTAGTCTTCCTCACGCATGGACACACAAACAATTTACATATAACAACAAGCTAATGGTTTTAAAGTTGAACTCTAAAAACTACAGACAGTAACAATACTACACAAGTGTAGCAACTGCAGACATGTAAATAAATGATTGCCCCCACCAGAAATGCACCATTTGCACAGGCCGCGGTGAAGGTGCCAGTCTTTGTGAACGGAGAGTGAAGAGGAACTTTAAAGGAGGAAGGGAGCAAACGGCGAACAAAAGAAACATTACGCTGGGGAGAAGAAAAATGAAAGAAAGATGAATCGTTTGAACCATCCATCATGTTTTAACAACGCTCAAACTATTTACACCCATGGCTCATGGCGTTACCTGTCTCGACTCACAATTTTAATAAAAAAACTCATCATTCTTCTGCCACGCCCGTCACGCCCAACAACGCTTAAATCAGTATCTTCAATTCATCTTCGCATCCTTCAACACCTAAGTTACATCTTTGAAAGCAAGAATCAAAACAACACTTACACAACATACATTTATGTCCCCAGCTGCACATTCCTAGCCCGCTTCATAAAGACCATCCTATACTGCTCACACCCCTTATGATGATGATGATGATGATGATGATGATGATGATGATGATGATGATGATGATGATGATGATGATGATTGATAATAATGATGATGACGATGACGACGATGATCATGATGATGACGATGATGATAACGAGGAGGAGGAGGAAGAATAATGTGTGCTTTTGCTGATTATCACGGCGACACCGACATTAACAAACTAATGCATGTTCTCACACACAAACAAGCTTTGCCCTGACTTACAAGCGGTTTTCAAGCCCGTTTCCGTGCTTGATGGCGTTGGAAAGCCGTGTCAAAGACATTGAAAGGAAATAAAAAATAAGTGATGCACGCAGGTAAAATTTATTGTCTGAAGTTCCGCTCTCTCGCTTCTCCTCTATTCAACCGTGTTCTCGCCTTAATGACGGCGACAGGAAGCGAGTCTGGTTAAGTCATCGGCACGAGACTCAGTAACGAAACTACTTCTTGCAAGTGATGCGAAGGGGGAAGGGGAGGAGGGAGAGAGAGAGAGTAAAGTCCAGGAAACAGGCCCCACAGAGAGAGAGAGAGAGAGAGAGAGAGAGAGAGAGAGAGAGAGAGAGAGAGAGAGAGAGAGAGAGAGAGAGAGAGAGAGAGAGAGAGAGAGAGAGAGAGAGAGAACAAAGTCCAGGAAACAAGCCCCAAACCTTCCATCAGCTCAGACTCTTTTTGTAGGAAAACGTATTGAGAGGAGAGTCGTATTTGAGACAGACAACCGCCTTACCACGGAAGTATATACTGTCAACTTTTGATGGAAAAACTTAATTGGGGACACTGCATGAGTCGTTAGTTCATTTTTTTTTGTCTTAATTTGGTGTGTGATGGTTAACAGATGACTGCAAAGCACTGTCTCAATATTACGCTAAGCTTTATGAACAACTTGTGTACACTACCAGACTGTTTTTCATTAAACGACAATGAACTGTTGGACTGGAAGTTTAGGCGACAAGCTATAGATCTACATTAATTTCATGGCAATGCACCAATAACGGGTCCGTACACACACAAAAAGTCAACGTCATAGGGACCACCAACGTTTTTGAAACGATGATGCAGACCAAACTATATGACAACCCATAATACAATAATAATAATAATAATAATAATAATAATAATAATAATAATAATAATAATAATAATAATAATAATAATAATACAGGACGCTATCCAGGCTTTTGTTTTCAATGGAACTCAAAGCGCGGCGATCTGAAGAGATGGCTATTACAGAAGGCGGAAGAGAAATCAATGTTTATTTTTAAAATTAAGATTGACTGCATCCATTACCATGATTGAATATAACAAAAAATAGAGAGGCACGGTGGTCTAATGGTAGTGCTTTGGCTTGCGGATCTGAAGGTCCCGGGTTCGAGCCCTGGCGGGGCCATTGTGCCATTGGTGACAAGAACACACCCAGCATGCACTTGGTCCTTCTCCCTCATCCCTGGCTGCCCAGGAAACAGGATTGTGCTCAGTTGTCCGGGCGTCAAAGGCTGCGGTGGGCGTCTCGGGCGGTTTGAGTTAGATCCTGTAGCGGCTCTTGAGTTGGTAAAGCGCTATATAAAAATGGATTAAATAATAAAATAATTAATAAATAATCAAATGCTGCGAGAAAAGGAAAAGAGCGACTTCCAACAACATTTAAGAATGATTTCTCTCTCTCTCTCTTCTCTCTCTCTCTCTCTCTCTCTCTCTCTCTCTCTCTCTCTCTCTCTCTCTCTCTCTCTCTCTCTCTCTCTCTCTCTCATTGGTTAAACTATTGTGTGTTAAGACGTGCACTCAAGTACTGGAGGTGAGGTTAAACGGTTCGTGCGCACAAAAAGCTGGCGCACAAGACACCACCAAAATAATTTACGAGTGTCAAGAGAGCTAGACAGTTGTTTGTCTGATACATTCCTCCATTTTTATCCCATCGTACATGGGTGGTAAGGGGAGTTTGGGGATATCTACGTTCATGTAATACCACCCAATCTTAGCTTACAACTCAGTTGTATACAACACACGTCTTATATACCTGTTCTAGTCTCTTATATTCGCTCATTTTCTTATGGACGTCCTATTAATTTAGCAGCGAGATAAGGTAGATGATATGAGTACAGCCCTAACAAAGCTAGCTAGAGAAAATAACAGTAGCTTCTCACGCATGTAAACTGTCCACACCGATCTCTCTCTACGTGCCACGGTCATGCTTTAATTCCCCACACTGCTTAGCTGAGACTAGTGGAGGCTTACGTTCACCTCTGTAGGTACTCTGCTAGTTTTATCTACGCTACGTGGCGTTTTGTCCCCCGTTGGTGTGCCGGGGGTTTCAGTATAAATAGTATCCCCACTTTCTGGAAATTTAGTGCTTTAAATTCCCACTGTCGCTGTCTTTCTCATTTGCTCTTTCTCATTCCTGCTCTGTTCTATCAATCTGCTCTACTTTCGTCTTCTTCGCTAGACCAGTCTCCTACCTTTTTTCTTGAAAACTCTTCCGGGAAAGGACTCCTTGTTTGTGTATGAGGTCTGTTGGATCAGCTTGGGAATATTGGACGCTTTCTGCCAGGTGGTCACTAGGGCTTCCTATGATGTTATTATTTAGCAATGTAGGCATTTTATATGTATGTGTTTTGTTAATAATTTATAATGATGTTTGTATTCTATTTTGTTTTTGTAAACGGGGGTTCGATAAGTTGGGGTGAAGCCTCAGCCGTCCCCTGCGTGGGATGTCTTTATTGTAAAGTGACTGGCTGGTGGAGGGCCTTCAGTTTTCCCACTAGGGTTGTTTCAGCAGATCTTTTATGCGGATTGGGGGTTGTCCGGTCCTGATTTGGCTCGGAAGAGTCCGCTGGACCTAAAGCAACAATTATGTAATGTAATGTAACGTGGCGTTTTTCTCGTTTCGTCCTATACGCATCACGTCGTGCCTGAAAACGTAAAACACGATTTTACTACCTGTCGTCGTTCTCTGAGGGAGGGAGAGGGGGAGGGTGGGGGTTTGAAATATACATACGTGCGTGTATGCGTGAGAGACAGAGAGGACGTGTAACTGATGCAATTACCTGACTGTACCTGTTTGTGCTTACAATTCTTCTCCCTCACATACACACTCCATCCTCTCTCCTCCTCTCTCTCTCTCTCTCTCTCTCTCTCTCTCTCTCTCTCTCTCTCTCTCTCTCTCTCTCGGAAAACAGGTCGGAATCACCTGTGCAGTGTTTTGGCAAGTTTGGCAGACCTGTTGACGAAAGTTTCCCCACCTGAGAAAATAATCGAATGATGCAAGCATCCCTTAACCTTTTTCTTACCTTTGGGAATAGATGAGGGATGGTAAATTTAAAATAATTTTAAAAATAATAAAAAGACTAGAGAAAAACGTTAAAGATTATTTTAAGTTTATATTACCTCATTATTTTTAACCTTCTGGTGATAGACTTGTTTCACGAAGGTGTACCACCAATAAAAAGTCAATTCCTAGGAGTAATTCGTTCTCTTCAGGGCTGCCTGTAAAATCGTAAGAAAGTTAAGAAAATACTATAAAACACACCAGCTTCTAAACCTACAGGGATGGAAAAAAAAACAGCAAAAAACGTACAAGGAATCAGCCAAACGGCTTGCTCTATCCACGAATACACAATGCATTTGGGTATTCAAACTCAAAGACATACCCCCCCCCCCCCCCACATAAATGGAGATGAAAAATTCAAATGCAAGAAAATGAAGGATAAATATTGTTCATGGAAATTTGACAACTGACGTTCAAGTCTAAAAGCGAACATATCTTTGCTCCTAAAACTTTCTTTGGGATTGTTGTTGTTGTTGTTGTTTGTTTTGTGTGTGAAAGGAGAGTGACTGGTGTTTAAATGTCCCACGACAGGTCCTAACCTTTACTATGTTGGGGGTGGGGTGGGATGGGGTTATAACAACCGTAGGGTAAAGTGGAAGATTGTCTGCAGCATCACAGCCTCCCTTCATGCAGTTCTTTAAAAAGTTATACTATCGGCTGGTCCTGTTCCGTTTCAACCTCTCAACAACACGGAGTTTTTCAAGAGAGTGTCAAGTTTAATTGCTGGCATCGCTTTCACTGTTTCAGTTTCCGCTGTTTCAAACTGCCAGTTTTTCAATGTAAACAACAACTGCCATTTCTAATTTTAAATTTGACAAATGCTATATCACTAATAATAATAATAATAATAATAATAATAATAATAATAATAATAATAATAATAATAATAATAATAATAATAATAATAATAATAATAATAATAATCTAGATTTAGTGACAGCTATTGATGGAGTACAACATTTTATAAAAAAAAGTTATAACATATCACCTTTTATTTTCCCCACTGAATTTGAGCTTTACTGCAAACTGCGCCAATTTACACCCATTTTAACGACAGTCCATATTGATGATAACTAGAGCACCAAATCCCTCTCTTACTCCTCCGTCTCCTTCTCCTCCTCGTCATCATCATCATCATCATCATCATCATCATCATCATCATCATCATCATCATCATCATCATCATCATCATCATCATCAAGAACAACAACAACACCTCCATCATTATCATCATTCGATCGCACGGACTTTTAAGGCCCTGACGCTCAAGTACGTTATGTGTTATGTGTTATGTTTATCAGTTTATAGTCCCCTCTCTTCCCGTAAGGATTTTCAGAGAGGAGACTCTTACGCTCAAGTACTATTTTTAATCAGCTTTTATACTGTCAGCCCTGCCCCTGTTTGCCAAATGCATACAGACCTGGTCTGTTTTCAATATAAAATCTTCCATAGTTTATACAATCTTATTAATATTATTCACTCTTTTCTGATCACACTCCTCGAGTTGTCTCATTCCCACCCTGGGCCCATATAAGCCGCGGCCTACATAATCTGACTTCACTTTTACATCTGCAATGAACGTCTTCAACGATAGCCTATAGCAACTTCTTATGAATTATTATAAAAATTTGACTCTAATAACCAAGTCTCCTATATGCGTTAGTGTCCGGGGACGTTAAAATGTATTAAATCGAATCGAATAATACTAGACGGGTAAGCGCTATCTACACAAATCCACTCAGCACGCACTAGGTCCTTTCCCTCCTTTCTCCCCCATCCCCGGTCGCCCACAATTGTGCTCAGCCTGGTTTTTTTTTTGGTTTTGTGTGTGTGTAACGCTTTATTGTCCCTTTTTATCGGGAAATTCTGGGCCATCTCCCCTGGGGAAGGCGTAGTCGCAGCCTGTGGCGCGCCAAACCCAACCTACCTAATATATTTGTTGTTTTGTTTTATAATAATAATAATAATAATAATAATAATAATAATAATAATAATAATAATAATAATAATAATAATAATAATAATAATAATAATAATAATAATATAGGATGCTATATACGCGCCTTTCCCCAAATCAATCAGGCTCAAAGCGCGGCGATCTATACCAACATGCACGCTCACCTGTCTCATCCATCCTCACACACACCAAATACACATCCATCACTCAAAAAGGTGGTGTAAAGGCAGGAAAATCGCTATTAGAAGGCGGAAAGAACATCGAATTTTTATTTTTGACATTTTTATATTGACTGCGTCCTGTACCATTATTGCTGGGGTAGCAAACCGGAGTACCCGGAGAAAACCCTTGCGACGTTGCCCGAGTCGAAAGTAAATACTATTCGGAGAAACATAACGCCCCAATGCTATTCTGTGGTGTAGTCTGTTCAGGCCCTGATATTCAGTGATTTTAAGCTATCCTGCACACAGGGTAGCTGAGACTCGCCGCGTACTCTTTACGTATATAGCATCCTATAAGATTCGAAGCACAGGCACTTGCATCTGAACACGCGAGCGCCTATGTCTATGACGCGTCTCCCTTCTGTGGAAGTAGCATTAAAGGAGACGCGTCATAGGTCTCTAAACTACGCAAGTGAGCTGATCGCGTCTGTACGTCATTATGCATCATAGAGCAAAAGGAATGCATTAATTGGAAGGGCAGCATCGTCGTCAGCAGCGTTACATCCAGAAACAGGTCATCCGAGACCTTCATGTGTTTACAGTACTCCCACGCTCCCTGGCAATCGTTCTTGAGATCAGCCACTACGTGGTTTTTTTCTTCACTCCTGTTACGCTTAGAGAGAGGGATCTGCAATATCTCGGGAAGAGCTTGTAGTTGACACATATTTTCTTCTTTAAAAAAAAAAAAGTGTTATGCTAAGTGTTTAATGGTCTGCTACTCTGTGTATGTGTGTGTGTGTGGGTGTATGGGTGTGTGTGAAAGAGAGAGAGAGAGAGAGAGAGAGAGAGAGAGAGAGAGAGAGAGAGAGAGAGAGAGAGAGAGAGAGAGAGAGAGCCTTCTTAGATGACTGAGTCGGTGATTCTTGTTGTGCATGAAACATTGGTATTTATTGTTCATATATTTGTTTAATGTAAAGTTTTGGGCATACATCAAAAGGCAATTTTCCAAATTGTATGTAAGCATGTGATAGCTGGACAATAAAAATGTATTGTATTGTATTGTTCTGCATTGTATTTCATTGCATTATTATGAAGCTGTGGAACATTTCTATGAACTGCAGCAGCATCACCTCCTGCTTTCAACTTACTGACTCGTGAATATTATTGTATACAAGCACAACTGGGTGAGAAAAGTAAACTGAAGAAGGAATGAATAAGTACAAATGTGAGCGAACGACTGGATGAGTGGAAAATGATAGATAAAAGTGCCTTATGATTGGAAAACTTGGTGGATAAGAAAATTGAAGAAGAAGAAGAAGAAGAAGAAGAAGAAGAAGAAGAAGAAAGAAGAAGAAGAAGAAGAAGAAGAAGAAGAAGAAGAAGAAGAAGAAGAAGAAGAAGAAGAAGAAGAAGAAGAAGAAGAAGAAACTCTGGAACAAATGGGGGGAAAAAAAGATAAAATGACAAAGTTGTGATTAAAAAAAAAACTATACAGAATAATATGGCCGCGTGGAAAGAATACCATAAAATATATAATTATACATTACAAAGGCAGGGGAGACAACAACCGACATCGGAAAAATACCAACGCAACGTGGATTGCCAAGATACAGGAGCTAGGTAATACAGAGTAAAACAAATAACAAGAACAATCTCGGAGAGAGGCGCCAACAAACTAACGCCGACGCGACACTTCTGCCAGTGTTTCTCAGCGAATTACCCTGCATAGCGGAGAGGCGCTCGTAAGCCTCGGCAGCCTCAGCTACGCAGTATGGCGGTAGCATTACACTATGTAACAAATTTTCACTTTTGTTCTGTTCCTGGGTTGAAAGTGTGTTTTCCTAACCCGTTAGGTCTGGAACAGAAAGGAAATCGCTGTTATTCCAGAAAAACTTTGCTTCTGTGACCGGGACAATGAAATTTGGAAAATCGCGTGTGTTCGAGAAAATTATCGATTTGCTTTCAATGCCGAGCTTCCTCCCTGAACTGCTAGAGTTGTCCACATGTTTCTACAATTCTCCTGAACACTCTAGAACGTTCAAGAAACTTCCAGAACTTTCGAGAAACTCTCAGAACTTTCTAGAACGTTCTTGAACGTTTCAAAAGTAGCTGTACAAGTATAACAGCACACGACCACTGTGTCCTTGAGTGTCTGGCCCTGGAGCCTGACTTCTCCGCGGTTAGGATTGCCTGCCGCGACGTGCATCTGGACTCCATGGCCGACCTGGTAGCCTACTCCTTGTCGACTAACTTTGGACTGCTGTTCATGAACGCGGTGTGCGCCTACCGCTCACGAGTGTCTGTACACCATTAGACCCAACCGCCTGGCCGTTTCTCTTTCCGGAACTCGTCTTGGGTTCCTTTGTCTTACAACTACTAATGATGACTATCCACACTCAGTTACCTGTATTTAACCTATTCCCCCACCTGGCCCACGGGCCTTGGGTTCGACTGTACCTTCTCGGGTCCTGGGTATGCTCTACTTAAGTGACATGTTCCCACTCAGCTACTACTACACGGATTGTACCCTCAGCTGACCCATTGGGTCCTGGGTATTACTACCACGTACTGACTTATACCGCTCAGCTACCTTGCTCTCATACCACATAGCTCATGCCTCCAGTCGACCCCATGGGTCCTGGGTATCCGTTTCCATGACTGACCACCCCCCTCACATGACTCATACCTTCAGTTGATCCTTGTGTCCTGAGTATTAGATACCACTTCTACCTCAGTTGATCCCTTGGATCCTGGGTATTCGTTTTCATCATTGACATCCCCACCACATGGCTCATACCTTCAGTCGACCCCACGGGGCCTGGGCATCCGTTTCCATGACTGACCATCCCCTCCACATGACTCATACCTTCAGTCGACCCCACGGGGCCTGGGTATCCGTTTCCATGACTGACCATCCCCTCCACATGACTCATACCTTCAGTTGACCCCTGTGTCCTGGGTATCCGTTTTCATGAATGACTTTCCCTACCTCACTGTACCATTTTTTTCCCTTCCTTGTTTTATGGGTCCATTCTTGATTGTTTATAGCTTTTACCCGGCCCTCCTCGACTTTTAATGTGGTCCTGAAGGATTTTTATCTAATTAGGTACGTTCCACTCCCCCCGCCCTCCTGGTCACTGCTAGGCCCTCCACCCTTCCCCACTCTGTGCTTGCCCTCCCTTGGCCTTGGCGGCCTCCCTGGCACCCCGGTCCTACCCCTGCCGCCGTTCGTTCGTACTCCTTCTCCTCATGCCTGCCATCGATCCATCTCCGTCTTCTTCCGGACGTCGTAGCAGCGTCCCGCGCTCCCTCTTCATATGACCTCTTACTGCAGCACGACCTCTTATATCAATGGACATCATAATACCAAAGTCTCCTATACGCATACTGTGTTGGGGACTATAAATGTATAAACTGAACTGAGAGAGTGATTCACAGTACAATCGTACATCTAGAAAATCTACACATTTCTGAACCTTGTTGTGTGGTTTCCGACTGTGTTTGTCTATTCCTTGTGCAATTTTTGTTTTTACCTGATCATAATGACGAAAAAGAAAAAAAAAAGCGTTCTATTTTCACAAAAAACGAGTTTTCTTCGTGCTGTTGTCGTGTAAGCAAAGTTTGTGCTTAATGAAGTCATTTTTTCACGTACTTTAGACATAAGCAATTGAAATATAACACTTAGAAGCCAGGAACAAAAATTGTGTTACATAGTGTTATTTTCTCTATGATCTTTTGGGAATAACCACAGTTTGTAGCATACGTGATCTGGACGGACTAACCACACTGTGTGTAGTATACCTGGTTTGGACGGAATAATCACTGTGTTGAAGTTTTTTTTTTTAAACTTTAATTATTCTTATATAGCGCTTTCCAAGATCAAGAGCTGCCCAAGGCGCTGGCCGAACAGGATCTAACTCAAGCCGCACGAGGCGCCCACTTACAACCTTCTGGGTGCAAAGTCTGACGCCCAGACGACTGAGCACAATCCGGGGCGACCTGGGATGGGGAGAAAGGACCGAGCAGGGTGCATTTGTGTAGCCGGAACTCACTGGTCTAGGACATGAGAGTCAGGATCTTTAAAGTCCGTGTGATGTAATGCGTGCGTGTAGAGACTCGGCCTCGGTTTATACTCTCATGAGGAGCAGTAGCGCAGTGTCTCAGGGTAATTCTCATATTATTATTATAATTATTAATTATTGTATTTTGTATTTTATTTATTTATTTTTATTTGTCATTTTTACTGCAGGCCGTTAACCGGCTTTAAAGCACTGTACAGGCTGTAATCATGCTCTCGCCTGACATTGGAGTACACTGCGTACGCCACTGAACTAACTGTGCTCGCCAGTATACGTGGTCTGAACGGAATAACCACAGTGTAGTACACGTGGGCTGTGCGGAAATGACCTCAGAAATGAGCATGATTGACATTTGTAGCCCGCAATCAAACGCTGGCAGGGTATCAGGGGTATCATCGCCATCCATTCTAGTAATCTTCTCCCTCAACCACCAAGAGGATATCTGCGACCGCACTAGCCCTTTGGGGTAGGAAAGTACGAGTGTTATATTCAAAACTCGCTTTGCTCAATCAATGCATGGCGCCCGAGGATGGAAGATATTTTATTCACATGTCGATGTAATAAAGTTTTAAGCAACGTTATTAAAGATATTTTGTATTGGTAGGCCTGGCCACGATTTAACCCATGAACTAGAGAGAGAATTAACTTGTTCCCTGCCTAACAGCACGTCTACTGGCGCCCTGTAGTAGGCCTAAGTACACTTCTCCCGTTACTGTATGGCATCAAACGCGAACTCGTGAAACATAGAAACCACCTCCAAGCGACAGTCGGAAAATCCCTCCATATTGCATAAAATGTCTGATAAATCCAAAACGGTTAAGAAAAGAGTGTATCTGGGATAGTTATTCCTGTCTGCCATATCGCCAATGGTGAATGAGGGCCGTTCGCAAAAGAGTCTGTTTGTATTACTACCAGCCAATTTGACGAAATTTCTCTTGGCAGAGAAACGGTTAAAAAAAAAAAAAATAACGGGCACAGATTTAATGATCGGCTGATCTCAGCAAAGCATATTTTATTCAATGAGCGATGGGGCTGAAAATGGCTTTCATCGATTGGCTGAAGATTGCTTACTGAGTGATAGTTGCCTGGATTGGATGGGATTAAATCAATGATCTAATGCACAGATAACAGAATAAAAGATAAAGATACAACAAGGTTGGACTTTCGAAGAAGATATTTTTAGTCAATGGGCAGCGGGACAACTTTAAGCGATTCTCCGAAATCATTATTTTTGTATCGATAAATATAAACATTGATGAACTGGTGAATACATGGTAAAGACAAAGCATTACACCGAACGTTTCAAGTTTGATCGGAGTAGAAGATATTATATTCAGCGGGCATGCAGTGGAATAGTTTAAACGATCATTTTTATTTTTATTTTTTTGTTATAGTTAGATACGACTTTGACAGAATTAATTAACATAGTTGGTATTTTATTCAGCGGGCATAGAGCTAGTGGAATGTTCTTTAAGTTCTTTAATAGCTAGATCTGGTGTCGGCAAAATGAATGAACATGGGAACAAGATATTTTATTCAGTGGGCAGTGGGATAATTTTTAACGGTGCTCCAAATAGCAGCTTGTGAGCTGAACACGCGCTATATAAGAACAATAAATATATTGATGGTAAATATATTGATGGTAAAAAAAAGTCCCCTATACGCTGATGTGTCCGGGGACGTTAATCTACTTGAACTGAACTGAAATTGATGGTAAAGAGCGTTTTATTAATAGACATGGCCTGGATTAAAATGATTACATTGAACTTATGAAAAGGGTGACTGAAAGATTATAAATGATACAATTTCGGTTGGGTTGATAGCTATAATTATTTTATTGCTAGAGCATGACCCCGTTATATGGCTGAATAGAGAGAAAATAAAAAGTAACATTTTGAACACGCTGACAGCCTCGGTGGTATTTTCAGATCGCCTGATAGTGATAGACAGCTTGGGGATATTTTATTGTCAGGACTCGATTTACGGGCTCGTGAAATCTGGGATGCACGCAGTTAGAAAGTAATGAATGATGCTACGGCTGGACGATCAGATTGATGAATTAAACAGTGATGGACTGATTGATTCAGGGCTTGCTGACCGAAAGGAGAGAGAGAGAGAGAGAGAGAGAGAGAGAGAGAGAGAGAGAGAGAGAGAGAGAGAGAGAGAGAGAGAGAGAGAGAGAGAGAGAGAGAGAGAAAATGTGTTTGCAGGTGTATGCTTGGGTGTACCTATATTATTCGAGTGTGCACGCGCGTGCCTGCATGTACACACATTTGAGGTTCCAAGATATAACTAAGCCCCGTTTTAAGCATAATCCTAAATCTCAGCACCGGCAACTCTGAATATTGCAAGGTGCTCATAAAACGCGGCGGACGGAACTGACGGAGGGGTAGGAATGTGCGTGCAATCATGGGTCATGCCGAGTATCATCAGCTCTATACAACCACAGCAAAACACTAGATTTTTAGCACGCGCTACTCCGGGGCGGTGTAGGCTATTCCGCAGTCTCCAAGTGATCATAGGTTTGCTGCTTGATTGTCGCTGCGACCCCGTCCTGTGGCCTCCAATCAATCATCCACCTGGAACCAAGACTGTTAATCGCGCGCTGCCAGACACTGTTGTGCAGCACTGAATGTAGTATAGTAGGCCATAAGCCGTAGCTGGGTTTCTCGGAGGATTACGTTTGCCTCTCCAGGAGTAGAGGCAACAGTGTTGTTATGGTTTGTTGTTGTTGGGATTCGACCACCACCACCCCTAACCCCACTCAACAGTATTCCCCCTTTAATTAGCCGGGTGACTGCCGGCTACACAAATTTAATTTAATTTAATCACTTTATTTATATAGCGCTTTACCAACTCATGCTCAAAGCGCTGGCCGATACAGGATCTAACTCAAACCGCCAGAGACGCCCACCCGCAGCCTTTGGGCGCATGGTCTGACGCCCGGACAACTGAGCACAACCCTGGGCAGCCAGGGATGGGGGAGAAGGACCAAGTGCATGCTGGGTGTGTTCTTGTTACCGCCACTCACCCGTCTAGGACATGAGCGTCAGTATCTTTAAAGTCCGTTATAATGGAATGTATGCGACACACAGACTAGACCTCGGTTTATACTCTCATCCGAAGGAGTAGGAAACGGGAGTTAAGTGTCTTTCCTAGGGATACAACACAATGGCCCGGCCAGGGCTCGAACCCGGGACCTTCAGATCCGCAAGCCGAAGCACTACCATAAGACCACCGTGCCTCCACAAATACACCCAATCAACACTAGGTCCCTTCTTCCCCATCCCCGGTCGCCCAGGAGTGTGCTCGGTCTTTTGGACGTCAGACTATGCACCCAAAGGTTGCAAGTGGGCGCCTCGGGTAGCTTGAGATGGATCCCGTATTGGGCAGCGCCTTGAGGAGATCTTGAGCTGCAAATGCATTATATAACAACGATTAAATAAATAAATAAATAATTACAGGTCCACAACTTTACTGACTGCATGCATCCACTTTTAATTGAAGACTGATTGCTGGAGACAAAGGAGTGTAAAACACTGGCGCGATTGTCGTCGTCAACGGCTCGCGTTTTGTACATGTGTCAAGGGTGTGCAATTACAAAACAAGAACGACGATCATTATAAGCATCCGGGTACTTGTAATCGTTCTTGTCTAGGGCACTTTCCAGGCCAAACAACCGCTCACAGTGCTGTCCCTGTAAGAATCCAATCCCCATCCAAGGCCCACATCTGGGATATTATTTAAAAACACTTTAATTGTTTGACCTCTCCATAATCTGTGGGAGAAAAATAAGCAGAGGAAGACAGAAAGAAAGTCAGACAGAACAAAAAAGTGGGTGTGAGGGTGGACAGACGCACAGTGTCACCCTACGTACCACTAAGTCTTAGTTATCTCAACCCTTCTCATAACGATATCTGCTGTTCGATTTGATTTAAGTGAAGAAATAAAAAAAAAATTGTTGCTAAAATTCGGTGCAGCGAGGCGAGTTTATGTATTCACCCAAAACAGAGCTACATCTAAAGAGGCATTATAGTTGTTCTGAACGAAAACAGTTCACAGAAACGCACGCACGCATGCACAAATACACACACACACAATTCCTCCACTCTCTCTACTCCATACACACACACACCCATTGACCTAAGGTGCTTCTTTGGACACGTGTCAGCTGTGGAAGCTGGCGGAGAGCTAGTTGCAGGAAATTGCTCGGATGTCGTTCGCCTTTGATGTCCATCAACCTGCGCGCATCCCTCCCATCCAGGTTGCATTCGCAAGTTTTTAAGTCTCTCAAAACAGATACATACGATAATACAATCCCTTCTAAACAGGATGCTTCGAGGCAATCCAGGTGAGAGTATTGCTATTTTCTTTGCACGAGGAAGCGTGTGAGTCCATGTTAGGAGGATGAGCCTGACGTGTAATGCCCCCGGTACTTCGTTTGACTTCTTGACATGTGGTTGTGGTTCAGTCTCTAATCAACAATCAATGCTACAGGTAGTTTGTGCATTACCCTTGTTCTCAATAATTGTATGCAATATATAATACACACAAACACACACACACTCTCTGTCTGTCTCTGTCTCTGTCTGTCTCTGTCTCTGTCTGTCTCTGTCTCTCTCTCTCTCTCTCTCTCTCTCTCTCTCTCTCTCTCTCTCTCTCTCTCTCTCTCTCTCTCTCTCAATAATGACCAATTAAGCCGACAGTGGGAGGACAACAGTCGAGAATGGACTGGCTTGACACTGAGCGAAGCCACGAGGGTTGCTGAGGACAGAGAAAGATGGAGTACACTGGTTTAATATCATCTGTGGTGCCCCACCAATTTTCGATAGGATAGGATAGGAAAGACATCCACGTGTTGAAATATAAGCAGTAAGATTCACACGTCAGCTTTGGTCCTAATTAAGCTGAAGAATAATGTGGGTTGGTTCTGTTTTTTTCTCCGTTTTTTTCTCTTCAGATTCTCGTAGGGCTGATTTAAGTCCAATAACAATGGTTTGCACGTTATCGATGATCTAAACGAAGCAGGAGAGCAATGAAAAAGTGCAAATGGTAATGATTTGTCATAGTCGAGTAACTGAGACCACTTCAAACATCCATCATTATTATTGTCGTCGTCTTTGCCGGCAGAAGCTGCAGCAGCAACAACAGCAGCTGCAGAAACAACGACAATAACAACAATGCAATGTTCATCACTGTCGTCGTTAACATCATCACAACCAGCAGCAATAAACAAACACCACTACCACCGGCAAAACGGTACTGGAATGTCACCATCGTCCTAGTAAACCACCACCACAAAACCACAACAACAACAATAACAACCACACCACCAACAAAAACAACAAATAAATCTTTAACAGCAACTACAGCAACAACAACATCCAGGGGATGCAAGTGCAAGGCAATACAGACATTCAAGACTAAATATACTTTTTAAGAGGCTGTTAAAGCGAACTTGAAGTGGAGGCTCTTCACTTAAAACCACGCAAAGGTTAAATATCCGGCAAGGCAGATGATGGAGTGACGATCATAAAATTAACCGCTCCGTTTAATACCGCATTACATTAGAAAGCTTTACGATTGCTTAGCTGATGTTCCTCACTGAAAAAAGGAGATGCTTTCTACAGAGAAAGTTGAAGATCACCTTGAGAGACAGTTGAGAGTAAGTCTGAAAACGCGAGCAAATGCATATGTCTTCCAGTTCATAACAAGAGAAACCTAAAACAGGACGAGGAGGAAAAAAGAATAAAAAGAGAATATGAAGATGATGATGATGGTGATGATGATGATGACGACGACGATTATGATGATGACGATAATGATGATGATGATGATGATGATGATGATGATGATGATGATGATGATGATGATGATGATGATGATGATGATGACGATGATGAAGAACAAAGGAGACCATGGAAGGAGCAGAGTTATTACACAGCTAAATAGCTCTCTTAGATTGGAAGCAAGAGGAGGTTACCACTAAACAGAAGCTTAAAAACGAAATAAAAGTGAAGAGCTGAAGGGAGAAAAATCTTGAAAAACATCTACAAGAACCTCTATAAAACGAAAGCGTGTAAGTGTGTTGAGGGTTTGATTGTTCTTGCTTAAATAAAACCCGTTTAATTACCTTAAACAGATCCCCACAATCTCACAGGATTTTCCTTATCCGTTTGTTTTAATAATTTCCCTTCAATCTTGCTCGTGTTGACGACGACGACGACGACGATGATATTGGAGACGGTGATAATGATGACGATGAGGAAGATAATGATGATGACAATGATGACTGGGTGCAGAAATCTAGGTTAAGAGTTCATGCTCAAAAGATATCCTCATTGGAAGGCTCGTGGAAGGTTCGTGAAGGTTTACAATCTGTTTTTTCGAGTTTGTCAGAACCTGAACCTAGATTCCTAAACCTTTCTTGTCCAAAAGGTTTAGCAACCTAGGTTCCAGATCTGAGAACCTAGATTAAAAACGTTTTGAACCTTCACGAATCTTTCAATTAAGACAGGCCATTAGCATTCCAAACATAAATTAAGGACTTATGAACAGTTGTTCTAGACAATACAACAGATGTTCCAGTTTTAAATGTGAGCGATGGTTTTGCACTGGTGAATGCTTTTTGAAGTTTCCCACGACAGATGCGGCTTCAGCTTTATTGTTTACTCATGAACAGGTCGGCAAGCTTCATTGAGGTGTTTACTCCCTTGTGCATGAATAAAACGCAATGAAGGGTTCCAAAAAGGTCCTTAGTAAGTCAATATTTTCATGCTCTTTCTAAAGGTAATCTGTGCTGTTTACGTCTTCTGGTGCATACCTCTACAAAACAAGATCGTTTTGTTTACCCGGCGGCAGGCAGTGTCAGACTGTTTCATATGCACCATTGTGCAAGGCTTATTAGATGGCGTGGTTAGCTAGATAGACATATAGGCAGATAGGTAGGTAGGTAAATAGATAGATAGATAGATTGATAGATTGGCAGATAGATAGGTAGATAGATAGATAGATAGATAGATACATGTAGATAGATAGATAGATGGATGGACAGATAGATAGATAGATAGATAGATAGATAGATAGATAGATAGATAGATAGATAGATAGATAGATAGATAGATAGATAGATAGATAGATAGATAGATAGATAGATAGATAGATAGATAGATAGATAGATAGATAGATAGATAGATAGATAGATAGATAGATAGATAGATAGATAGATAGAGGTAAGAAAGTAGGGGTAGTAGATAGATAGATAGATAGATAGATAGATAGATAGATAGATAGATAGATAGATAGATAGATAGATAGATAGATAGATAGATAGATAGATAATACTAATAATAATGGATGCCATGCGCGCCTTATTCTTAAGTCAGATTGAAAGCTCGGCGATCTGTAACCAAGATACACGATCACATGTTACAAACACTCCTACATACACAACAAACACATTCATCACTCAAACATGTGGTGTAAAGGAACGTCGCTATTAGAAGGCGGAAAAGAAATCGAATTTTTATTTGTGACATTTTTAGATTGACTGCATCTAATACCATTATTGAAGGCCAATACCATTATTAAATGGAGGGAGGAAACCGGAGTACCCAGAGAAGACCCTCGGTGACCTCAATGGTCTCGTACCTAAGTCACGTAAGTTCGCCTTTTGCGGAAATCGAACCCGCGACCTTCGGCCAAGGAAACCGGCGACTAACCCACTGCGCCAAGGTGAAAAGTAGGAAATAACAGAATAGGAAATAGGAATACATACATTAATATATAGATTACATTACATTACATTACATGATTATTGCTTTAGGTCCAGCGGACTCTTCCGAGACAAATCAGGACCGGACAACCCCCGACCCGCATAAAAGATCTGCTGAAACAACCCTAGTGGTAAAAAACTAAAAGCTCTCCACCAGCCAGTCACTTTACAATAAAGACATCCCACGCAGGGGACGCTGAGGCTGAACTCTAATTTATCGAACCCCCGTTTACAAAAACAAAATAGAATACAAACATCATTATAAATTATCAACAAAACACATACATATAAAATGCCTACATTGCTAAATAATAACATCATAGGAAGCCCTAGTGACCACCTGAGCAGAAAGCGTCCAATATTCCCAAGCTGATCCAACAGACCTCATACACAAACAAGGAGTCTTGTCCGGAAGAGTTTTCAAGAAAAAATGTTAGATGACTGGTCTAGCGAAGAAGAAGATAGTATAGCAGATTGATAAAGAGCAGGAATGAGAAAGAGCAAATGAGAAAGACAGCGACAGTGGGAATTTAAAGCACTAAATTTCCAGAAAGTGGGGATACTATTTATACTGAAACCCCCGGCACCCCAACGGGGGTTATAGATTAGATACCCAGACAGAATTAATACTACACGCAATTTATACCAAAACTATCTATGATTCTCCTCTCCTCTTTTTGTTTTGGCAATGTCAGATGCATTCTCTGAGAAAGAGCAAGACGTGAACATTCCAACTATTTTCTACTCACACAGACCATCTGTATCTGTATAGAACTACATCTATTGTTTTTCTTTTTTTTTTTTTTTGGGTTTTTTTGGCGGGGTGGGGGGAGAGGGGATGGGGGAAATAGGCGTATACATACCCAGCATGACGATGGCTTTCTTCTGCTAGGGGCGGAAGGTACACGGGGCAAGCACAGGGGAATGAATTTCGTCTTTTCTATGATGGCACGCCACTTACGTTCGTTCTTTTGTACGAAGAACCCAGGTGTAAGAGAGAAAGGTCGGGATACAGAACAGAGCACATGCTTGGCATACTGACTTATTATTTTGTCTGAAGGTTCATAATAAGGGTCTTGAAAGAGGTAGTCCAGTCCTAGGGTTGTGCGTTTCATCATCATCATCATCATCATCATCATCATCATCATCATCATCATCATCATCATCATCATCATCATCATCATCATCATTTTTCTTATTCTTAGTCTTCCTCCTCCTTTTCTTCTTTCTTCTTCGTCGTCTTCTTCTGTTTCCTCCTCCTTGCATCTTCTTCTTTTTCTTTGTCTGTCTGTCTGTCTACATCCCTTCCCCCCTCTCTCTCTCTCCATCCACCCACCTTGGTAATTTCTTATAGTAGCCTGCTATACGTAGGTCCTGGCTTAAGCTGTCTTGTTTCCGCAGCTCTAATTAAAATAAAGTTGCCTTATTTATCTATTACATTAAAAAAAAAAAAAACTATTCTACCATAGCTTTTCTGCAGATACTATATCTCATGATCACGGTTTCATTACTTGCCGAGGGGCCGGGTAGCTCAGT